>BSBK01001134.1:95000-417500 GCA_027943335.1 Chamaecyparis obtusa
TTAATGCTATACATATTCAATCCATGTTTACACACTAAACTAATGGTTTCTCAACCAAATTAACATGACTAGTTTACAATTTTACTTGCATGGATAAAAGGTGGAAATTAGAGATTGATTTTTCACTTGAATCAAATACATCTACATACATTGATCCTAAAACAAGGTTGATAATATTATGAAAACTCTCTTTTCATTCCAATAGCCTTCTCTTTTGCAATACATTTTAAATACCATTTAGCAATGAAGGAAAACTATTCTACCCTTTCACCATAAGTGATTAATTCCAATATCATGCAATGAAACAAACTTATCTTTTTCACAATAACAAAGTATTCATTAACAAGAGTAGGTTGATAACCTTCCAATAATTTGATAATGAAAGAAATCTTAAACACAATACAACTCTTTCAAGCTCATCAATACATATTACAATACATGACTTGGAGAGTTATCTCCAATACAAACACAATAAAAATAGCATTGTGCTCAAGAGGATTCCATATTTCCTTACAAAAACAATAATCACAAAACAAAAGTATTACAACTCAAATGTGAGTACATCTTCAAATCCTTCAAGAGTCCTAACTTCACCAAGAAGGCTTCAATGCTCCAATTTCCTACAATAAAACCATTTTCAAGGAAGACCATGGGATCCCACCTCCCAGCCTAGGCCTCTAAGAGGCCACCCCCGAGCTAGGGGAAACCACAAAGAATGGGGCACATTCAAACACTCACACAAAACATACTCACATTCCACAAAAACCCGAATTCCCTCAAGGATAAAACATAGGATCTAACCTGATCCTTTAATGGGGTGAGGGTGGGCAACCCATGGAGAAGCCAATGCCAAAATAAGGCCACACATGGACCACAATAAAAAATATCAAGGGCCACACATGGACCACAATAACAATGTATCTCATATCAATGGCACACAAGGCCAAATCCCTCCTTATGCCCCCCAAAAATGCCCCTTGGGCTAAAAATGCAAAGGCTACTTGGGGACAACACACCCAAGCTCATCCTTCCCCACACATGGAGGAGACTTTGCACATGGAGTTGCCTCCATCCCCACAGCCCCTCTTGGTTGCTCTTCCCTCCCAAGGGTGATTGAGCCAAGAGTAAACAACCTAAAATCATATCACAAAAGAAAACATAAATACCATTTCATGCTCTCACCATGACCAACCATGGGGAGCTAAAACACTTAACAAATTACTACAACTACAAGATTCTACTACAACAAAGAGTGAGATGAAGAGCAAGATCCTCCAACCTATGATCCAATGCAAAAATGGTGAAGTTTTATACCTTTTCCTTCTTCTATCCCCAGCTTTTTCCTTCCCTAAGTTTAGTGGTCTCTAAAGGTAGAGAGTGGGTGAACAACCTCATTGTTTCCCCAACTCCCCTCTAAAATGGCCTCCAACTCAATCCCCAAAATCCTAGGAAGATGGAACCCCCTGCCATTGGTTGGTCTTCCCAAAGTCTTACACAACCCCTTACACCCAAAAAGGTGTTCCATGAAAGTGGAAACCTAATATTGGTCCAAAATGAAAAGAGGACAATCTTGGACCACATTCAAACTTGCATTTTCGCTCAAATTCAAAAAGGCACTTTTGAAGGGGTCAAAAAGTCAATATTGGGCTCCTAACCTCCTAAAAATACCCCTAACCCATGGGTAAATGGAATGGGCTACCTCAAAAAGCATGAAACTACCCCCTAGGGTCCCATTTAACCCTCCAAAAACCATGGTTAAGTGTATGCACGAAAAAGTAAGATGTGACTTCACTTTGGGGTCCTATGACAAGTGGATGCACTTTGGATTTCCCCCCAAGGAGGCTTCTAGAACTTGCACTCACACTCCAACCACATGACATACCTTAGTTAACATATAACTCTAGTGTCAAGTGACACTCACATAATTAACATCACAATTAAGGTATGTCCACAATATTACAACACTTAACATTCCTACACATACATTCACATTACGATTACAAATAAAACACTTCACAACGAGGCCCTGGTCTCTTCAATAGATGGGGCCTTGGCTTTACTGTTAGCACATGCATTCAATGTGGTTTCCTCGAACATTTCCATGATCCTTCCACCTACAAAACCTCAATGCCGCATCAGTAATTCAAGAAAGAAAACCATCACATATAAACATATAAGATGTAATATCCACACATTATTCATAACTCAATTGCATACATGAAATCACACAACTGGTAATGTTCTCACACAATTCAATTGAACATGCAATCACATAGAATGAGATGTCATAATTCAATTGTCTGCATGTAATCATATAGAATTCAATAATCACATCAAATAAATTCAATTTGCATAACTCAATTCATACTTCAATTGCATATATAATTCATAATTTAATTTGCATACATGATTCATAATTCAATTGCATTCCTATAATTCATAATTTGAATGCATACATATAATCACTTTCACATAATTCCTAATTCCAATGCATACTTCTAATCACTTTCACATAATCCATAATTCAAATGCATAGATAGAATCACCTACAACACAATGTTCACATATAAATCGTAATTCAATCACATGCTTGTAATCATATAGAATACAATAATTATATCAATCTCAATTCAATCATCTATAACATACATACAACTTATCATGAAACATTCAATTTTTCACTAAAGTAAGCATGTAGCATATTGCATATCTAATTTAGTTGCAATTAAATGTCATCATGACACTACTAAACTTCTCCTAAGTATTTAACATTTCGATTCATAATAAAAATCTCTTCATATCATAATCGAATCAAATCTCCATTTTCCTAGTTACTTACGTAAGCGTATAAAATCCATCACTTCATCCCAACATTCACAAATCAAAATAACCATAATTTAGAATTCATATTTATATCATAAAATAGTCATCAATAATTCATCGCCTAACATTTAACCCGAAATGAAATACACACCTCAACCTAATTCATTTCTTGATTTTCATTTTCCTAACAACTTATAACAACATAAATTCTCTAATTGCACACCTCCGTATTTATCTAATTATCATAATGTCAGTCATAATGTATCATAAGGTCAACATTGTGTGTATAAAAAGCATCATCAAATGCAATGCATTCTCATCTACTATAAACAAATCTTTGTCAAAAGAGTAAAAGCTACTAACTAATCAGAACATTAAGCCAATCACTAGGGCTACCATAATGATATGGAAAAGCTATGGCTGGTCTAGGGTACACTACAAAATTGGGGAAACGGGTGATTTTGATTTGTCTGTTGCGTATCAGGCACTTTGTAATGAGAAAATAGAACTAAAACTGTGTATGAGTGAATGTGACCTCAAATTCAACACATGCAACATGATCATTACTCACATGATCGGATTACGGAAAAGAATATGAGTTATTCAATTCGAAATCCATAGTGTAGTGATCTATTGCCTCCTATGTAGATGGGGTGTTTTCAAGATTGCTCTTAGATCGAAATCCAACAACCATAAGACTAAACTACAATGGAGGATTTTAAAGAAAAGCATATGCATGAAAAAAAAATTGCAAGTAATCTCGAATGAATGCATGTTAATCTAGAAATGAGAATGCAAGTTCTTTTTGGTATTTTCAAATAAGAATGCAACTAGATTAAGAACAAGATAAGAAAATTAATTAAATAAGAAATGCAATGTTATACTAAAATGAACTAACTAAAATGATAACAATCAAAACCTATGAATCACAAAGAGTGTAGTAGATTTTTGACATAATCTATGTGCTCTCAAAAAGTTCCTCAAAAAAATGTACTAGAATTCCACTATAATTTCTATGCTCTCAAAAACTCCATTTGAATGAGAAAAGCAAGCTCTTAAATAGAAAAAGAGGGGAATCTTGCATGTAACTTCTTTTGCCACATGTGGGGTGTGACTCTTCACTTCCCATTAAGGCTCTTCACTTTTTTGACAAATAAACATGGAATTATTTAATCAAAGAGTAGAATTTATGCCACATGTGAGGTGTGACTAGTTTGAATAATTTGAATAATTAAATTTAAATACAAAGATGTCCACATTAATTAAATAATGATATTAATTCTTTTTTTTGATGTGTAATTAGCTAAAGGGGTAGATTTAATTTAATTTAAAGCACTTAGGACTTTAGAATTAAATTAATTTATCATAGGGATAATTTAGCTAATATAAGTCAAAGACTTTTAGGAATTAATTTAGCATTTGATTATTGCAATTTAGGATCTTTGCAACTGACATCAAGTCAAATAGAGTCAAGTAGGAGAGAGAAAATTGCCTAGTGAGATAGGACTTTGATGACATAGAATTGAAGAAATACACCAAAATTGCCTGAAATAAATAGGTGCCAATTTTGGGGTATTACATTTGCCCCTCTTTGAATTGATGTGTGAACAACGCATTGATTCAAAGAATAGTATGAAGTGAGAATTTACGAAGTCCAAGTTAGATTGCGAAGACAACGGTCTTAGAAGAGAACTGGAATCAGGGTTAGATTGCCCCAATACCAATTGATGAAGATGCAAATTTAGGACTGTCTCCAGAATTAGGGTTAGATTGCCCCAATACACAACTTAGCCCTCTGAGACCTAGGTTATATTTCCCAGATAACAATCTAAGAGATATTTGAGGGCTATCTCCAGAACGAAGCTTGACTCCCAATAATTAGGGTTAGATTGCCCCAATACCCAAAAGATTTTGAGAATCCCCTCCAAAATGAAACTTGATTCTCGAGGATCTGAGTTAGATTGCTCAGATACCTAAAAGATAGATGATGAGATAAGTAGATGTGAGACACCAAGATGCCCCAAGCAATGAAAATTGATGATTCAGATTAGACTGATTCAAGAATTGACTCGACAAGATTCAATGATGCAATCATCCTGCCCCCTTGGGAGTGAAATTGAAAGATGACATGTTAGAAGATGATTGACAACAAGAGGTTGTAGATAAGGATAAGATCAAAGATTGAGAAGATGCAAAAGCAAATCGAAGCAATGCAGAGGTCCTGTTAACCAAGTTTGATGATGGTTGACCAAATTTGACTAGAGTTGACTTTGATGAAAAGAGCAAAAATCTCAAGAACATGATGCACAGATGAGGATCTAGCAGGAAAATGATGCCAAAAAGCTAACTGCACAAGCGTCCGATCCCAAAGGGTCTCAGAATTTAAAACGTGATTTCAAGCTATGTAGAGATGTCAGATTTTGATTTCGCCCCTAAAAACTTGTGCAACCGTGATGAAACTGGGACTAAAGATTAGAACCTTTGATGAAGAGAATCAAGAGAGTACCAAACATTGTCTCAAATGCAAGCCTAAAAATGAACATGCAAGCCTAGAAAATGCAAGCCTAAGCTAAAGATGCAAGCCTAGAATGAAAATGCAAACCCTAGGACTTGGTTGTTGGACTCACCGTATTTATCATCATAGAGCCATTTAAGTTCAGAAAATCACAAGATGTCATACAATCCTCACTAATATCACTATCATGAGAATATGAATATGACATAAGTCTTAGGTTTGTCGAAATAAGATGTAAGCATTAAGGCATAAGAAGCCAGAATGACCTGAACACCTATTCCTTTTGATTTAGCAAGTTAACATAAGCATTAGAGCATAGATGCTAGAATGACCTGAATGTTGCTTGTGACAAACACACCAAACATGTAGGAGTTCCTTCATTTTCCAAAGATTGCTTGTAGTGACCCTTATGTTCACTTAACAGGACGAGCATTTACAATTTCACCAGAAGCAGAAAGAAGTCACTCAAAAGACAAGGAGAAGAACCAACCTCACCAAAGCATCCATATAAAAGGAGTTGAGGTACACATGGCCATCCAATATGAGATGAAGGCTTTTACAGATGGAAACCCCTCTTATATGAATTCATTGGATCATTGGAACTAAACCAACAAGTAGAAAGCAAAGAAAGCAAACAAACAAACACTCAAAGAAAACAAAGCTCAACATGCCTCAGAGAAACACACATTTAGTTTAGTTTTAGTTTAACTTCATGTTCAAGTAGATTGAAATCGATTCAGAAACATACAATGTTCAAAGTCTCAACAAGATAGCGACAGCAGACAGACACAGTGAGAATCATTGGTGACTATCGTGGTAGACTAAATCTCAAGAAGATATCAGGAAACTAAATGAAGTATCGGCAAGTAGACACAGTGAGAATCACTAGTGACCGATACGAGAGAGATCCTCAAGGCGAGAGATCTCATAGATACTAGCAAAACATCAGCAGGTAGACATAGTGAGAACCACTGGTGACTGATGCAAGGGAGAGATCCCGAAAGAGAGAGATCAAACAAGAGCTAGGTATCAGTAGGCAGGCATAGTGGGAACCACTGGCAACTGATATGAGAGAGATCCTCAAAGAGAGAGATCTCAAAAAGTAGCTAGGCATCAGCAGGCAGACATAGTGAGAACCATTGGTGACTGATGCACAAAAAGTGTTTTTGAAAGCAATAGGACAATGCCCCCTAGACCAGGCAGGTGCCCCTAAGCATGAACCAGTTCCAATCTATGAAGAGTCGAGAAAAAAACTTGAAGACACTGGAAGCAAAGGCATGAGCTAGCAAACCAAAGTTGGAAAGCAAACTAAAGTAGGAAACAAAGGAAGCAAACCAAAGCTGGAAAGAAAACTAAAGGAAGAAACTAAGAGCCAAGCGACACCGAGAGAAGATGTTACTTCAAGAAAACAAGAGGTGCCTGTTTACTAGGTTTTCACCATCTTGGCAGAGATTCTATTTTTGCTACGATGACACCTATTTACCAGGTTTTCATCAATGGCACATTTTTTTCTTTTTCAATTTTTTTGTACTTTTCTCTTTTTTGCTTTTTTTGTATTTTTTGAATATCTCATTTTTTTTTCTCTTTTTGATTTTTTCATTTTTTTTTGGTATTTTTTTTTTCAAATTTTCTATTTTTTTGAGTATTATCAAGGTGCCTGTTTACCAGGTTTTCACCAGGATAATAGATACATCAAAGCGCTTGTTTGCCAAGTTTTCACTAAGATGATCATTTTTTCAGGACATTTTGCAATTTTTAGAATTTTTTTTGCAATATATCAATTTTAAGGATTTTTTTAGGACCAATAAATATGTACATGAGCACATAGAGAATGTCAGCTATAGAACTTCTTCAAATGAAGAGCGTTGATTGGCTCTTTGAGTGCCTCTCCCTCAGTGGTAGATCTCTGAGAACACGGTCATTTGTAGTAGTAGTCAGCAGAATCAAAACCATATGTTGGAGTAGTAATAGGAGATCCAACCAGTAGTGCCCAACCATCAAGAGATCTATAGTCAAGGAAAGATCACTTAAGAAAGACCCACAAATATCCTCATGAACACATCTTAACTCTTCGTCAAATTTCCCATGCTCTAAACGCTTAGGGAGAGTACATTCTAGATTTTTCTTAGTCATGTCATTAGAAATAAGGAGATATTGATATTCACTTTGGGAAAAGGCAACATGGAGTGAAGAGGGTAAAGTATGAGAGGCAAGGGTGATGGAATGGAGGGAAGTATGAAAATTTTGGAAGCTCGAATGGCAACTTTGATTTTTCCTTTCTTTGGAATCCACATAGCTTTTAAATTTCTTCTTCTTTACTTTGAGGTGCTTTTGATGACAATGCTTATAGAATGGATTTCGAGATCCATTTTTTATTTTATTTTTTGGCTTTTGATTGTCTTATTCTTTTTGAGGACCTTCACAGTCTTTTGAACACCTCTGTTTCTTTTCTTTCTTCATAGTCACATGTCGATTAGATGGGACATGGTGACCTTGAGATATAAGTGGATTCTTATTATTTTTGTTTTTATGTTGCACATCCAAGTTACTTCCAAAAGACTCAAGAATGGTGGATGAAAGAGTCTTATATGACTGGTGTAGGTGGAGAGGTGGAAATGGAAGTGGATAGGCCACTTTTCTAGGAGATGAAGAGGGAAGAGAAGTCAATGGGATGGGCTCAAGTGAAAATATATCAGTATCATCCTCATCATTCATGAATGCATCAGATAGATCAAGAAATTAATCTTCCATAGAACGTTGTCGATTGTGAGTTGTCTTAGAAGAGTCATATAAGTTTGGAGGAATATTATGTGAGCCTAACCAAGATGATCTATTCCAAGATGGTTTATTCCAAGAGTTAGGTCCCCTTTCAGGTGGTAAGAGTGCATGACCAGGAACCATTTCAATTCTGGATCTACCAATATTCCATGAAGCTCTAATGAAATGGGGTTTTACATACCCATGATTTGCTAGAGTAGTAGGAGTATAGCTTGGAACAGATGGCCTAGGAGGCATAGGAATGATCTCCATAGGAGGGTGGAAAGGATCATCATCAATAGCTTGATCTAGAGGATCATAACTTTCTCCTCTTTCTGAGTTGTTAAGACCAGCATATAAGTGCGTAGCATCAACTGGTATTTCTGTAGTAGCATCTGATATGGAGTCCCATTCAGCTAGAGACATAGTTGAAGGAAGACTTTCTTCATTGTTGTCATCTGTCACAAGAGGTGTTTCTTCAACAATAGGATCTTGTTTAGTAGTAGGAGCAGCTGAGTAATCTAGAATAGGCATACCTTGGGGGATACCCAAGATAAGGGAAGCATCCAACAGTTGCTCCCAATTAGTATGTGTGACATTGGAGTTGGCAATAGTAGGAGTTTGTTCAATAGTAGAAGTGGTAGAACAATCTAGAATAGGCATACCTTGAGGCATACCCAAGATAAGGGAAGCATCCAATAGTTGCTCCCAATCAGTGTGTGTGCCATTAGAGGCAGTGACATATTCAGTAGTAGCTATAGTAGTAGAAATCTATTCAGTAGAGTGTATAAAATCCTCCTAGTGAGGACCAAGATCATGTTCTTGAAGAACTTGAGAAGGTAGATAAGACTCTTTCTGGTAGTCTGAATCAGAATTTTGATCATTCAAAGGTCTTTCATATGTCATAGGCTAAATCTATGTTTCTTCATTATCTGAATCCTTGCATGAGTGAAAGCTGTAACTAGGTTGGTCAAGCTCATAGCTCTAATATCCAATACCAAATTTTTCTTTAGAGGGTTCTTCACAGCAACGTGGAGATATGGGGAGAGCTGTCAGTGATAAGATGGACTCAATCTGATATTCCTCCATGCCAATATCTTTGATCTTCAAGGTCTTTTCTATTTCTTTTAGCTTAGCATCATAGAACTCAGTGGACTCTCTATTGACGGGAACAAGGTTGTCTATCGTTTGGGTAAGCAGCTTAGCAGAGCAAGTATTTAGGCCAAAATTATTGTCAATGAGGATGTGGCAGACATGCTCGGGACCTTCCATAACTTCAATGTGTAGGGGAGCATTATGCGGGTGGCTTGGAGAGTGATCATCTTCTTCAGAGAAGGATAAATAATGAGGTGAGGTCAAATGACCCACCATAGATTGAAACTGGTTGAGATTGAGATCTTTGGGGATGTTTGCCTTGGTGAGGGCTTTATCCATAGATAGTTTTGGTCTAGATGTCAAAGGTTTGGGACCTTTGAGAACAATCTTCACACAAGATCAAGTGATAGCATTCGCACAAGCTGGAGACTATGTGGAGTTATAAGAGGGAGATGTAGGGCCTCACGAGATAAAGGGAATTTTTGGTTTAGGAGCATCCTCGCTCCTCAGAGCAATGATCATGTCATAGTACCCAACATCAACAGGTTCTATCTCATTGATGACAATGTCACTAGTATCATATATATAGTTGACGACATCGTTGGTACCTTTAGACTTGGGTAATTCACTTTTCCCATGAGGAGGAAAGGAGTCTTTGAATTCCTGATGATTTGAATTCTTGTTATGGTTCTGCACCAAAGTCCTATAAACCACATCAAGAGGTTCTCCCAAGGAAGTAGATTTACGCTTGGGTTGAGAGATCCAAGGTTTGTTTCTAGCAAATCTTGAAGGTGGTTGAGCTTCTATTGCAGCCTTCTCAGTGACTTTGACCATTTGTATGCTAGAGCTAAGATTAAAGATGGACTTTGAGGGTTTTGGCATCATATTATCAACAACCCTGTCATTCATAACTTCTATGTTTTTGTTAACAATCTTATCCTTATCCTTATTTGAGGGAGAAGGTCCTTGTTTGTTGTCTTTGTTCAAAGTCAATTCTCCCTTCTTGACCATAAATGCTTCTATCCTCACAGCCCACCTAATCATATTGTCAAAAGTGAGGGGACCTTGTAATTGTACTTGGTATCAAAAATCTAGGACAAGATTGCCCAAGAAGATATCGAGCTTTTTAGACTCGGGTAATTCATGCAGATACTTCATGCATAGTTGTCTCCATCTCTGGAGAAATGTTAGGAGAGGCTCCCCTTGTCGTTGTTTCAAATTGCAAAGGTCCCGGATGTTGACCGGATATTGAATATTGTGGGATTGATCATAACTCTTGTCATTTCAAGACTGACCATGACCTCGGTCATTTGGAGATTGCTCATGACTATTGCTGAATTTACCTCCCCCCGGGAAGTGGAATGGATCTCCCATCTTGTTGGTAGTATTCTAAGAGGTCATGAAAATAAGATCGAAAGAGTCAATGGGTTCAATTCTAGAAAGTGACCCTTTAGAGCCTTGCTAATGTTGAAACAATGGGTTATAATATTCTTGAAATAATAAGTCAGACTATATCTGAAACAATGGATTGTAATATTCTTGGAATGACAAAGAATATGAGGATTCCTCATGACACTCAGATTGCATGACAGGTTTGGAATGACCTCTTCCTTGATTACGAGGTTTGCTTCTATCTTGATCAGTATTCTAAATGGGATAAGTCTTGCCACTTTGAGTCGTGACAGTCATAGACAAAGATGTGATGAGAAAAGATTTGGGATAAAGCTAGACTCTATCTCTAAGATAATGAAGGGAAGATGAATGGCTAGAATAGCCAAGATGCAAGATGGACCTAGTACAAATCCTTAAAAGAAGTGGCTAGAACAGTCGAGATAAGACTATCACAACACAAGGTACAAAAGGCATAAAGAGATAAGATGAATAGATGAGAGACAACATGAGTCAAAGAAAAGATCGATCAATTCCTAACTCAAGACAACCAGTTTCTGACGGTGAATGACAAAAAAATAGAAAAATAGATCACAGACAAAAAGGTAGATCAGATTTATGTCATTGATCAAGCACGTAAGATAGCAATCAAGGAGTTCAAGAAAATAGTCTTCAAGCAATGGGCAAGGGACAAAGCAACCTTGCGCATGAACATAAATAGTGACTTAGTATTTCTACTCCCTAAGGACTCTACTTGTGTATGTTCTTGAGAATGTTTTAGCAAGCACTTAAAACACAACAACATCCTAGAAATCTATCTACAAGGCTATACATAGCTCTTCTAAAGGGAGTCCTCGATATACGCAAGGTACGTGAGGCACAAATCCGTAGATAAGAAGAATTTGAAATCACACAGCCGGGGGGAGACGGTAACCCAAATCTCCTCCTTCACTTCTCAAAGGTATAAAGTTCTTTGAGGCTTATCCAAGAGTGAAATCTAACTCATTCCCAAGAGAGGTGTCTTTGGATTGACCTCCCAATATTTATACTCTGTCGGAACATGGGAGTTAAGGTCATCCCTTGAGGTGATGAAATCCCCAAGCAGGCCTTCTAGAAATGAAAAAGTAAGTAATTCACTATCAAAAGTATTGGAAAGAACTAAAGGTGGTGCATTTAACCCTTCAAGTAAATGTGAGGTGAGTCCACAAAGTGGTGCATTTAACTCGTCACACAAACTCAAAGTGAGTCCACACCTTAGAAAACTAGTGAGTTCTAAAAAGCACAAAAGGGTTGCCTGGTGAAACAATTAACACTTCTTTCTATGTAGACCCCTCCCCTTTAATGTGGCGCTGACATTGCAACCATGGGGTGGAATGAGGGGCTGGTAGATGAGTGAGTCCAATAACCCAAGATAGCAATCTAGAACAATCACAAGTAATCTAAGACTGCTAATCAATACTACTCATAAGTGCAAGAGGGTTTGAATCATGGAATATTTAACTTTCCAAGTAAACATGAAGTGAGTCTGCAAAGTGGTGCATTTAACTCTTCATGTAAACTAGGAATGAATCCATGCCCTAGATTACTCAATGAGATGTTTTGATATTTGAAACCAAGAATTACTTAATGTTTAAACACAAGCATTCACTTACACAAACTTGTATGAAAGCAAATCTATGCTTGTTCATTTCCCATTAAGAGCATCAATTGAAAAATGTTCTATGAAAGCATGTAACACTCAAGCCAAAAATATGAGAGATTAATTTTATGCCCAAAACAAGTGTTATAGAGATTTTAAGAACTCACCTTAGGTCCAAAGATCTACAATCCAGCATTTAGCACACATCTGAAAGTACAGAATCAAGACAAATCAATGGCAAACCATAAGATATGTAACATTGTTGTCTTCAAGACAGTCTTTAAAGATTGATTTATTTGACCCATAAAATCACAATATTAATTTTTTTGGAAAGAATGAAGTTTTTAGCCAACATCAAGAACTACCATTTTCCAAAATTACAAGGTCTTATGATTCAATTTGGTTCCTCAACCAATAACCTTTTCAGACTGCCATTTTTCTATCATAAACCAGATTTAAAACACCAGGCCCTGCCTAGGGAATCACATATCTTTCTCAAAAAGAATCCAAATGAAACCAAACCAATTTCAAAGTAACTATTAATTAATCTAGTTTCCAAATATGTAAGCCATTTATTTTTTCCATTCATAAATCATTTTCTAAGAATAAATCATTGCCTACAACTCCAATACAGATTGTTAAAAACTAGTTTTCACTCAAATGCCCATAAATTTCACAAATCTACATAAAAATAACTCAAACCAAAATGAAATGAAAGATAGTTCACATATATTTCCAATGAATATTATTATAGATCCTAATTATTCACAATTTTTCCATACTAGATGTTTCAATCTGACTATATTCAAAGAATCTCAAATCTGCAAATACCCACTTTCACCAAAATGATCATAAATTATTCATTTCTTTATAAAAATGAACCAAACCAAAAGAATGAGAAAGAGGATTCATCATTCTATCCATCCATTACTATATTAAAAAGTTTCCAGGCTGTACATGGCCGTACAAGACTTGGAACCAACACTAAAATTGAAAAACCAATCAAGAATGAGGACATAAATTGATCTTTTCTGCCCCACGGTGGGCACCAAAATGTGTGAGTGAATGTGACCTCAAATTCAACACACACACAACATGATCATTACTCACATGATTGGATTATAGAAAATAATATGAGTTATTCAATCCGAAATTCGTAGTGAAGCGATCTATTGCCTCCTATGTAGACGGGGTGTTTTCAAGATTGCTCTCAGATCAAAAGCCAACAACCATAAGACCAAACTACAATGGAGGATTTTAAAAAAAAGAATATGCATGAAAAAAAAATTGCAAGTAATCTAGAATGAATGCATGTTAATCTAGAAATGATAATGCAAGTTCTTTTTGGTATTTTTAAATAAGAATGCAACTAGATTAAGAACAAGATAAGAAAATTAATTAAATAAGAAATGCAATGTTATACTAAAATGAACTAACTAAAATGATAACAATCAAAACCTATGAATCACAAAGAGTGTAGTAGAATTTTGGCATAATCTATGTGCTCTCAAAAAGTCCCTCAAAAAAATGTAGTAGAATTCCACTATAATTTCTATGCTCTCAAAAAGTCCATTTGAATGAGAAAAGAAAGCTCTTAAATAGAAAAGGAGGGGAATCTTGCATGTAACTCCTTTTTCCACATGTGGGGTGTGACTCTTCACTTCCCATTAAGGCTCTTCACTTTTTTGACAAATAAACATGGAATTATTTAATCAAAGAGTCGAATTTATGCCACATGTGAGGTGTGACTAGTTTGAATAATTAAATTCAAATAGAAAGATGTCCACTCAATTAATTAAATAATGATATTAATTCTTTTTTTTTGATGTGTAATTAGCTAAAGGGGTAGATTTAATTTAATTTAAAGCACTTAGGACTTTAGAATTAAATTAATTTATCATAGGGATAATTTAGCTAATATAAGTCAAAGGCTTTTAGGAATTAATTTAGCATTTGATTATTGCAATTTAGGGTCTTTGCAACTGACATCAAGTCAAATAGAGTCAAGTAGGAGAGAGAAATTGCCTAGTGAGATAGGACTTTGACGACATAAAATTGAAGAAATACACCAAAATTGCCTGAAATAAATAGGTGCCAATTTTGGGGTATTACAGAAACCAGAGCACAAAATTGTTGAATCACTTGGTCTTACCAATGCCCTAAATTTCGTGAAGAATTTTAAGAACTAATTAATAAGGGTTGTGTTGAGCCACTATCATGAGGGCACATTCTGGCTAGATAGAGCAATCAAGGTTACAAAAAGAATGATTAGTAGGGTTACTGGTTACCCTACTATCGACAAATAAAAATCTTTTCAAAGCTCATCTCGAGCTGATGTTGAAAAAAGTACCGAAGCAACATGGGGTGGTCGTGCACTAAAGATATCTATAATCAAAGACCCAATAGTAAAATTTGCATCACATGTAATTGGGTACAAAATATTTTAGTCGAGAAGATTAACAAGCGTACCTTGTAGTGCAATCGACATGGCATACAAATTGATAAAGAAGGGTCATCAGATAGACCTTGCTGAGCTGCTACTGAGATAGGTTGAAGAAAACATGAAAATAATTAGGACATAGAAGTCCAATGCCTATAAGTTTGGATCATTACTTGTATGTTTATTTTTCTATCTCCAGAAATTCTTTCTCTCTATCAGTTACACTGACTAGATAGATGACACACCGATCACTTCACAAATTTTTGATATTATGAAAGGTTTGGGAGATAATAATGAGAATTTAATAGATAATTATTTTGAAGATTTTAAAGTAAAGATGAATTTACGAAGTAAAATTCTGAGTTCATTGGTTGAAAAATATGACATGGACATTTGTTTCTTAGTGAACACTGACCACACTATAATTAAATTAGTTGAGTCGAGAATAAAATGGCTAGCACCTATGGGCTATGAAATAGATCACGATTTTGGTTTGAAATCTATTAAGGCACTGCTAGCATTACCGAAGGACACAAAGGCTGCAAGGTTTGGAACCTTTGAAGAAGCTAAGACTAGAATTAAAATAGGCTTGGTCATTGATAAAATGACAAGGAAAGAAAAGAAAATGAAGAAGTTTTTATTTGAGAAGTTTGGGAATGAATATGACTAATCTAAGGAGTCATTGGTTGAGACTGTAACTGAAGGCTAGTTAATGTTGGCTGACAAACCATATGATAGTGAAGAAACTGAGTCTGAAGAAGAACAAGAACCAATATCGGTTTCTCCCACTCACGCTCCAAAGAAGAGGTAGTTGCCAGTGCAAACAGGTGCATGCACAAGGTCATCAACTACAGCTTCACCACCACAGAAGAAGGTAGCTATGAAGGTAGCAAAATGAAAGGCTACTACACCAACAAATACTTATGTAAAGAAAGGACCCAAGGCTGTAGTAAAGGCACCAAAGAAAAGGAGAAAATTTATAAGAAACAAAGAAGACCTTGAGGATGATGAAGATGACAATGATCAATTCAAGGTTGTCAACAATAAGAATAGGTCAATAGATGAGGTTGCTGTAGATATAATCAAGAATGGAAATCTTGCAGATCCGAAATTTAGTAAGTTTGATAGCATGTCAAATGAAGACCAAAACAAAATTGAGGAAGCAGTCATCCAGATGATGATACACTTTAAATGAGTTCCATTACATTTTGAATTATCACTACCCAAGACATTAGAGGACTGAATAAATCAAAAGTGGTCATATGCCTTGGACACCGAGAAGAGGATGAGGGAACAAGCCCTTGTATCAATTGCACTAGACTTATCTCTTGATGAGATTAAAGAGCTTATGGATACTTATGTGCAGAGATTCAAAGTCAAGCACTGAGCTATGCAAATAATAGATGAGAATCTAGTAGATCTTGATGAGTCTAGTCAACTTATCTAGAGTTCACTTCTAGCTGTCAGAGAGCATAATGAGAAAGTTGCATTTCAAAAGTTTTCTAAAAAAAGAAAGAATTCAAAAGGTAAAGGAATATTCATTGAGGATAATGTAGCAAAGAAAAATAAAGAGTCAAAGGTATCAGTTACCAAGGTAATTGATACAAAAATTGGTCAAGAAATTAAGAACAGTTCATAGGATGTACCGAATCCAGAAGTGATTTAGATTGAGGATACAAATGACAAGGATGTACTCATTGAGGACATCACAAATGGTGATCTTGATGATAGGGATGATGATGATGATGATGTAACCATTGCACCCAATCATACACAGGATGAAGCACAAGCTACTGCGTGTGCAATTACATCATTAACGAGAAAGCTTCCTATACTTGTTGAAGCCATAGAAATTCTATCTCAGGAACAACTTGATGGCTCTGACCCCAAGAAACCTAAAGATACAATAGGGGAAAAAAGAAATGAGATACCTGCAGAGACAAATGAGCCTAAAGGAAAAGAGGCTATTGAAATAGAAATGAAGGCACAAGAAGAGCCTAAGGCAACTGAGGCTACCCCACCTGACACCACATTTTGAGTCTCCACCTCATTCAACTGACACATAGGTTACCAAGGAGTAGAAGAAGGAAGATAGTGTGTCAACTGGGTAGAACACTCCGAGGGTAGAAGACAAAGCTATTATCACAATTGCACAAAAGTCACCACTTGCACCGGAGAACAAGAAGAAGAAGAAAGGAAAAGGGCTGGTCACTCTAGATGAAGTCATTGTGATACTTGACTATCACCTGAGGACTCTTAGCCCCGAGGAATTGAGAAAATATGGGGAATTATGTACAAGAAAAGAAACACAAGAGAAGTTGAAGAAAGATAATAAGAAAAAGGAAGTATTAGAAAATGTTTGGGATATCTTACAATAGGTAGTACCTGAGGTGAACATAGATGAAGATACTCTGATCATGGATTAACTTGCAACACTTACCAAGAAGATAAATGAACTAGATATTGAAGCTAATAAAAGAATAGAAGAAAGATCAGAGTCCAAGATTCAAGATAAACTTGCTGAGAGGATCAGCCAAGAAGTGGCTATTAACAAGGTTAATCTTTCAGAGGTAGTAACTGAGATTTAGTGTATTACTAATTCTATTTGCCAAATCTTGTTTAGGCTATGCACTGATGGAACATTCACTGCAGAGATCAGTGAAAAGATTAAACAATTTGAGAATGAAATCTCAGTCAGTGCAAATATAGCTACAACCAAGCCCCAAGCTTTTTCAAAGCACATACTCAGAGTTTAGAACTCAGGTGATTGATAGCAAATCTCAAGAAGAAAGAAGAGCGGATAACTGATCAGGTTACTGAGTTACAGATAGAACTCCTTCCATACCTAAAATTTTTTGAGAAACATATTGTCAGGGCACAAATGCTTGTTGCAACACCAAAGATTTCTATGTTGGACAACATATTTGACATGCATGCACAAGTCGATCTTGAGCACATTGCTCTCACCAACTTGAAAGAGGAATGGTAAAACCTCTTGGAGTCATTGAAGAAAACCCATCAACACATTTTTGACAAGTTGTAAGTATACACTTTTTCTATTTGGCATTAATATCAAAAAGGGGGAAAACATGTATATAGAAGATGAAGTTAAAGGAGGATAACATGTTTATGCCAAATATGTAACTTTTTGCTAAGTATACTACACATTACCGGAGTATGCACCGAGGGGGATTATTTAGAAATTTTTGATATGTATATGTATATGGCGGAGATATAAGTTTTGAGACATAAGTTCTATATACACTCAAGTTTTGATACAAATGCCAATGGGGGAGATTGTTATCTCTATTGAGCATTAATGATTGTCATTAGTATCAAAGGAAATCAAAGACATCAGTCAGTTACTTTTATGAACCCAGTCGGTAACTGTAAGAAATACAAGCCAGTTGGTTAAGTCTTCATACTGAGCACCAGATAGTTTTACCAAGCATTAGACACCGACACTGAGCATCAGAGTAATTACCAAGCAATTTATATAGTGTTTACCAAGGATCACAGAAAATGGCATATTAATCAGGAATGGCACATTCTTCTATGTAAATGATTATAACAGAACATTTTACCAAGATCAAGGATCATTTGTAAATGTTAGATCTAGGTTATTTTTTTACATCGTAGATCTTAGGGTTTTTCTCTAAGTTGTTGAAACCTAATTTTGTATAAGCGACATAAAGTAGTATGCTATATATTTGTATGTTACATCAATTTTGATATGAAATGATGTATGAGTGAAGAAGCACTAGCTAGCCTTCAAGATTATCAGTTGACAGAGCAGAACAATATTCAGAGGAAATTAGATTGAGCAGAATCAGAGCAAAGATTCATCATAGTAAAGGTGATATATATTCAGTACTTTATTGATCTATATCAGACAATTTGAGTTGTCATTAGCAGATAGTTACCTATTGCTTTCTAATTATTGTAATAGAGTTTTTGTAAAATCTCCTAACAGAGTAGACTTGACAGCCTTTTTGTAAATCTCTTAACCGAGTGCACACTCAAGTAGTGTTTCTAAAATCCTATAACTAGGTAGATCTATTTGATCTAATATGTTACTCCTAGCAGGGTAAGATCACCAGAAGTGATAAAAAATTGTAGCCCTAATAGGCAAACCTTTTCTATCTATAGTAGTGAAGAATTTGTGGGTGTCATCCCCACCATAGTTTTTACCTTCTAACAAGGGTTTTTGTGTTACCAAAATACTTGTGTTATGGGACTGTTATATTGTTAATTTCATGTTATTTACTTTTACAAGTTGAATGGATGAATGATACATGCATTAGATACAAGTTATTTTGAAAGGTTACTACTGTTTGCTATTTTAGATCTGAAAGGTTTATGTGTTAAAGTTTTGTGGGCATTGATTCACCCCTCCCCTCTCAGTACCCTATCTCTCCTAATTCCAACTAGATTACCTTTGGATTGTTCACCAATACTAACCAATTTTCTAGTCTCATCATAGATTTTCTATTGGATTAATTGTGTGTTGTCATTGATGTCACACAAATGTCATATTATTTATCAAGCTCAGTCAGTCAGCAAAGTAGTTCCCAGTATTTACCGAACTCAGTCAGTCAGCAGGTGGTTTTCAGTGTCTACCGAGATATCTCGGGTGTCAAAGAAAAGTATGGCAAAAAATAGTGTTAACCGAGCTTCCATGGTTAACAAAGGAAAGTTAGTGTTTACCGAATTCACTCGGTCTCCAAAGGATGTTGTAGAATTCATAGTGCTTACCGAGTTCTCTTAGTCACCAAAGGAAATCTTTTCAGATTAGTGTTTACCAAGCAAGGTCGGCCCAGTAAAGGATTTTGTTAATTTGAGAAATAAAGTTTGATTATTCTAGCCGATTATTGTAATGATTAGTAATGTTATTAGTGCTAACTTGACAATCTGAATGGACAATCCGAATGGTATATATAGAAGGTCAAGTTGTGAATTAAAAGTGTGGAAGTGAAAAAGAAGGAAAGTGTGAGCGAATTTTGAAGGATGATTAGATATCCTTGAGGAGCAGCAGAGATATATTTTGATCAGGAAGGATCTAGTGAAGTAGAACAAAGATTTGTATTCATAAATTTAGTTGCATCATTATTTAGGTCATTTCATTGTTACTTTCTTACCATTGTAGCAGTGATTTCAAAATATCCTAACCGAGTTGGTTTAACAACCATTTTGTAAATCCTCTAACAAGGTGACAGTTCTATTGAATTATTTCAAGACCTCTTACAAGGCCACTCCTAACAGGTGATTAAATCCTCTAACAAGGTCACACCTAACAGTGTGTTTTGTAACCTTTTACCGGGTTGGCTCCTAATAGGGCATCACTTCAGAAGAGTGAAAAATAGTAACTAGTTACATTGGTGGTTTTTCCCATATTGAGTTTCCACGTTAAATCTGGTGTCTCTTGTGTTCATGTTATTTTCTTTATTCATGTATGTTAATCACTGATGAATACTTAAGAACAGTTATAATTAATACTCACTGCAATAACCGAGTTTCAACATTTCTCTGTATGTTTGCTGAATAACAACAACAAATGATTTAATAAGACATCTAAGGGATCTGTGGAAAGAAAATTTATGGTTAACTAATTCACCCCCCCTCTTAGTTACTACATCTATATTTCCAACAATTGGTATTAGAGCTTTTGGTGCTTGCAGGAAGGGTTTCAAGGACCTAAGCTAAAGATCAAGATGTCTTACAAGAGAGAAATTCCAAGGCTTAACAGAGATAACTTTTCAGCATGGAAAGGTCTCATGAGACTTCATCTAGCTTCCATTGGTGACTCAGGATCCAAATATATTGATCAAGAATATACAGTTCCTACTGGCACATTAACTATTGAAGACATTGCAAAGAAAAAGAACCATAACACCATGATGATAGACATTGCATCAGCTCTTAGCTATGAAGAATTTGATGAGATCAAAGACTGCACAACTGCTTATGAAATGTGGAACAAGCTGAAGAAAATTTATGGTGGTGATGGCAATGTGAAGAGAGCCAAAGCAGAAAGCCTAAGAGGACAGTTTGATCAGATGAAGATGAAAGAAGATGAAAACATTGCAAAATATGTTGAAAGAATCAAGGTGAGTGTTAGTGCAATCAGAGCTTCTAGAGGAAAAATTGATGATGAAACTGTTATAAGTAAGGTTCTTAGAACATTGCTTCCTATCTATGCAATAAGAGTATTTGCTATTCAAGAAAGAAGATGTGAACAAAATCACAATATAACTTTGGATGCCTTAGTTGGAAGATTGATAGCTTTTGAATTGGATAAAGGTAAGAAAACATGTTTTTTGGCTAAGGATTTTGATGATAGTGAAGAAGAAATTGTCTTCATTGCTGTAAAAAATGAATCTAATGATGATGAAGATGAGATGGCACTTATCTCCCATATAAGCAAAAATGATACATGGATTATAGAAAGTGGATGCCCACATCATATGAATGGTGACAAAACAAAGTTTGAACACCTTGAAGACTATGATAGTGGTAATGTAAGGTTTGGAGACAATGAACCTTGTTGTATAAAAGGAAGAGGATGAATTTCATTAACCAAAGAACTTGTATGTGATAATGCATATTGGGTTGAAGGAATAAAGCATAATCTTCTAAGTGTAGCATAGCTAATCAACATTGGATTCAAGGTTGAATTCATGGATGGCAAAATAAGACTGTTGGATGATAAAGGAAAACTAATTGGTTTAGGCAAACAAACCAAAGGTAACCTATTTTATCTTGATCTTCATGAATGCTCATGTTTTATTGCTCAAATTGAATAAAGTTGGTTATGGCACAAAAGGTTATGTCATATAAATTTTGATAATATGGTGAAAATAAGAAAATTCAAGAAAGTAAGAGGTATTCCTACTTTGAAGAAACCTAATGTTGGTCTATGCAAGAATTGTCAGATTGGTAAAATAGGAAAGACTAGCTTTAAAAGTAAAAACTATCAATCTGAAGATATTTTGGATATTGTGCATACTGATTTATGTGGACCTATTGGAGTTGAAAGCTATACTGGAGAAAAAATCTTTATTCTCTTTGTTGATGATTACTCTAGAATGATGACTGTTATGTATTTAAGAGAAAAATCAGAGGCATTTGAGAAATTCAAATGGTATCTGGCAAGAGTAGAAAAGGAAACATGAAAAAGAATGAAGTGCTTGAGATCAGACAGAGGTGGTGAATTCATCATGAATTCAATAATTTCTGCATTGAAAGAGGAATCAAAAGACAGGTATCAACCCCAATAACTCTTGAATAGAATGGAATAGCTGAAAGAAGGAACATATCTATCATGGATTGTGCAAGGACTCTAATGATTGAAAAGAACATTGCTATGAAATACTGGAAGGAAGCTATTAGCACTGTAGTTCATACCTTGAACCGAGTACAATTGAGGAAAGACACATTCAAAACTCCTTATGAGTTATGGTATGGCTATAAACCCAATGTAAGTTCCCTGAAAGTATTTGGTAGTAAATGTTACATCTTAAAAGAATCTAGAAAAGGAAAATTTGATGTAAAAAGTGATGAAGGAATATTTTTGGGATATTCTTGCAAAAGTAAAGCATATAGATGTCTGAATTTGTCTACTCACAAAATCATAGAAAGTGCACATGTGAAAGTTGATGAGTTTGCAGAAAAGACTGAAGAAGAAAGCAAAAAGGAACCAGAGGATTACAAAAGATTTGTTTACATTGAACCTGATACATTGCTAGACACATCTGTTAATAAGGAAATTGCATCTACTGAGCCCAGTACAGTAACCGAGTCACAAGAAGAAATTCAAACCGAGTCACAAGAAACCGAGTCTCAGCCTGAAGCTACCAAGCGAATATCTACCGAGCCCAAGCAAACTAAACCTGAAGATGAAATTCAAGAAGATGACAATGTAACTCATTCAAGAAGCAAGGAACCTATATTGGCCAAGTATGTCAGGAAGCATCATACACCAGATCAGATTATTGGAAATAAATCAGATGGTACTATGACAAGAAGTAAACTAAAAGGTACATGTTTACTTGCTGACTTTGAACCTAAAAATGTTAAAAATGCATTGGAAAATGAAAGTTTGATTGAGGCTATGAATGAAGAAATAGAACAAATAGAGAAAAACAAGACATGGACTCTTGTACCTAGGCCTAAAGACAAAAATGTAATTGGAAAAAAATGGGTATTTAGGAACAAGCTGAATGAAGATGGTCAAGTATCTAGAAACAAAGCTAGATTAGTGTGTAAAGGGTATTCTCAAGAAGAAGGTATAGATTATGGAGAGACTTTTTCTCTTGTTGCAAGATTAGAAGGTGTAAGAACTCTACTTGCATATGCAACACATAAAGGATTTAAGGTATATCAAATAGATGTAAAATCTGCATTTCTCAATGGTATTCTTGATGAAGAAGTCTACATTGAGCAACCTGAAGGTTTTGTTGATCCAGAAAAAAAGGATATGGTCTGCAAGTTACACAAAGCATTGTATGGTCTGAAACAAGCCCCTAGAGTATGGTATGAAAGATTACATAACTATCTTATTCAGATTGGTTTCAAAAGAGCTAATGATACCAGTAGTTTGTACATCAAGGAAGGACCAGATAATAGAATAGTTTTGGCAGAAATATTTGTGGATGATACTGTATTTACAAGTAATGATAATTAGTGCAATGAATTTTTAGAGCAAATGAACAAAGAATTTAAAATGTCTATGTTTGGTTAGATAAAGTTTTTTTTTGGTCTTCAAATTTAGCAGAGCAAGAACAGTATCTACATTACTCATTCTAAATACATCAAGGAAATACTTAAGAAGTTTGGTATGGAAGATGCAAAACCAGTTGGTACCCCCATGTGTACTGGACTGAAGCTTACCAAAAATGATGATTCAAAAGAAGTAGATCAGACCTTATACAGATCAATGATTGGAAAATTATAGTATGTAGTTCATACAAGGCATGATATTGCCTTAGCAGTTGGTATAGTAGCTAGATTCTCAGCAAAACCAAGAGAAAATCATATGATGGAAATCAAAAGAATCTTGAGATACTTGAAAGGAACTGAAGATTATGGCTTGTGGTATAAATTTGGAGGCAATCTGGACTTAAAAGTGTTTACTGATGCTGATTGGGTAGGAAACATTGGTGACAAAAAAAGTACAAGTGGTGGAGCATTCTTTCTTGGTAAGAGGTTGGTATTTTGGACCAGTAAAAAGCAAAATTGCACATTCCAATCCACAGTAGAAGTAGAATATGTTGCTGCAGCAGTAAACTGCTCTAATATTGTTTGGTTCAAATAGTTATTGGAAGGCATGAAGGTTGAGATCAAAGAACCAGTTGTTATATTTTGTGATAATACAAGTGCAATAAATATTTCAAAGAATCCAATAATGCATTCCAAAACCAAACACTTTGCTATAAAATATCACTTTGTCAAAGAATTGGTGCAGGACAAGGAAATCAGATTAGAATATATTCATACAAAAGAACAGATTGTAGATATATTCACCAAGCCACTACCTAAGGATACATTCTTGTATCTAAGAGGTAAGTTAGGGGTCATTCCCCTATCCGAGGCTCACTAAATGAAGTTTTAGTAATGCATCAACCAGAGCATATTAAAGATCAGTTAGTTGATGTAGCTTAGTCAAGGAATCATTGCATATGAATCAGTACTCAAGGTACATTGCTATTCACCTGGTATGTGTTGTCTTTGGCATGTGTTGTCAAAGAGGGAGAGTTTGCTATCATATTTCAAGAAATTTCTTTAGATTTCTAAGAGGGAGAGTTTTTCAGTCAAAAAGTGAAGTTTGCTAATAGAGGGAGTTCTCATAGTTGAGAATCAAAATGAAGCTAAGGATATGCTCCTTACTCTATGTTTTCTATGAAATTTCATTGTGCTATGACATATTATGTTGCCATCAATGCCAAAGAGGGAGATTGTTGGATTAATTGTGTGTTGTCTTTGATGTCACACAAATGTCATATTATTTATCAAGCTCAGTCAGTCAGCAAAGCAGTTCCTAGTATTTACCGAGCTCAGTCGGTCAGCAGGCGGTTTTTAGTGTCTACCGAGATATCTCGGGTGTCAAAGAAAAGTATGGTAGAAAATAGTGTTAACCGAGCTTCCATGGTTAACGAAGGAAAGTTAGTGTTTACCGAGTTCACTCGATCTCCAAAGGATGTTGTAAAATTCATAGTGCTTACCGAGTTCTCTCGGTCACCAAAGGAAATCTTTTCAGATTAGTGTTTACCGAGCAAGGTCGGCCCAGTAAAGGATTTTGTTAATTTGAGAAATAAAGTTTGATTATTCCAGCCGACTGTTGTAATGATTAGTAATGTTATTAGTGCCGACTTGACAATCTAAATGGACAATCTGAATGGTATATATAGAAGGTCAAGTTGTGAATTAAAAGTGTGGAAGTGAAAAAGAAGGAAAGTGTGAGCGAATTTTGAAGGATGATTAGATATCCTTGAGGAGCAGTAGAGATATATTTTGATCAGGAAGGATCTAGTGAAGCATAATAGAGATCTGTATTCAACAATTCAGTTGCATCATTATTGAGGTCATTTCATTGTTACTTTCTTACCATTGTAGCAGTGATTTCAAAATCTCCTAACCGAGTTGGTTTAACAACCATTTTGTAAATCCTCTAACAAGGTGATAGTTCTATTGAATTATTTCAAGACCTCTTACAAGGCCACTCCTAACAGGGTGATTAAATCCTCTAACAAGGTCACACCTAACAGTGTGTTTTGTAACCTTTTACCAGGTTGGCTTCTAACAGGGCATCACTTCAGAAGAGTGAAAAATAGTAACTAGTTACATTGGTGGTTTTTCCCATATTGGGTTTCCACGTTAAATTTGGTGTCTCTTGTGTTCATGTTATTTTCTTTATTCATGTATGTTAATCACCGATGAATGCTTAAGAATAGTTATAATTAATACTCACTGCAATAACCAAGTTTCAACATTTCTCTGTATGTTTGCCAAATAACAGCAACAAATGATTTAATAAGACATCTAAGGGATCTGTGGAAAGAAAATTTATGGTTAATTGATTCACCCCCCTCTCAGTTACTACATCTATATTTCCAACAATTTTCACCTTTTTTTCCTCAAATGCAACATGGTGACTTGTGTTATTCAATTGTACAACACTAAATAGATTCTAATTAAGTCCCTTCACCCAATATACATTCTCACATCTGATCTTATTGCTCAACAAGATAGACCCTTTTCCTTTTACTAGACAAGGTGTATCATTTACATTTTGACAGATCCACCATTATTATGTTTAAGGTGTTCAATTTTTTCTTCATCACCAATCATATGATGTGTACAACCATTATCAATAATCTAAGTATCATTCTTTCTAACTTTAGAAAATAGTGTTGTTTCAATATACCTTTCTTCTTCTTCTTCTTCTTCTTCTTTTAAAGCTACAAATACCACCTCAATGTCTTCATCAGTATCAGTGGTGGTGTCATCATCATCATTTTCAATAATGTAACATTCCTTCTTCCCTTTGTCTCTATAATCTTGATTACTTCTTTTGTCATACTTTTGGTTGCCTATGTGTTCTCGGTTGTCTCTCCTGTCAAATTTTCTTTCACTGGATATTTATTTTTCTTTTTCATCTTCTTTCTTGTTAGGATATCTAGCTACAATGTGGCCAATTTCTTTATAATTAAAACAAACCAAGGGTATTTTTCCTTTATATCTTCCTTTACCTTTCTGCAAGCTTCTATCCATTAATTCTTCACGTTAATCAAATTCATCCTCATCACTGTCACTATCACTCTCATTTCTTATCATGTGTTTATTACTTGATTTACCAATTTTCAAGGATGACATAAATGTAGACTCAACATTAGGAACAATACTATTATCAAAGTTACTCAACTCAAAAGTAGTTAGTCTACTGATCAGACTAGCAAGTGTAAGATGATTACCTTGAGTTGATCTTATTTCATGAATTTTGGAGACTCTTATAGCATAAGTAGGAGCAAGGTTCTAATAATTTTACATACAACAATGTATTCTTCAATAATACCTCCTACTCCTTGGATAACATTGATAATCTCCTTAATTCGGTTGTTGTACTATGAAATTTGTTCTCCTTTTATTTTCATGTTATAAAACTTTCCTCTAAGACTCTCATATTTATCCCTTAGCACATTTGCATCTCCTCCATGAACTAGTGCAATTTTGTCCCACATCTATTTAGAAGAAGTACACATCTTGACATATTCAAATCCAACATCTGATAAGGAGGCAACAATCTCTATTATTGAAACATTGTGTTCATGTCTATCTCTCATCTGATCAATAGTCAAAGGTCCAATAGGCTACATGAATTCATTATCCAAGTAGTATATAGCAGATTATCTATTTCTAGATAGATGTAATCTAATTCTACTTTTCCATATCGAGAAGTTATCTTTGTTCACCTTTGGCACCTCTCTCTGATACATCTTGTGATCTTTAGCTTAAGCCCTTCAAACTTTTCTTTCCAAGCACTCTACGCTCTAATACCAATTGTTAGATAACTAAGACGGGGGTTGAATCAATTAAGTTTACTTATACTATAGTCCCAAATCTCTCAGATGTATATATTAAAAAATTTCAATCAAATAATCAACTCGATAAGATATCAACTGTGCCTTTCTCTTTATCTATTGATTACTAGTAAATTAAATACTATGTTCACTGACCTATCTAGTTTTGAAATATATAATTTAAAATAACAATTTAACACATCATGCACATATAACACATATATTTTTAACATGGAAACCCTGTTAGGGGGAAACCCACCTGGGACTGGTAACCCAAAAACATTCACTCTTATGAAGTGAGATCGATTAGGAGCCAACCTTGTTAAAGGTTACAAAACACACTATGAGGTGTGACCTAGTTAGAGGATTTATCACTAACATTTCTCTTTTGACCATGCATTCACTATGGGGTCAACAAGAAAATAATCAATATTTATTGAATGTCATATTTAAATACAAAAGATGTTTAAGTCCTACTCAATTAAGAGATTTATCTATAGAAATGGTTAAACTGATATAGTAATGATCTGATTCAAATACAACTTTGATTTTTCAAATTTTTAGATCTATGCTAAGCTCAAAATACCTCTAATCAATAATCAATTCAATCCTTCATTTCCTCCAACTTTTTTTCACTCGGTATATGCTTCTCTAATGCTTGGTGTTGTTTGTAGTTCAGCTCAGTTCTATATTCAACCAGTTTGATCAGTGGTGCATGAAAAAAATCCTTTCCACATGAATTATCCTACAACATCAATATCCAAACTTAATAATGAACCTCATGTCTCCTTATATAGACATCATAAACCATTTTCTTCTCATTCATAGATTTTGCCTCCTAATATTCACCGTTCATTTTTCCTCTTTAACCTTCCTTGACAGTTGTGTCATTAACATGTTTCATTCTCCTTCATTCAATCAATCTTGAAGTTTTTCATCCATTTGATCATCATAACAAACATTATATTCTACCTCAAAACCATAAGAAATTGTCCAGCTCATCATTTTTTAGTTGATTGTTATAAACTCCATTTATTTCATTCATTATGTCAATACCAAAATGTGTCAGTGATTACCTACTTGGTTAATACTATACTTGGTATACACTACACTTTCTCGATGCATAAAAAATTCTTTATTTACTGAGCACACAAACTTGTTCAGTACTAATCCTTAATACATAATAGAATCATGTAATACAATCAAGTCAACAACATGATGTCATAGACTCATCAATAAGTTATCTAATGTATACCATATCCATATCTTTTATATCCTTCTCATCTTCATGTAGATATCTCATTCCTTTACAATTTTCCTTCTTTAGATGTTTGTAACCGTCATGATAAGTACAATCAAAACTAGTTGATATCAATGATAATATATTAACTGATTTAATTGTCTTACATATACTTTAGTAGCTTAGTGATCCTCAATCATTGTCTTTCACTTTTCAAACTTTCCTTCAAGATATTCAATTAGTTGTAGGTTATCATAGTATCATCACATAACCAAGGTGGAGAATGAAATGACCCATCACCTAAATGCACCATGAATCATGCGGTCCAAGAAACCTCTTGTGACGATGATGAAGCTTGACTTTCTATCTATGCAAGGCCTTCTATTAATGGATTATTATCTTATGAGAACACTTAAGGAATGCACGAGGAATATATGACTGGTTACATCCAGGCCATCTCATAATATTCTTTACATTAATTTTGACCTCATTAATTTTATTATGTTATCACTTAATTAATCAACTCATTAATGGGTTACCCTAGTGGCCTCTTTGTGCCCTAGTCCCACTATTAAGAGAGACTCACATGATCAGCCCTATGCATACCCAAGGCATCATCCAATGTCTTAACACAAGATGGCATTAAAAATTAATTTAATATATTATTCATTTTTAGCATGTTCCCCAGTAATAACATAACACAATTTTAATGCAAATTGACTAGAGTAGTCCCAAAGAAAGTATTAAATGAGCCATTTTCATTCCATGCAACTCAACCATTGCACACACTTGACAATAACCAAAATCATGGGTGAAATTTCTATTTCAAGACATGTTATGGGTTGCCAAAGTACAATCAAAATCCACATGATGCAATTCAACATGGATTTTCAACATGAGGATATAATTTGTCCCAAAATAGATATAAAGCCTTTCAAGCCCAAAATATAATACTCACCCATGTGTTTTTATTTCAATTTATGTAACTAAATCTTTTGAGACCTTATTATGTGTGTGCCAGATGTCACCTGAAACTTTTTTAGTATCTCATGATGTTAATTAGAAATACTGGTATTGAACTTTAAATTATTGTATTTTAAATATCTCATTTTAAGTATAAGTCTTTTGGAAATTTATTAGATATTATTAATTGATATTATTATATTTTCTTACAAATCTGAGGAGATTCCTCAAGAAGAACAAGAATAAAAACAAGAAGAAGAAGGTACATGTTAAGATGGAGAGAGACTGAGAAAGAGGAGGAGAGGGAGGGGTTTTTTCAAATTTGAGCATGGACGGGAAACTGGGGGATGAAGGGTTTACCATGGGATCTGTGATAGGGGATGCATGAATTGATACAAATTTAGTGTCAGGGAGTGTGGAAAAGTCTGGTGGGTCACCTCTGGACTCATCCAGCAAGGACTTTTGTCCCTCCAAGGGGTCAGAGATGGAAAAGGTCAATATTGTTAAGGTTGAAGAAGGGTCTAAGACTTCCCCCTTAGAACCTCAAGGAGGTAGATTGAGTGGTTTCTTTTCTCATCTCGGTAAAGTGAAATGGTTAGGTTTATTTGGTGTTAAGCCTTCTAGGAAATCTTTGTTCCTTGAGGTTAATATTATCTCTGACCTAGAAAACTGAGCTTTTAGAATTTTCATTCCAGACCTATTAGTTGACTATACTATGTCAATAATGGCTTCAACTCTGGTTGGTAAGTTTGCAAGACTAAGACCAAATATTGATCTTGTTAGATCCTTTGCAGATATGAAGTGGAGAATAAAGGGTCAGGTGGATATAGTAGCTATGCCAAAAGGATTTTTTTCTTTTGAATTCTATAACCGGGAAGATCTGTCTAAAGTGTTGTGTGGTGGTCCTTGGATGATGGGTAAATCTTCTCTGTCACTACAAAAATGGTTAAATAATATGGACTATAATGATAACTTCTTAGTTGCAGCTCCTATGAGGGTTAGGCTTCCAAGATTGCCTTTGGAATATTGGCATGAGGATATATTGTTGGTCTTGCTAGAGCTTTTGGTGAGCTTCTATCTATAGATCCAATGACAGTGGCAAGGACTAGACAAATGTATGCCAAGATTTGTGTGAACATTCAACAATATGCTAATCTTCCTCAAGTCATTACCATATACTCAAAACTGGGTAAATGGATTCAAGAAGTTGAATATGAATCAACTCCCTTTGCTTGATTTTTATGTAAGAAGTCAGGTCATTAGGTGAAACAATGCCCTCAAAAGGAAAAAATGAAGATGCAGGAAAAGTCTCTAGGATGGAAATGGGAGTAGAAAGAAAAAATATGTTCCATCCAAGAGGGAACAGAGGAAGTTTCTCTTCCAAAGGCTTCTAAAGAGGATTTTACCTAGAAGACAAATGAAAATCCTTTGGGCCCAAGGTGTGTTGAGAACCACCGGATTCAACAAGATGTTCTTACTGGTGAAACTCAAAGGAAAATGATCAAGATAAGGAAAAGGTGGATTCAAAAGATAGTGTCAATAAGACTACTAGTCCTGACTTGAGAAATAAATGAGGACCAGGATCTCTAAGGGAAGAAGAGACTATAATGGAATCAAGGGTGGAAGATTCCTTGAAAGGGCTAGAATCGGTTGAGCTAAATCAAGTTATAGAGGAAGGCCAGGGATGTAATATTTGGATGGTCAAAATCATAGTAGTTCCTCAAAAGGGTATAGTAAGGAAATATTATCAACCCAAATTATGAATAGGACTTGGGGAAGTCAAGAAAAAATGGATAGTATTGATCTTGATGAAAAGGATAATCCTTAGATTGAGGTAGGGGAGATTAGAAAAAAAAAATAACTCAGGTAAGAAAGGCTCTCCTCTAGGACCTACAATCTCAAATGACTAGACCTATAATTCAGGGAAGAAAAGAGAGAGTATTTCTAAGGGAGGCTTTATTCTTAAAATGGTTAAGAAGACTAGTGCTCACAAGCAAGGAGGAGTCCAGACTAGAGGGTAGTAGAAAGAAGATGTTGGAGCTCCAAAAAAAGAAAGAGGAAGAAAATCAGAAAGAGAATTGAGAGACCAAGAAGAAAAATAGAACATAGCGGATGGAAAATAGATGATCATCCCAGAGGTATGATCTCCAATCCCCTTATGAAGATCATATCATGGAATATTTGAGGACTTAACAGTCCTCAAAAGAAAGATTTAGTTAGGAATCTTGTTAGGGACTCTAAACTAGATTTTTTACTCATTCAAGAATAAAAAATGAGGAAAGAAAAAGTTGAAAAGATCGATCTGTTTAAAAATGGGGGATGCCTTGGTTTTAGTTCTGAAGGAGCCTCGAGAGGTATGGCTATTTTTTGGAACTAATTTAGCTTTAATTTTCATCTTCATCATGAGGATACAAACTTTTTAGCAGTCAATGTTTGTAGTCATAAGGATAAATTTTCTTGGATCCTTATTAATGTCTATGATCCTAACACTAAGACAAGAAGACCTAAGCTATGGAAGAAATTGCATGAATTTAAGGATACTTTTCCTAACAATCTATGGATGATAATGGGGGATTTTAATAATCCCCTAAAAGAGAATGAAAAGAAGGGAGGGAATACTCCCCAAGTGGACAACAAGGTTGACTTGATGGATTTTATTAGTAATGAAGGTTTGTTGGATGCTGAGCTGGATGGGATAAATTATACTTGGACCAATCGTAGAACTAGAGTAAATCATATCCAAGTCAAGCTTGATAGGGTTCTCATTTCTCCAAATTAGTTGACTTAGTTTACTTTCTCTCTGTCTTCTCTTGCAAGAACTAGCTTGGACCATTTCCCTATTTCTTTCTCAGCAAGTCCTTTTAATGGTAAAAGAAATGCTCCTTTCAGATTTAAAAATATGTGGTTAGCTCACTTGAATCTTGGGAATAAAATAAGGGAATGGTGGAACCTTAAAGTGGATGGAATAGATATGTTCAAAGTGGTTAAGAAACTTTCAAATGTAAAATCTAAAGTGGGATGATGGAATAAAGATTTTTTTGGGGATATATTCCAAGCTAAGAGTAAAATTATAATATATCTTAAAGAGATTCAGGATGAAATGCAAACAGATGGTTTTACCGATGATTAGAAAATCCAGGAGAATAATCTTCTTGTGGATTACCATAATATAATTTCCAAAGAGGAGACCTTTTGGAGGTAGAGATCGAGATCTCTGTGGCTTAAACTGGGAGACAAAAATACTAGATTCTTCCACTTAATGACCCTTAAGCATAATTCTATCAATAGGTTTCATTCTTTATCTTTGGCTAGAGGAACAATTTCTAAAGAGGAGGATATCAGAGTAGAAATGAAGGGGTACTTTGCTACTATCTTATCTAAGGAAAAAATTCTCATTTTGGAAGACCAGAATAAGTTGCTAGATTCCATCCCTTCTATTTTGGATAAGCCTTCCAATGATATTCTTAAAGCTATTCCTTCTGACAAGGAGATTAAAGAAGTGGTCTTATCTTTTGAAGGAGAGAAATCTCTAGGTCCAAATGGATTTTAGATGTTTTTCTTTTAGAAATTTTGGAGCATTACTGGTAATGATGTTTGTTTAGCTGTTAAGGAGTTTTTTGGAAGAAAAACTATTCCAAGAGAACTCAACTCCACCTTTATCGCTCTTATTCCTAAGAAACAGGGAGTTACTACTGTTGATGATTTCAAGCCTATAAGCCTCTACAACTCTTTGTATAAGATTTTGTCTAAGTGCTTACTTCTAGAATTCTAAAATTTTTGCCTATTTTAATATCTCCTCAACATAATTGCTTTGTTTCGAGAAGACAGATTCTTGACTCTATTATTATTTCCCATGAGAATATTCACTCTCTAGAAGCTTCTAAAAATAAAGGATTATTGATGAAGTTGGATTTTTCCAAAGCCTATGACAGAGTTGATTGGTTGTTCTTGTCTAAAATTCTCTTGTCTTTTGGTTTTGATAAAGGGGTGGTCAGATTGATTATGCAGCTGGTTACTTTAGTTTCTTCTTCTTTCATTGTGAATGATGGTTCCTCTAACTTCTTCCATCCCTCAAGTGGTTTAAGGAAAGGAGATCATATCTCTCCTATTATTTTATCTATTATGGTAGAGATTATTGGGAGATATATCAATAAATTGGTGAATGAAGGGTAGATAAAAGGTCTCCAACCTTCATCTTCTAGATTGAAGTGCTCTCATGAACAATTTTTGGATGATACTATCATGATGGGGGAAGCCACAGTCAAGGAAGATAGGAATATGAAGAAGGATTTGATGACCTATCCTAATGCTACTGTCCAACTTATTAACTGGGAGAAAAGCTCTTTGTTTTTCAGTAACACTCCCGAGGTAAGACAAAGGAAAATTTTTGTTAATATTGGTTTTAAAATAGGAGAGCTCCATGCTTCCTATCTTTGTCTCCCTTTATGTCTAAAATTGGATGATACCTTCTAGAATTACTTATTACATAGATTCCATCAAAAACTTTTTGGATGGAAAGGGGCCACCCTAAGCCAAGTGGGAAAATTCCAATTACTTAAGGCTACTCTGCAAAACCTTCTAGTGTATTCTCTTAGTCTCTTCAAAATCCCACAAAAGTATGCTGATTTGATTGAGAATATTCAAAAAAGATTTCTTTGGTCAAGGGTTGAAGAGAAAAAAGGCTTAGCCATATTTCTTGGGACAAGGTTTGTAAGACTAAGATATTTGGTGGTCTTAGAATAAGAAGTATAAAATGTTGGACTACAACTGATTTGGAATCTGATTGAAAGATCTATGATTGCAAGATCACTGAGAAGTTTCTAATTAGATATGTAATATGATTAAATTAGTATTATGTTGTCATTGATGTCAACTAGTTTGACAACACTTATCTTGTAAGTTACTACACCGAGACATCTGAAGAAAAGTGGAAAAGAGATGAAGAATAGATAAATCTACATGAGGAAAGATGTACATGATAGATGAGGATAAGGAACACATTGAGTAACTTGTTGATGAGTCTATGACTTGATGATATTGACTTTATTATGTTTCATTCATCTATAATGAAGTATAGAGCTAAAAGACACAAAGCAGTGCTATCAGTAAATGAACCATTTTTAGTATACACCGACGGAGTGTAGTGTATACTGACCACAGTATTAATCAATGCATTCTTTGTTAACCGAGGAGAAAAAAATGAATTAAATGATTAGTTTAGCCGATAAGATTGATGAGCTAGCAAGAGTATAACATCGAGGTAACAGATAATGTTTGTTACAAAGATCGATGATTGACAAAATTCAAGGAAGATCTAATGGAGCAGATTGAAACATGTTATTGACACAAGTACCGAGAAATTTTTAAGTGGCAAAATCTATGAATGTGATTAAGTGGAAAAATTTGATGGTGGAGAAGAAAATGATTTACTCGTCTATATAAGAGAACAAAATTTCTTTAGTAAGGAGCCAGGAAGAAGAAGAAGCTACAGGAATTTCGTGTGAACAAGATTTCATGCATTCTGATCATACTGGTTAGTGAGAACCGACTTGCAGAACAATTATTGAGCTATAGAGAGCTATTACCAATGGACAGTAAGTTGATACAGTATTGAATCTGAAGTGAAATATTGATCAGAAGGATTTGTATGGACTAAATATTGATCTGTAATCTACAAATGAAGTTGTATTAAGGCAGGTCATTTTATTGTTACATATTTAACCATTGTATACAGTCTAAATCTCTTAACCGAGTGGACTCTAAAATTATTATGATGTATCATTCATAGAATGAACATTGTTATCTTGTCAACCCCATAGTGAATGCTGGTTGGATGATAACTTCTAGTAAAAAATCCTCTAACAAGGTCACACCTGACAGTGTGTTTGTAACCTTTAACAGGGTTGGGTCTTAATCGACCTCACTTCAGAAGAGTGAACAATTTTGGGTTGCTGGTCCCAGGTGGTTTTTCCCTTTACAGGGTTTCCATGTTAAATCTCTTGTGTTATGTGTTGATTGTGATATTTTTTTGTTATCATACTTTACATGTTACATGTTAGATTTGATCGGTAAACAGTTATAAGTATTAGACTGGTAATCGGTAAAAGCACTGACAGTGAAAGTTATTATTGCTTACCGATGAGCAGAGATTAAAGAAGTTGTTTTGGATTATACATTTAGAAAAGGGACACTGGATAACTAATTCACCCCCCCTCTCAATTATTCTAACATAAAAAACATCAATAAGTCTCTATTGACTAAACAAATCTAGAGGGTTTTTGAAGAAAAGAAAGAATGGAATTCTATTTTAAAAAGTAAATACGTTTTAATCTCTTTAGAAGATTCTTTAAGTAATCAAGAGGATATTTAGGGATCCTACATTTGGAACAAAATTAGTAAAGCTAATAATTTGGTAAGAAAGGGGGCCAGATGGAAGATAGGAGATGGTAGGAACATTAAATTTTGGGATGATAAATGGTTGAAAGATAGTCCTCTTAATGAGAACTGGGAATGGATGAATGTTATTAAGGTTTGTAGAGAGACAATAGGTGAATTAGTTTCTGACTACTAGGAAAATGAAGAATGGGTTGATCTTGGTCTCATTGATGAAAATCTCAAGAGTTTGAATATGGAACTTTGTTCTTGGTTTATAAGAAATAATGAACATGACATTTTAGTGTGGGGTCCTGAGGCCAGTGGTAAATTTTTTGTTTCCTCTACTTTTTCTCTCTTTTTTAAGGAGGAAGAACATCCTTTTTTCTCCCAGGTATGGAATAACAAACTTATCCCCAAGATTAATATGTTCTATTGGTTGCTTTTTCAAAACAATATTCTAACAGTGGATAATCTTTGTAAAAGGGGCTTCAATATTACTAATAGGTTCTTTTTGTGTTGTGCTGAAGCTGAAACTAGTAACAATATGATGATGTATTGTCCCTACACTAGAAAAGTTTGGGAAGCTATATTCAAAAAGATCCAGTTGGACTGGGTTAACCCTCATAATTTTCAAGATCTTGCTAACTAATTGATTTTCCCCTTCCCTAGTAAAGAGATCAAAATAATATGGAATATGTTTCTCCCTCATTTCACTTAGAGAATATGGAAGGAGAGAAACGATAGAGTGTTCAAAGAAAAACAAACCTCCTTTGAGATTGTGGCTGACAAAGTGTGTAGAAGCTTAATGAAAAAATTTAGAACCAATCTATTGCATGATTCTAAATTCTTGAACAACTCTCAAGACTTCAAAGAAATCAACAATTGGGACTTCTTGGGACAAAGAGCCAAAGATACCAATTCTAGAGAAAACATAATATGGACAGCTCCACCAAATGGATGACATAAAGGAAATTTTGATAGTTCGGCCAAAGGTAATCTAAGTAGGGCAGGGCTTGGAGATTTAGTAAGAGATTGGGCTGGAAATTATTTGGGAGTTGTTGCTGCACCTCTAGGAATTCAGACTAATCATGTTGCTGAAGTCAAGGCAGCTCTCCAAGTTATGATGCTAGCTAAGGATATGGAATGTACAAAGCTTTGGTTGAAGGGAGATTCACTAAATATAATAAATTGTAGAAAAGGAAATAATGTGGCTTCTTGGACTATAACACATATCATAGATAAAATCGTATCTATTCTTGGTACCTTTCAAGAAGTGTATGTTTCCCATATGTATCAGGAAGGAAACAAGCATGTGGATGGGCTTGCTAGTGTGGGAGCCCGTAAAGAAGCTATCATTATATGGAAAGAGGAATTAAATTTTTAAAAAGAGATTTTAAGTCTAATCATGTTTGATAGACTTAATCACAAGGAAGGGGTCATAAATAAAATGAGTAATAATGAAGAGACACTTAAGTTCCCGAGGAGAGAGATTTGTTAGTTAAGGTGTGTGAAAATTATGAAAGAGTTAATTGCACATGGATTGTGGGTCATTTTATGCCTATCAAATCAAAGGAGCCAATATTATTTTGAAACCATGCTTGAAGCAAACAAGAGTAAGTAGAATTATGAAGAAGACATGGGAGGTGGGTTGAGAAGGGAGGAGCCTCTAGACTATAAAAAATGGAAAAAGGAGAAGAGCATTTGGAGAAAGCTTTAGCGGGGAGGGGTTTCTCCTTATTTGGAAAGACTTCATGGGTATGACAAGGAGGTTACAAAGAAGTTTGTTGCTGGGTGGGAAAATGGTAGAGTAAATTTGATGGGTAAGTCCTTTCCTCTATCACTGAATCTCATATCTGAGATTATGGGTATGCCACTGGATGGTATGAAGTTTTATAGGAACAATAAGCATATGGGGTCACAAGCTATAAATATATTTCCTAAAAAAGAGGAAGAAGAAGAAATGTTGGTTAAGTGCTTAGGGGACTATGTGGAAATGGATAGGATTAAGCTGATTTGGGCCAAAGTTTTTAAAGTTATGATGAAATATTTCACTCTTGATGGGCGCTACATGAAGGTGTATAAATTTCATTTTGTGCTAGTCAACCATTTCAGGTATCAAAAGAAAGTATCTTTTTCCTATTACCTATTAAGTTCCTTGAATAATAGTATTTTGGAGAATAGGAAAAAGCCCAGTTACCCGGTGCTGCACGAAGGGTTAATACTCCTTATTGCAAACTATGCTAGGGATAATATTCCTGATTCTATTCCTAAAATGGTTAAAGGGAAGAAGAATAAAGAAAAATGGAAAATTATGGGAGTTTTTCTAAGAAGAAGGAAAAGAAGAAAAGTAAGGGTAAGGGAGATCTTCGAGAGGAAACAGAAGACCAAAAATCCTCTACCCATGAGAATGAGGAAGGGATGGCACCAAAGGATAACACGGAGGGTGTTTCTATGGAAGAATAAATGGAACCTAAGGCCAAATATAAGGGCTCTACCTCTAAGAGTAAGAACAAGAGGGAGAAGAAAAATTAGAATGTTGAAGATTTGGACGAGGAGGAACAAGAAAATGAGGTGAAAGAAGAATTTGACGAGGAAGAGTGTAACGCCCTGCCAGGGAATCCAGGAGAGATTAACCTATAACATGCTACTAAGTTGGTGGACATTTACATATATTTTTTTTATACTGTTATTTATTTATTTATTAGAATCTAACTTTGATTCTCAAACATAACATATATGTATATTTTAACCAGTTTTTTCTTTTTCTAGAATATGGCATATATTCTTTTTGGCTGTACCCTATTTTTTTTCCAGCAAACAAGAATTTAACCAGAATAGGTATTTTCACTAAAATTGAGTTTTTTAACAACAATGAGATTTTTCCAAATAGGAATTTATTTATTTCAAACCCTATAGATATACTATAGAACAGATTTAATATTTCAATTTGTAGGAAAACTATAAACAATCATTCAATGAAATTTTACCAGAGTAACACTACAATGCCAAGTAATAATAAAATAAATAAAACAACTATACTAGGGTTTCAGAAGATCTAATAAAACAAAGATCTACCAAATAGAAAACATAGAAAACTATTAAAACATAGAAAGATAAACAGATGTGGAAACAGATCTGACAAACAAATCCAAAGCCTACCTCAGATCCAATGCCAGATACGGAATAAAAATGGAAACCCTTGCAGATCTGAGAACATAATTCTCTCCAAAATCAAACACAACCTAGAGATTTGAAAGCTAATTTGCAAACAGGTACCCAATCCAGATGCATAGAGAAATTCAAATCAACAAACATCCATAACAATCCACCAATTTCCAAAACTCCAAACACACAAGCTCTCCTCCAGAAATCCTCTCCAAAACCTATCTCTCCCAAAAATGAAAACAAAAAATCTCCTAATAGGAATTCAATCCCCAAATTCAAGCAATCCCAAAAGACAACTCAAAAGCTAACTCCCAGTTAACTCCAAATCAAAAAATGACTCATAAGACAACTCCTAATCCAACTCAAACTCCAAAATTGAAAGTAAAAAAAATCAATTAATTAAAAATATCTTTAAAATGCACAACTCAACATGACTTTTGAAAACTAGTTATCTTTTTGAAAACAAACTCCTTTTTCCAATTTGCACATGTTATAATTTAAATTCATTTATTAAATAAATTAAATACTTAATGCATCACAAATTCATGCAATTAATTATTTAATCATTTAATAAAATATGCAAGCATAATTCAAATCATTTTCTAATTAAGCACATGTTAATAATTAAAACTCTAATTAAATAAATTAAATATTTAATACATCCTAAAGCAGGTAATTAAATATTCAATTATTTAATAATACACTCAAACATAATTAAATCCAATTTCAATTAAATAATCAATTATTTCTAATTAATCAAATAATTGACTTTAGATAATTTTCCAAATTAAACATAGGAGCATAATTAAATCATTAAATTCAACTATAATCCTAACATCGATAATCATATAAAATAAATTGAATAATCATAAATCCACTTAATCAAGCACAATAAATCAAGCAAACTGAAACCATGCACAGACTCAAGAATCGGATCCGTGAATTCATACCAACTAGGTGAATTCGGGTAAGGTAGTCAAACAGACACTTGTCCAATCCTAGGACAATTTGGCTTAGGTTAGGGTTTTGGGTCTGTGTATTATCTCCCCTCTTTACCATTGAGACAAATGTTTGTGGGCACGCTCACTCCTACCAATTCAGGGAAGACGATGCCATGTACCTGTAAACCTATCATCAAAAGATGAAACATGTACATGTAATATATAACAAACAATGATAGGGTACGGTCAGACGTGTGGATCTCGACTATGCGAGTAACTATGCCTCTGTCCTCTACCACACAAACACATCAAACAAATACAGACACATAATCACCATACACATGCAAGTATGGGGTAAGTACATCGTAATCAATATAAAACATATAATCTATCATCATAAAACATCATTATCTAATCTATGCATACACCTGATAACATATGTTAAATCAATAATCCATAATCATCATTAATGAAATAATAATCAATCACATGAAAAGTGACCTAAAAGAATTCGGTCATACAACTGAAACATAAAGAAAACTAAGAGCATGCTATAGGTGGGTATTACAAAGAGGATAGGGAAGGAGATGGTTCAGAGAAGGAAGAGAGAGTTGAGAAGAGTAACAAGCAGAAAAAAAGGAAGAAAGAGGAAGGGACTCCACACAGGAAGACTAATATGAGGGATGGGAAAAGAGAAGAGAAAAGGTAGAGAGATGGGAAGGAGAAAGAGGTTTCTATAGGCTTTTATGTTAATGACCACATTTTGCAAGAGGTAAAGAGCACGACTAGACATGGCATCAATATGGAAAATGGCTTAGTCAAGAAATGAAAGATATGATCGCAATTTGAAGGCCCTAGAAGATGAAATGGAGTCTTTAAAAGGAAGAGTGGAGAATTGTGCTGAAGAATTTTTGAAGAAGGTAAATGTTAACAACATAGATAATAACTTGAATGTTATAATGTCTTCTATAGTGGATGAAAAAATGAAGGATATTAATGAAAAAATCAGCTGTAATGGTTACTGTATAAGAAAAATTCTGAGGCACAATAATGAGGGCCTCAAGGTCTCTATTATAAATTTAAAAGCTTTGTATGCCTACTTGGAGAGTAGTCTGCTAGAAAAAAATACCATCATGGTGGTTGATGATGCTGGGGGTAAAGGTTAGTCTTCGGGGCCAGGTGAAAGAACTAGAAGAAACCTCAAGAGAGTTCTTGAAATTCCTAAGGAGCTTCCTAGCTTGAAAGAATCCATTCAGAAAAAGGAGGAAATGCAAAAACAAGCTGAAAAGGCAACTGAAGCTAAGATGTAACTTGTGAAGGTTTTTTGCTAGAAGGTTGCTGGTTGATCTTCTGTTAGCTATTTTTGGGCTTTTTGTTCTAGTTTGTTAATGTGTTGTTTTTTGAGTTAGGGTCCTACTTTTTTGTTTCTAAGTAGGCATACTATGTTTGTAAGAACTTTATTGAAAACTTTATGTAATCTTTTGTAAATGGTTTTGAGGTCCATTCAAAACTTGTATTTACCTTAATAACAAAAATACTAATTAATTAAAATGTGTAATATTAAATAAAATTCTATTTAAAATTCAATTTTATTTGGAATTGGAAACCTATTATTTTTCATTGAAAATCTTTTTGAGTTTTAAAGTTTTTAAGTCAATGTTTTAATTTTTTTTCTTCTCTTTCTCAAACCCTTACCTTTTTTGAATTTTCATTTTGAATAGACGTATCTAGTCATTATTTGGGGGAGTTGTGAATTTGAGAAGTCTTTTTTATCAAAACAACCAACCTTTTCATTTTCATATAGAATTTTTTTGTTGAAGAAATTTTAAAAAACTAGAGAATCGTCTTTTGGATTTGAAGGGTTTTGCTTTTCATTGTTTTGAATTGAATTCTATGTTTCAAGGTAAGGGATCAAAATTTCATAATTATTTATGAATTATTTACTATAGTTAAGATTTGTCTTCCTTGTCCCAATAATAATTGTGATTTCAGTAGATGCATGGAGCTCTATTTTGTTGGCTTTATCCTTCTTGGCTTGATGTCTTCCCTAGAATTGAATATGTGCTTTTGATGACTATTTTTATTCATAAAGAAGATCATTCTTCTCTTGGATGTATCATTGTCTACCCTTGTACTGTACACCTAATTTCCCTTGGTAAAAAGATTGTTTCCTTTCTTTATCAAACCCAACACTTTACTTGTGTAAAAACTTTGTTGTCTCCCTCTTATTTGTGCCATGAGCTAATGATATGGTGTGTTGTTTTAACTAGTTTTTAACTACTAAAGATATTGAGTTGGGGTGTCATGTTACTTTTGTTGGTTGGCTTTTTTTATCCTAGAAAATCCTAGCTTATGCCTTATGATTTGAACCTCCTTTATTCCCTACATGCACTTTTTTGTGTTTGAAATGTCTTCTTGAACCTTCTATACCAGTGCATTTCACCTCCTTAGAATCATTATTTTTTTTCATGATTTTATAATTTTTTATTGGTATTTAAAACTAGGAGGAAAATTTGGACTCTTCTAACCTCCAAGTCAGTATCGATTATGTCATAATTGATTTTTCAGACACTAAACTTTTAAAAATAATTGGAAAATTTTTGTTGACTTTTTTACTTGGTCGCTTGTAGATGACCTAAGTCAATTAATTAGCTTTGTCGGACATGTTTTTTTATTTGATGAATAAATTAATATATGTATACATTTTTCTTTTTTGTTAAAAATGATAAATTAAAAGTGATTACTGATTATCATGTTAAGAATGGGAAATATGTTTTAAAATATCATTTTTATTTCATTACATTAGAAATGTACATGATGTAATTTTGCAAGTTGAATTGGTTATTGATTTTGGGAACTAACCCACTGATGGAAAATTTTGAGTGTACAATTTGTTGACAGGACTAAAGACAGGGGTATGGTCGAGGTAGGGGATCCTAGCTGCTCAATAAGGATGAGTTCAGAATTATATGGTTGAATCACACACCACTTAGATGTTTTTATTTTTGAAAGAAGTCTATGGATTGTATTGTTTAAAAAAAAGAATTTATTAAATTTTTGTGACTATTTTATTTTTACTTTTTAATCAATTAGCATTTTAAAATGGAACTAGGATTTTAATTGAATATTGTGTTTGTTTAAGCATCTATTTATACAAAATATATGTTATTAACTTATATGTGTATTTTATAATAGTGAATATTCATTGTGAGGATTAAATTTTTAGTTATATTCAAAAATTAAAATTTGGAATGTAATTTGATTACATTACTCTTTGACTTAGTTTGAGCTATTATGTTCAGTTGAAGTTACAAACTTGAATTGGGAGAGTTGAGTTCATAGTTATCTTACTCATCAAATTTTAGTTACTCCAATTGAGGCATGAATATTGATTTAAAGGAAGTGGACTTCATTAATTGACTAGTAGTTTTAGCCCTGATTTCTAGGCATGATGCACACCATGCACTAACTGAGTGATAGAGAGGAGGAAGTGTTTAAAGGGAAATAATGCACTGTTTTAAAGGAGGAGAAAAAATAATGCAAGGAAAAAAGAAGAGAGTGCACAAAAGTGAGAAGAAGGAAATAAGGCAACTAGGTCGTAGAGAAAAGGGAGTATAATGGAGGGGAGGATGTGTTAAGAAGAAGAGAAAATGCAGAGAGTAGAAAAATGCAAAGAAGAGGAGGAGGAGGAGATGTGTAAAAGTTTTGGGGAAAGCGGCGTACCATTTTAGGGAATTATTCAAAGAAGGAAGTGTGAAGAAAAGCATCTCATGGATATTCACTGCATAAAAAACCAGGTTCCTTATTATTATTTTGTTTGAGTAGAAAATTTTCTTTAAACTTTGATTGCTTTGAAATATTTTATATAGATGCACAATGATAAGCTTGAATGCCTCTCTTTCAATTCCTTATGTAATTCTAAATTGAAAATGATTCCATATTGCCTGGAGAACACACCATCACAAACTAAGAATTCTAGATCTAGATGTCCCACTTTCCAGCAACTAGTATATGAATCGTAGATTATTTTTGACATAATCAAATATGTTTGTCCTACCAAATGAAATAGGATAGATTATCCAGTAAAAAATAGCGAGGGAGTAGAGTTCATCCTGTAAATGGCATTCATTTGGTATCTTGTGTCACTACAACTCATCCCCAACAGAAAAAAGGTATTGGCTATTTTCTAGCATTGGTTGAGAGGATTCTTGATTTATTCCAAAATGAAGTCAGTAGCACTAGATTACAACATAGTTTGATGTAACCTAATTTTATTCAGAAACTAATATCATTGAAAATACATGAAAAAAAAGATGATTTTAGAATCCATAATTCTTCATTATTCCTCCAACTATCCTCTCTACCTTACAATAAAATAAAATCACTAATTTAACCAAATTTGAAATTTCCATTTTTGGCTGATTTTCACAAAATCCATTTTTTGCCATTTTTGGTAATTTTGAAAACAACTCCTAAAAAATTGATTTTTTCCCTAAAGCTGACCTAAACTAAAATGGGAAGAATTGCCAACTAATCTTCAAAATTAGAAACAAGATTTCAAAGTTATTACAAAAACCAGCTTTCTAAAAACTCATAAAAAACAATAAAAGCCAATTTTGGAGGCCTAGATGAACTTTTTGGCTCTTGAAAAAGGGTCAAAATGGCTCCCTACCAAGTTGATCTCCATTGGCAATCCAAATGGCATCTTCGGAGGAATCTACCCATAAAATTTCATCCAAAATGGACAACCAAGTCAAAAGTTATGACCATTGAAAGCCCCTACATCATAGTTTCTGTGCAATCTTTCTCTCCACTTACCAGACCTGGGATTTTAATTTGTTACCAAATTTTCTAATCAACCAAATTAATGCACATATCAAGAATAGGGAGGTGATATATCAAATTATATAAATGAAACAACAATGTTAAACCAACCATTCAAATTTTGTAAAATATTAAATTTCTAGGATGTATTCTTCCCAAATCAAATAAATATCAGTCAAAATAGAGTTTTCTTGTACATGGAAACTTAAAAAAAAACACTACTTATGCATGTTGATTCAGTGACAGTCTCATTGTATTTGTAGTCAGGGAGAATGGTTGAACTAGGTATATTCTTTGTGGTTCTTCCTGGGATAACCAAATGGTTATGTGGGAAAATTTAAGTACTATGTGATAATAAATTGTTGTTTATATTTTTAGACTAGTTGTGGATCTTCCAAAGTTTTGTAAACTTAGTGCATTTAAATATGAATCATTCCAAAGATAATGTCATTTATTTTAATTTGAAAACAAAACCTTCAAGAACAGTCCATATGCTAGTAGAGTCTTTGCAGCTAGACCAACAATCAAATTTGCTTGTTGAAGGTCATTTAATTTATTTTTATTATTATTATTTTCTTTAAAAATGATCATAATTTATGAATATGTCTCTATTTTTCTTTAAGTAATATTGGAACAAATGCTAGATAAAATTCAAACAGTTTGTTCTTTATTGAGTTGAATCTTTTGAAAATTTTAAACTTTAAACTTCAGGAGAAAGTAAAACTAGAGATGTTTCTATATGAACAAGTGTGTGGTCTTAAATCTTAAATTTAGTTTTGGCAGGAAATCATAAATAAATGAATATTATCTTTAACTCTTGACACTTTTATTTTCTATTTTAGAATAATGTAGAAATAATGATGATATTTAACTTCACTTGGAGCTTTTTAATTTATTTAACTTTTAGGGAATAAAATTGATATAAATAGAAATTTTGTTTTATGAATGAACCTTGTAAAACTACCTATGAATTTTACTTGTTTAGAATTGATGTGTGATGTGGAATAGACAAAGAAGGGTAATTAGTTGTAATTACATGTTAGTGAAACTGATATAGTAAACATACTTTGGCCAAAGTTTTCATTCACATATGTAACTTTAATATGCTTGGTTAGCTATGTAATTTTTCTCCCTACCACCCTATGATTAGGATTTCTACTTAGACTAAAGAATGTTAAGTAGTTAGATTCACAGTTGCATCATATTTTTATGATCCATTAGTTTCAGGAAGCTATTCTCCTCAAGTAGGTTGGGTGTGCTTTCCATTTCAGGGTAAGCCCTGGTGGAGCTAACCACTCCATGGTTGGGCAAAAAAAGCACCTAGACCACACTCTTGTCTTAGGATTTTTAAGTGGACATGTTTTTTAGAGGCTTAGGAGATAGGGATTATTGACTATGTGGTGCCTTATTACCATGAATTTGATGGTTTGGGAAATGATCTTATTCATTAATGATTGTATCATTTGATTTATATGGTTTGGATTTTGATAGAAGATCAAAATTTTGTAATATGATGTATTTTTACTACCTAAATGATTATGCTCTTTGACGATTTGGTCAAATGTTATAATTTGTAATTCCTTTTTATGATTATTGTATATCGACATTTTTGGTTGAATTATGTATCATTAATGACATACATGGAATATTTATTTTTGACCTTGTTGTAATTTTAGGCTTGTATCATGTTTATTTCTTTATGGGAATTTTGGTCTTTACATGTGGTATCAGAGCTATGTTTAAACCCTAGGGCCTGGGTCTTCTATGCCTAAGTTGTGTATGTACATGGTTCAGGAATAGATTATCATCATGCAGACACAAAAAAATAGTTGATCTAGAACTAGCAATGAAAAAAATGGTTTTCCCAATCAAAGGGTAGATTAAATTGTAGCCCTCTTAGCTGAACAGAGGAACATCTTGCAGCAGAAAAATGATTGGATGAATGTCATTGAAAATAACTTAAGGGGTAGATATAATGAGGGTTAGCATGGTGATGAAGCTCATAGGAAACAGGTGGAAGATCAAAGGCTTGAGGCTCAATGGAAAGAGGAAGAGGATAGGAGGATTGAGGAACAACGTAATAGAGATGTTGATATTCGAAAAAATGCAGTGGATATGAATAATGACTAGATAGCTAAGGAACTATGCAAGGACCTTAAAAAGGTCATACCACCTAATTTTGATGGGAATACCATAAGGGATGATGTAGAGGCATAGATCATCTCCATGCAAAATTACTTTCATGTTTGAAATCTTTCTGGACAGTCTAGGGCCTTATGGGGTACTTTCCAACTGATTGGAGAAGTAGCTACATGGTGGAATAATAAAATGGTTAAAAAGAAGGTGTAACCAGGATAGCTATCTTGGGATGACTTCCTAGTCCTCTTCAAGAAATGATGGTTACCACATCTATTTTACAATAGGAAAGTGTCTAAGTTCCAAACTATGATCCAGGGTTTTTTTCAGTGACCAAGTATCATGAGAGGTTTTTCCATTTGGTGAAATATGTTCCACAATATCTGCAAGATGAACATTTTAGGACATGCAAGTTTTTTTTGGGATTACATCCAGAGATTGGATCTAAGGTTGAGATGCATGAAATGGAAACTATGGAATTCTCATATGCTAATGTATTGTTACAAGAGGAAAAACTAAAAAGGGTACCAACAATCAGAACCTCACAATGAAATGATAGTTCACAAGGATTCGAGAGGAAGTATGATAATAATAGACCAAGGAATAATGGGCGTCAAAAAGTGTGAAAGATGAGAGGTAAAGGAAAGGGTAATGGGGGAAGAAACAATAACAACCCTCATAATCAGAATCAGAATAGGGGCAATAACAAGAATGGGAACAATAGGAATGGAAACAACTAGAGGAATAGAACTGAAAATAGGTAGGGATCGAGAAATGGATGTTTCAATTGTGGGGGTAATCATTATGCTTCTTATTATCCTCAGGAGGTGACTTAGAGAGAGGGTAAAGATCCTCAAGTTCAACACCAGATTCATGCAGTGGTTGATCATCACCAAGTAGATTTTCAGGCAGCTCCCATTCAAATAGCTGATAAGCTCTATGGACATTATGTTTCTATTTTAATTGATATTGGAGCTACTAAATGTTTTATAGATCCTAAGTTTGTTTCAAAATTACCTGTTAGAGCTAGAGATTTATCTGAACCATGGATGGTTGAATAGAGTAATAGGATAGTGCGTAGGGTTGAGCAATGTCTAACATGTAGTAATTTGGAAATTTCCAAAATTTTAAACACAAGATAACCTTTATGTCACTCCTTTAGGATCTTATGATGTTATTTTGGGTATAAATTGGCTAATTGAGCACAAGGCCATTGTGAATTACAAGGATAAGTCAGTTCAATGTTTAGATGATTCAAGAATTGTTAGGAATAGTCCCAAGAGATAACTGAGAGGGGGGGTGAATCAGTTATCTATAAGTTTCAATTCTTTATCCAATTAAGTATGTAATAACATTAAGCATAAAAACAATGAAAGAAAACTTAACACAACATAATTTTGGTTATGGGGGAACCCAAATAGGTAAACACCCCAGTGAGAATTGACAACCACTAAGAACTACACTAGTGTTTTATGATCCCTGTTAGAAGATCTTACAACCCTATCAGGAGTTGATCTTTACAATGTAATAAGTATAGTGACCTAGTCAAGGGTCTGACCTTGTTAGGAGTCTTTTACAATTAACCCTGTTAGGAGTGAGGACACACTATCTAGGAGCACAATGCTAAAAGGGGTGAAGGCCGCAACCTTCTGTTTAATAGATACACACTATATATGGATCTTGGTGAACTACACATAGACCTACTATCTTGATCAGTTCCAATGAATAGAATATACTTTCTATTTTGTCACATAGACCTTCTATTGATGGCTCAACACTTCGTACTCTTTTCTCTTCTCTTATCTTTCAACATCTGCCATGCCTAGCAATCACAAATGACTGCCTATAAATATCTTCCTCTAAATGATATAATCAAGTCATCCTATTAGAACCATCTTGAAATCATATTAGAGAAAAAATATAACTCTCCAATAACATCTCAGTCAACTCTATTAACCATGCAACATAAATTAGGACTACACAACTCCATGCGAATAGATGCAATGCTACACACAGTCGGCTCCACCAAATTAACTCTGACTTTCTTCTCATATTGAGTTATGCCATGCTCTCTTAACCCAACATTCTTAACTCTCCTCTTAACATAAATCCAAGTGTGCATACTGAGATGATAGGCACAACTACCACAATCATATAAACACTGTCGGCTCTTCCAAATAAACTCAAGAAATTGTAGCTGCCAACTGAAGACCTCATAACTTAACATGTACTACATATCTAACTCTATGTCCATGAGCATAACATCATACATATGTCTACATTATAAATATAAATGTGCAAGGCTCTACTGCAGTCATACTATAAATCACATACAAAACTATTCCTAGGACCTGTCAGGAACACTCACTGACATACACAACTCTATTGTTGTCTTTACTCATAATCAACCTCTACAACTATGATATCATGCTGATAACATATCCATGCATAACATGCTGAAGTCACTCTCAATCAATCTTCCATACATGCTACTTACCATATGTTGTCATTGCTACAATACCCTAGTTTGTGTTATTAAGATGATCTTGCTTAAGTTTTTGTTCATTTCAAAAAAGATACATGTAAAGGAAAATAAAACTTCTACATCTAGAGATTACATGTATATATGCCAATGTCTTGTATGTATTGTACAAAGGAAAGAAACTGAAGGATAATATCATTTGAGCTCACATAGGCCATGAGCGTAGCCAACCTTCAAAAGAATATAAATGATTATAGAAATACATAAAGAAGATAAACAGAAAATACAAGGGTACCAGACATTGCCTGGAATACTGAAGTGTTGATCTGAGTTTAATCCAGTGTGCTCCTGTGATCTAGATGGTAACAAAAGAAGTAGTAAGAAGGGATATACTATAGGGCATGTGCACCTAGGAAGATGTTGTAGGAAGGGAAGAGATACAATGTTTTCACTAACTTGTTTGTTCCATGTGTAGATATAGAAGAAGCTTTGACACTATTGCTTTCCCTAAACCAGAGAATAGCAATCCCAAGAGGATGGACCTCCCTAAAAAGAGGGCCATCCTCAAGGGTTTCTATTGTCTAGACAATTATAGTGAAATGTAAGCTCATTGAATAAGTAGTATCCATGGAGCAGTCATCAAATCATGAAGACATAATGGTAAAGATAGAAAGCATGAAAGTGCAGAAAAGAGATCAATATAGAAAAGGGAAGTGAATGGCTACAGGAACACCTGATGAAATCACTATTGTGTCTGCATTATCCAATCAATGCAACATCAACACCAGATGTTGTTGTTTCATCTGGTGTTGTTGTGATAGCATGATGCACCCATAATAGCCATCCACCATGCCCATCAGCATAATTAGTCATGATCAAGCATTGGAAATAGAAAGGGAACACATCAATCATCAAATTAAAATGGAAAAAGGTACAAATCTACATCATTTATTATATAGCTATGACATGGAATATGTTTAAATCTGCATTTTAAGCTAAGGAAGGAAGCTACAAATGATAGAGTGGCCGCATGATGCTAGTGAAATTAACAAAGTGTTGGTAAAGGTATGATGGCATAAAAAACAACAACATTTTTTCTTCAAAAGTAATCACTACATGTTTCATCAATAGTGCTACTAAGCAACAAAGAATGTAGTCATTATAATAAAGCTTCAAATGATATAACAATGGCAATATGTTCTATACAAGAACAAGCTAATAAGGATGAAACATGGCAACATTGATAGTACCAACATTGCACAAATGCTTAGATGAAAGTTCATGGTGCCCCATGATGCTCACTAGTTTTTAAACATAGTAAAACCAGTGGAAATAGTAGCAAATATCATGGCACCATGAGGATATAAGAATGCAACATCAAATGGAGATATCTATCTAAATGCAACATAAAGTTACAGTAGAAAATATGTATTCAAATGAAGATGGAGCAGCAATAGGTGTCCATGAAGTAATAACAATAAATGATCCATTCTTTCACATGGATATACAACAAAAAATATGTAGTCAAATGAAGATGGAGTAGTATAAAGTTACAACATAAAATAATCCATTCTTTCACATGGGACAACATAAATTAATGGGGGTAGAATTCATTACAAAGATGCCAAAAATGTTACCTCACGGGTCATTGAAACAGTTGCAATAATATTCCATATAATCATGAGTTTCCAGGTTTCCTGTGTCGGCAAATACAAAATGCATCTACAACTCCAACAACATGGAAATAACTCAAAACATTGATTCAATAATAGAAAATTCATGGCACCATGAGGGTATGAGATACAAAGGCATTTCCAATGAATCATGACAACAAATAAAGAGTGTAATGTTTTAGCCCATCAATATTATTCTCTGTCACATGCCAAAAATGGAACATATCATAACATACAAGGCACACTGCTCATGGATGTAGGAAAATAAGCAATACAAGATCAAAATGTGAATGAGCATGTACAAAAAAAATGTACCAGCAAATAAACATCAAATGATGCTAGGAATAAACATTTTTTTTGCAATATCACAAAATGTGATTGCAATGTAAGCTACAGAGAAGTGAAAACAAAATGAAAAATCCCACAAATATATTAATCTTGTAGGTTGCAACCATTCTAAAACAATGAACACAAAGCCAGTCAAATACATGAAGCATCATAGGGCACAGATTGATACACTAGCTCACAGTTTTTAAATGTCAATATCAACAAAACATGATGCCATGTAAGCTACAGAGAAATAACCAGTAAAAGGTAATGCCATTGACTCTAAATAAATGGTGCTATTATTCTATTACAATGAGCAACCTACAACAAATTCATGTGCCCTCACAGATACAAAGAGAAAATAGCAAATGCAGAGATACAATATCAAATGCTGAGAATAAAAACAATGAAAACCAAAGTGCCTACTTTGATGATGCCATGAAAAGAGAAAAGGCTAAGAGTTTCTAAATCAAGCTCTTGATTCAGGATGCAAAAACCAATGTGGATGGAAACTTTCCCAAATTGCAGAAGTGAAGGAGATTCTTTTAGCATCTTTCTTTTTGGATCAATTTTTTCAAGATTAATAATGTTTGATTAATAAGTTTTTCCCTTTTTGAGGTTGAGAAACGTTATTAATTAAATATTTAATATTTGATGCTAGGTGCTATGTGATAAGTGGATTTTATTTTAAAAGATGTAAATGTTATTTAAATATGTTTTCCCCCTTTTTTCAATTGGGTTGAGAACTATTTATTAACATAAGTGAAATAAAATGTTCAAAATCCATGTTTTTGTTAGAAGGGAATATTTAAATCAATGCTCTCATTATTGTAAGATATTGAAAATTGGTGTTCTTATAAACCATTGTTAGAATATCATTTATAAAGCATAACTTAGAGGGGACATGGTAGTTTTAATGACCATCTTTTTAGGATTTTTACTTTTCCCCTTACCCCTATAAATCTAGGAATTTGACATCTGGCTTTAAGAGGCATCTTCATGGGCCTATATATAGAATTTTTCCTTTTTTGGGAGATTGAGGGGTTTGAATGTAGATTCTTAGGCCTTGTTTTATATACCTCTCACTTAGGTGATTGAGGTTAGTTCTTCATTCTCTCTTTCTTAGAGGTGAATGTTTGTAGCTCTAGAGAAGCAAGCTATATTTTGGATCCTTTTCAATTCACTACATAGCAATTATCCTTCTTATTCCTATAGTTTTGTGAGTTGTTTGGTGGGTCTTATATCAATGTATTGTGATTAAGGTTAGTCCTTTACTTGGTATTTTATTAATTTAGATGGTCATAAACACTTTTTATTTCCTAAAGTGCTAATCTATGTGCTTTGGAAAGTATTTGGGGTTGTGGAATTCATTTCCCTTCTCATCTACAACCAGCACCTTGTTATTTCTAAGGGAAAAATCAGAATTAGGGAGAAGTTGTGATGCTCAGGTTATGTTTGAATTTCATTGTGAGTTTGCTTGCAGTTTGTGGATCTATCCAAGTTTGGTGAATCACCTAAGTTTAGTTTTAGTTATTTTAATTTCCATGCACTCTCTCTCCCTTTTGCTCCAAAAGTTAGTCAAGTTTCACGGTGATTCAAGGGGAAGCCAAACCCTAATCCAGAGGTCTACTTTATGATAGGTTACCCACAGCTTGAAAGTAGTGCCATGTTTCACAGGATTGCTAGGTTCATGCTTAGCCACATTCGGGTGCAATCCTTAGTGACAATAGTTTTTGGCATGCTGATCCTCAATGCAATCAGACTTTAAGATGTAGTTTGTTCCAAACACCATGGAGACTTTGAGAAAAATCTACTGGTTTAAGCAGTCCAAGTACTGGTAAGTTTCATAAAATCCCCTTTTAACCAACTCATTTGATGAATAAGCATGTCAATTCCTAATGCATATTCACCCTATCACCCTCCATATCATGAGAAAGCTACCCATGTCCCATCATTCATGCCATATCAAGATGGCCAATTAGCATTATATAGCCAAAATGGCCCACCAATAGAAAGTTACCAACATGCACCACCATACCCTCCCACCCAACATCAAGCATCCTAGCATTATTCCTATGAACTACCCTATGAGGGTCACCATTACAATCCTCAAAATCATTCCAACACCACTTTAGATATGAATTCCAGTGACTGGTTGAAACATTTTTGAGAATAAATTAGCTCTTTCATGAAAGACTATGTGGAGATGATGGCTCAGAAAGAAGAGATCTCAAGGTAGTCTATGGAAGTGGTGGCTCAAAAAGAGGAGTTTTCAAGGTGGCTAGAGAGCCAGATAGCAACCCATGAGTATAGCCTTGAAGAAAGGAACCAATGAATCTAGACACAAGAGAAGATCCATGAAGAAAATATAGAAGAGTATAAATAATTAATAAGATTCATCTATCTAATAGCTACAAAAAATGAGAAGGATCTCTAAAAAGAGTTGGCAAAAAATGAAGAATTTCATGATCATGAAAAAGAGACACTTGCTAAATAGATTGCAGAAAAGGATCAATTGATTAAGAATTTATTGGCACAAGCACCAAGGCAAGGAGATCAAGTAGTTATTTCTTCCCTAGTACAATAAATTTCAAGAGATCCACTAGAGGGCAATGAAAACTCAATGTTGTCTTGGAGACTTTCATGGACCATGTATTCGAGTTTTGAGATGCCAAATATTTTAAAGAAGGAGATCCAGGAAGAGATACCTAAAGTGTTACAAAAGGAGGCTACTCTTATGTGTCCAAAGTCCCAAGGAGATGCAACTCTAGAAGAGGAGGACCTAGAATCCTTGCAGACCAGACAGAAGAATCACAAGGTTCAAATTCCAAATTTCTTGCCTAGTAAGTCCCCTAGCACTTCTATTCAAATTCAAAGCTTTAGGAGTTCTCCTTCAGTTTGGAATCATAGTCAAGAAGGGGCTAACCTCCATACATTTTTAGAGCCTACTCATGATGCCATCGTAGATTTCCAACCACTCCATTCTATTCCAATATAAGAGACACCTAAAAGGTTTGACTTCCTAAGTGACAATGAGCCCATCCTGTAGTAGATAAAGCCTTATGAGCCAATCCTTAAAGAGACCCTCACACCTCATAGCATTTTAGGCCACTAGAAAGAAGATGAATTTTGTCTCTTAGGTGTACTTTTCCATGATGATCATGAGGAACAAGTAGATTTGTTACATGTTTATGAATTAGAGCAGCAAGGAAAAGGTCAGGAAGTAAGTGAAGAAAGTGAGATCCTAACTGATTTATTTGAGGAAATGCCTACTTATATTAAGGAAGAAGAGGTAATACAGGATTTACTAGTTGAGCTCACTAATTATGATAAGAAAGATGATATAATTACTACTAACTTAGAACAACAAGAAGATTTTGATTGCATGATTAATGCTTTCTGGTCAACTCTTGTTGGTGTTCCTCATCTTCCTAAAATAGATAATAGCATGCGTGTTCTTAAGGAATATCTTTCATTTCAAGAGGTTAATGTTGTTCTAGTTATAGAATCTAAACCTATCTATAATAAAGTGGTGGATGACTCTCAGGGATCATGTTTCCTAGACAATGAGGAAGAACCAGTGATGCAATTTGATAGCTTTGATGAGCTATTGGATTTTCCAGTTGAAGAAGAGGATGATCCTCTAGCTATAGAAGAAGAAATGGTATGGCAGACCATCATGGAGGGGCATAATTTATATCAGCATGTTGAGGTCATTCATAAGGAACATGATGAGCAAGAAAAGACAATCAACATACAAAATCCTGGATTCGTATTCTCAATGGGATGTCCTATCAGATGCCTAGCTCAGATGGGGTCAAATGAAACATCCATGCTCAAGGATTCAGTGGGAGATGACATCAAAGATCCATTTCTTGATAACTATGAGCTTATTTAGTCTTATCAAACTCCTTGGAAAGATAACACCTATGATCTAATCAAGGTTAGTAATCTAGACTACCAATTTCAAAAGTTGATATGCTAGGTAGTTTAGTATGTTTTTATGTCCCTTATCCTCTTTGTTGACATAAAGTGTGCAATGTATAATACCCTAAGGAGGATGGGAAGTTATTTCAACAGTCTAGTCAATGGATTTGTTAGACCAATTTGATGATACTAGTTAGAGTAGGGTAGGGTAGAGGTTTTTAGTTTCTGTGTTCCCTAAATTCTTCAACACAAGCTTGTTTTCAGTTTGGTTTAGGTTAGCAATAAGGTAGAGTAGTCTGTCTTAGGCATTTAGTTTGAGTTTTAGTTTTGTGGAAGAGAAGGAGGTTGTTTGGTTGGGATCTAGGTTCATTTTTAAGGCTTACGGACTCTTTGTCCAATGGATGTTAAGGCAATTGGTTAATGGTGCTTAGAAGGAAAGCACTCAGTTGAGGCCACTAGAATGTTACCATATTTTTACTCATTTTTTTAATTGGTGACCTAAATTACTAGATAAAACTATAGTACCCTAGTTTTTGTTATTAAGATGATCTTCTTAAGTTTTTGTTCATTTCAAAAAATATACATGTAAAGGAAAACAAAACTTCTGCATCTAGAGATTACATGTATATATGCCAATGTCTTGTATGTACTGTACAAAGGAAAGAAAATGAAGGATAATATCATCTGGGCTCACATAGGCCATGAGCGTAGCCAACCATCAAAATAATATAAATGAATAAAGAAATACATAAAGAAGATGAACATAAAATACAATGGTACAAGACATAGCGTAGAATAATGAAGTGTTGATCTGGGTTTAATCTAGTGTGCTCCTGTGATCCAGATGATACAGGAAGAAGTAATAACAAGGGATATGCTATAGGGAATGTGCACCTAGGAAGATGTTGCAAGAAGGAAAGAGATACCATGTTTTCACTAACTTATTTGTTCCATGTGTAGATACAAAAGAAGCTTTGACATTGTTGCTTGCCCTCAACCAAAAAATAGCAATCCCAAGAGGATGGCCCTCCCTAAAAAGAGGGACATCCTCAAGGGTTGCTATTGTCTAGACAACAGTAGTGAAATGTAAGCTCATTGATAAGCAACATCCATGGAGTAGTCATCAAATCATGAAGATGGAATGGTAAAGATAGAAAGCATGGAAGTGCAAAAATGAGATCAATACAGAAAAGGGAAGTGAATGGCTATAGGAACACTTGATGAAATCACTATTGTGTTTGCATTATCCAATCAATATAACATCAACACTAGATGTTGTTTCATCTAGTGTTTTTGTGACACCATGACGCACCCATAACAACCATCCACCATGCCCATCAACATAATGAGTCATGATCAAGCATTGGAAATAGAAAGGGAACACATCAATCATCAAATTAGAATGAAGAAAAGGTACAAATCTACATCATTTATTACATAGCTATGACATGGAATATGTTTAAATATGCATTTTAAGCTAAGGAAGGAACCTACAAATGATAGAATGGCTGCTTGATTCTAGTGAAATTAACAAAGTGTTGGTAAAGGTATGATGGTATGAAAAACAACAAGATTTTTTCTTCAAAAGTAATCACTACATGTTTCATCAATAGTGATGCTAAGCAACAAAGAATGTAGTCATTATAATAAAGCTTCAAACAATATAACAATGGCAATATGTTCCATACAAGAACAAGCCAATAAGGATGAAACATGGCAACATTGATAGTACAAACATTGCACAAATGCTTAGATGAAACTTCATGGTGCCCCATGATGCTCATGGGTTTTTAAATGTAGTAAAACCAGTGGAAATAGAAGAAAATATTATGGCACCATGAGGATATAAGCATGCAACATCAAATGGAGATATCTATCTAAATGAAACATACAGTTATAACAAAAAATATGCATTCAAATGAAGATGGAGTACCAACAGGTGTCCATGAAGTAATAACAGAAAATGATCCATTCTTTCACATGGATATACAACAGAAAATATGTATTCAAATGAAGATGGAGTAGCATAAAGTTACAGCAGCAAATAATCCATTCTTTCACATGGGACAACATAAATTAATGGGGTTCCATGCATTACAAAGATGCCAAAAATTTTATCACATGGGTCATTGAAATAGTGGCAATAATATTCTATATAATCATGAGTTTCCATCTTTCATGCATCAGAAAATACAAAATGCATCTACAACCCCAACAACATGGAAACAACTCAAAACGTTGATTCAATAACAAAAAATTCATGGCACCATGAGGGTATGAGATACAAAGACATTTCCAATGAATCATGACAGAAAATAAAGAGCGTAATGTTTCAGCCCATCAATATTATTCTCTATCACATGCCAAAGATGGAACATATCATAACAAACAAGACACATTGCTCACAGGTGGAGGAAAATAAGCAATACAAGATCAAAACATGAATGAGCATGTACAAAAAAAACATGCCAGCAAATAAACATCAAATGATGCCATGAATCTAGAACATGAGCTTCCAGCAGTAACAAATAAAATAGAAAATACAATGATGCCCTTTCTCACATTTTTTTGGCAATATCACAAGACGTGATTGCAATGTAAGCCACATAGAAGTGAAAACAACAAGAAAAATCCCACAAATATATTAAGCTTGTGGGTTGCAACCATTCTAAAAAAATGAACACAAAGCTAGTCAAATACACGAAGCATCATAGGGCACACATTGATACCCTAGCTCACGGTTTTTAAATGTTAATATCAACAAAACATGATGCAATGTAAGCTACAGAGAAATAACTAGTAAAAGTTAATGCCATTGAATCTAAATAAATGGTGCACTTATTATATTACAATGAGCAACCTACAACAAGTTCATGTTCCCTCATAGATACAAAGAACAAATAGAAAATGCAGAGATACAATATCAAATGATGAGAAGAAAAACAATGAAAACCAAAGTGCCTACCTTGATGATGCCATGAAAATAGAAAAGGCTAAGAGTTTCTAAATCGAGCTCTTGATCTAAGATGCAAAAACCAGTGTGGATGACAACTTTTCCAAATTGCAGAAGTGAAGGAGATTCTTTTAGCATCTTTCTTTTTGGATTGATTTTTTCAAGATTAATAATGTTTGATTAATAAGTTTTTCCCCTTTTGGGGTTGATAAACTTTATTAATTAAATATTTAATATTTGATGCTAGGTGCTATGTGATAAGTGGATTTTATTTTAAAAGATTTAATTGTTATTTAAATATGTTTTCCCCCCTTTTTTTTAATTGGGTTGAGAACTATTTATTAACATAAGTAAAATAAAATGTTCAAAATCCACATTTTTCTTAGAAGGGAATATTTAAATCATTGCTCTCATTATTGTAAGATATTGACAATTGGTGCTCTTATAAACCATTGTCAGAATATCATTTATAGAGCATGAATTAGAGGGGATAGGGTAGTTTTAATGACCATCTTTTTAGGATTTTCACTTTTCCCCTTACCCCTATTAATCTGGGAATCTGACATCCGGATTTAAGAGGCATCTTCATGGGCCTATATACAAAAATTTTCCACTTTTGGGAGGTTGAGGGGTTTGAATGCAGATTCTTAGGCTATGTTTTATATACCTCTCACTTAGGTGATTGAGGTTAGTTATTCATTCTCTCTTTCTTGGAGGTGATTGTTTGTTTCTCTGGAGAAGCAAGTTATATTTTAGCTCCTTTTCAATTTAGTACATAGCAATTATCTTTCTTATTCCTATAGTTTTGTGATTTGTTTGGTGGGTCTTATATAAATGTACTGTGATTAAGGTTAGTCCTTTACTTGATATTTTGTTCATTTAGATGCTCGTAAACACTTTTTATTTCCTAAAGTACTAACCTGTGTGCATTTGAAAGTATTTGGGGTTGTGGAATTCATTTTCCCTTCTCATTTACAACCAGCACCTTATTTCTAAGTGAAAATTTATAATTAGGGAGAAGTTGTGATGCTTAGGTTATGTTTGAGTTTCATTGTCAGTTTGTTTGCAGTTTGTGGATCTATCCAAGTTTGGTGAATCACCTAAGTTTATTTTTAGTTATTTTAGTTTCCATGCACACTCTCTCCCTTTTCCTCCAAAAGTTAGTCACGTTTCAAGGTGATTCAAGGGGAAGCCAGCCCCTAATCTAGAGGTCTACTTTCTAATAGTTTACCCACAACCTAAAAGTAGTCCCATGTTTCATAGGATTTCTAGGTTCACGCTTAGCCACTTTCAGGTGCAATACTTAGTGACAACAGTCATCAATGACAAACATACAATCAGTAATATGGCTTGCTAACAAATATCCAAAAATCTCCCCCTTTGGCATTGATAGAAACATATGGAATGAAAAACACCACTAATCCAAATGAACAATTCTTTTATAACATTCTCCATTTCCTCAAAAAAAATCCCCCAAGGATGAATCCTCCATTTTCTACTCAAGTACTCTAATAGAAAGTGTTACAATTCTTTTTACTATATACTCCCCCTTTCTTCATAGTCTTCAACTGTATATACTCAATTCTTTTGTATTGTTTTTCATGACTATATATACTCCCCCTTTGACATTAATGGCAAAGGGTACCAAACCACTTAAGCACCAGTACTACTCCTAAAGTAGAGTAGTCAACCCTTCATCAATCACAAAGGACTGATGCACTTCTGCAAACTCTAATCTGATCCAGGGAAGGGAATTACTCCCAGCTTCTCCCTGAGATACTCAAAAGTATCCTTAGGTAAAGGCTTTGTGAATATGTTATCTAGTTGTTCTTTTGTACTCACATAGTCCACCCTTACTTCTTTTTCTACCACTTTCTCTCTTAGGAAGTTATATTTTATGTCAATGTGTTTTGTCTTTGCATGCATCATAGGGTTATTTGACATATTGATAGTGCTAGTGTTATCACAATAAATAATAATGGGATAATCAATCTAAATACCAAAATATTTTATCATTTGTTTGATCCACACAATTGTAGAAAAATTCAATGCTGCTACAACATATTCTTCTTCTATTGTTGACTGTGAGATACAATTCTACTTTTTACTTATCCAAGTGACAAGTCTATCACCAAAAAATACTGCTCCTCTTGAGGTACTCTTTCTATCATCCACGCATCCTGCCCAATCTGCATCTTTATATACATGAAGCTCTATATTCTCTGAATTAGGATACCATAAACCATATTCTAAGGTTCCATTCAAGTATCTGAATATTATTTTTATTGCCATGAGATGACTTTTCTTAGGTTCTACTGCAAATCTTCCAACAATACCAACTGCATTGGAAATGTCTAGTCTTGTTTGATTAAGATATATAAGTTTACTAGTCATAGACTTATATAAGGTTATGTCTACTGATAGTGAATCATCTTATTTTGAAAGATTGCATCCTATTATCATAAGGGTGCTTACTGGCTTGCAATCATCCATCTTGAATTTCTTCAAGATCCCTTTCACATACTTGGTCTGATTTATGAATATACCTTTGTCTTTCTGCTGCACATTCAATCCCAAAAATTACTTGATAGGACCAATCATGCTCATTTCAAATTTTCTCTACATCTCCTTAGAAAATTCTGCACTAAGCTTATCATTACCACCAAATATAATGTCATCTACAAATATAGAAACTAAAAATAATCCATTAGAAGTTTCTCTTATGAATAAGTTACAATCTACTGCTCCTTTCTTGAATCCAATTTTAGTCAAGTAACCATCAAGTCTTTCATACCATGCTCTAGCAGCTTTCTGAAGTCCATAGAGGGCTTTCTTCAATTTGCATACCATATCAGGTTTGTCTGATAAGGTGAATCCTTCAAGCTACTCTATGTATACTTCTTCCTTTAATTCTCCATTCAGGAATGCTAACTTAACATCCATTTGGTAAACCTTAAAGTTTTTGAATGTAGCATAGGCTAGAAACAATTTTATGGCTTCCAATATGCTTACTGGGAAAAATGTATTTGAGTAATCAATTCCTTCTCTTTGCACATACTCTTTACATACTAATCTATCTTTGTTTATTATTACTGTACCATCTTCATTCATCTTATTTCTGAATATCCACTTGGTTCCAATCACATTATTATCACTAGTCCTAGGGACCAATTCCCATGTACCATTCTTAATTATTTGATCTAACTCTTCTATCATTGCTTCATGCCAATCTGAATCATTAAATGCATCTTCAACACTTAAGGGTTCAATTTGTGATAGTAAACATACCTCTTCATTTGTTGTGGAACCTTTTTATTTTGATCTTGTCATGACTTTACTATTCTGATCTCCAATGATGTCTTCCTTTGAATGATATCTAGATGTGAATTTTAGAACATTAGGACTGGCTCTCTCATCTAATTTTTGAGATTCTTCTTCACTAGTTTCAAGGTCATTGAATACTACATCAATGATGTCAAACATTTCATCAACAACTATTTCTCTAGAGGAAGGTTTAGGTTCTTCTTCAATCATAGGTGCATAATCATGATATTTTTCTTGAATCATGAACTTGTCATCAATCTTAACATGAGCACTTTCAATGATCTTCTTCAATATCAAATTGAAACATCTATAGGATTTTATTTTAGTAGAGTAACCAAGAAAAATACCTTCATCACTTCTTGCATCAAACTTGCCAATGGCTTCATCTCTCTTGATATAGCACTTGCTTCCAAAGATTGTGAAGTATTTCACTATAGGTACATTCCCAAACCATAGCTCATAAGATGTCTTGTCTGCACCTAGACTCAATTGAATTCTATTGATATTATAGACTATTTTATTGACTGCATATCTCCAATAAATGTGTGGAACCTTTCCTTCAATCATGATAGTGCACACTGTGTCCAGTATGATCTTGTTCCTTCTTTCTACAATTCCATTTTGCTGAGGGGTTCTAGGAGCACTTAGCTATCTCTTTATCCCATGTTCTTTGTAGTATTCATAAAAATTTTCAGAGGTGAATTCTCCCCCTCTATCTAATCTAAGACACTTTATCTTTAATCTAGACTCATTTTCTACCTTAGCTTTGAATAATTTGAACTTCTCAAATGCTTTTTACTTTATCCTTTAAGAATGCAACCCACATCATTCTAAAGTAATCATCAACAAACAAAATAAAGTACCTTTCACCATAGTATGATCTTATTTGAGTTGATCCAGATAGGTCTGTATGTATTAGATCCAACTTGTTCTCTGCCTAATTATGCTTGCTTCTGAATGAATTCCTTCCATGCTTTCCCATCACACATTCCCTAGATATTGTATCCACTAGTTTTGCAATGCTAGGAAGATCTCTTACTGCCTTAACATTACTTATCTTCACTATATTGTCAAAATTGATATGATGTAGTCTTTTGTGCCATAACCTACTATCATGTACTTTAGCAACAAAACAACTTGCTTTAGGATTAAGCTAAAAGACATTACCTTTAGTCTTTGAATCTGATGCAATCATTTATCCTTCCTTGTTATTAATGATGCACTTGTTGTATTTGAATTCCAATTGATATCCTTTGTCAAGAAAATGTCCAACACTCAATAGGTTATGTTGCAAACCATCAACATAGAGAACATCATTAGTTTTTTTCTTTCCATCCAAGGTGATGGCTCCTCTACCTATGATAGGTTTAGGAGTTTTATCACCAAATCTAACCATGCTGCCTTTGTACCTATCTAGATGTACAAATCTATCTTTGTTTCCTGTCATGTGATGTGAGAAACCACTCTCAATGATCCCATATGTCTTGATGTCAGCTTGTAAAATCAGTGCTAACTCTTGTGCATTCTTTTTATCTTCAAGAGTAATGAATCCAGTTTCATCCTTTGTGGATTCTTCATCTGATACTCCATCTCTAGCATAGTAACATTCTTTTGTATACTTAGGCTTGTAGTTATTTTTTAACTTCTTAACTCTTGTAGGACACTTAGATGAAAAGTGACCAATCTTATTACATGAAAAACATTTGAATGGTAATTGACCTTCATATTTTCCTTTTCCCTTCTTTTCTCTCTTAGAAATCATAGCAATGAAATCATCTAGTGCTTTCTCTTCATCACCATCATCAAAATTACCAGAGGTGTTCAATAATTTCTTATCATGGATTGAAGCTTTGAAGGTTGTTTCACTTTTAGGCTCTGTCTTCAATCTTGATATCTCAAATGCTGCAATATTGCTGATTAAGGTCTCTCTTTTAAAGTTTTATGAAAACTGCATAGTCTCATCAAGGATTTTTATCTTGCTCTCATATTCTAGTGTCAAAGTATTCATCAGCTTATCCATGATGTCTTCTTCTAAAATTTCTCCACCATTGTTTCTGATTTCTGCAACTGCTTCATTAATCCTTTGATTGTAGGCTCTAATGTTCTCTTTAGGTAGAATCTCCAATGTATTGTACTTTTTCTTCCATGTCTTTCTGCGTGCATTCTTGAGTTGGATGTCTCTTTCAAACATATCTTCTAGATACTTCCAAATCTTCTAGGTTTTATCTAGTTTCTTGATCTTTGAAAACTCACTGTTAGACAAGGCACTAATGAGGGATTATTTGGAAATAGCATTTGAAGTGAACAACTCCTTCTTCTTAAGAGTTGCATCTTCCTTTGAAAGATCTGATAAAGAAGGAATCTCAAATTCTTTAGTAGCCACTTCAAAAATTTCAAAAGCTATGCACTGCAAATGTGTCATCATTTTTTTCTTCTAGTCAAGATAGTTTTCTCCATCAAACTTAGGACTTTCTTTTCTAAATTATGCCATTTGATCAACCTCAAGTTTTTAAACTTTCTCTCTGAGGCACTTGGCTCTGATACCAATTGTTAGGAATAGTCCCAAGAGATAACTAAGAGGGGGGGGGGTGAATCGGTTATCTACAAGTTTCAATTCTTTATCCAATTAAGTATGTAATAAAATTAAGCATAAACACAATGAAAGAACACTTAACACAACACCATAATTTTGGTTACGTAGAAACCCAAATAGGTAAAAAACCCAGAGGGAATTGACACCCACTAAGAACTACACTAGTTTTTTATGCTCCTTGCTAGAAGATTTTGCAACCCTATTAGGAGTTTGTCTTTATAATACAATAAGTACAATGACCTAGTCAAGGGTCAGACCCTATTAGGAGTATTTTACATTAACCCTATTAGGGGTGAGGACACACTATCCGGGAGCACACTACTCAAAGGGGTGAAGGTTGTAACCTTCCGTTTAACAGATACACACTATTTTTGGCTCTTGGTGAACTGCGCATAGACCTGCTATCTTGATCAGTTCTAATAAATAGCATATACTTTCTATTTTGTCACATAGACCTTCTATTGATGGCTCAACACTTCACACTCTCTTCTCTGCTCTTATCTTTCAAAATCTTCCATGCCTAACAATCACAAATGATTGCTATAAATATATTCCTCTAAATGATATAATCAAGTCTGTTAGAAATAGGGAATACTGAGAGGGAGGGGTGAATCAATATTCTACAAAATTTTACTTTTGTCCAATTATGGATATAATAGATTATCTTAATGCATGCATAACATAGAAAACTAAACAACATGCATATAAATAAAACAAATGAACTCATAACACATTATTTGTTCTTGAGGAAATCTTGGCCAAGGGAAAACCTCGGTGGTGATGGTACCCACAAAGATCCACTAATCAAAAGTATACTATTAAGGATGTTGACCCTATTAGGAGCCTATTACATGCATATAGTGTCTCAGTCCTGATTAAGGGACTATAGGCCTTGTTAGAAGCCTCAACCCTGGTAGGAGTTGGTAGTACAAAATATGATTACTAGATGAGCCCACTGCCCAAACAAGTAATATACAATATTTACTGATTACAAAATAGGTCAAGGTACATAACCTTATACTACTTGAAACTTCATGTCAATATCTCTTTGCTTCCTTTTTCACTATCACCATTACATTCATGTCATCTATTTTTCATGTACTTACAATTACATCATTACATCTCTTTATACAAGTTATTAAGATTAATAACTCTTACAGCCGACTTGCATTATACAAAATGTCTTTACCCAAGGGCTAACATCTAGGATTTTGTCCCTTTATATTGTTAAGACATTATTTTGATAAACAAAATAATCCCTTAACTCTTTACCAATTTTGTCTTCATATTCTATCCTCTCGGCTTAACATTGTCTTCAGTAAAACTATCATAACTTCTTCCGTACATGCCATACTGACTTGCGCTCTTAGCTGAGTCTTCTATAGTCACCATAGTATCTATGTTCAAGTGCGCAAGAAATGAACTTACTCCAATCAACATCACTAATAAAAACTACCATCGGGTACACTGGAAAAAAATACTATCTTATACTTAGACAATTTTGCATTGTGCTTTGTCATAGTTGCTCTCTGACTTATGTGATCTTCATGTAGATCATATGTTGCCATAATGACAACATCTATGTATCTAACTCAGCCAAATTTCCAACAATCTCCCCCTTTGTCATTGGTGGCAACATATAAGAAAATATGCTAAGTCTTAGACTTCAAAAAAAATTTCAAAATTGTGGCCATACTACAAAATATGTATATACTGTCCTTATGACTCCATAAATCTTATAAACATACTATAATCCCCCTAGGATTATACATTATTATCAAATTTCTTCTATATATCTCTCCCCCTTTGACAACAATGACAAAAAAAAGTGAATGGGTGTAAAATGGAAGCTTAGTAATGTACCTAACATTCAACACCTTTCATTTGTAATATTTTATTTTGGATTTGAAGTTGAAATAGCATAAGTAAATCTAGAAATACATGAAAATTAATTTGGTCAAGATACATCCCTCATCATGAAATTGACTTAGAAATACCTATTTTCTGAAGTCTGTGTGAGGTTTCAGAAGATTCTGCAACTAGATCTGTGATCAGAAAGCTGAGATGGAGAAAACCCAGAAAAGTTTCATCTTTCTGGTAGCAGGTCGACTTTGACCCTCATAAAAGGTCAAAGACTACATTTTTATTTTAAAGGTTGAATCTGACTTTGTTCACAAATCTTGGAAGTTTGGCAAAAAGGGTACCCAAATCTATCCTTTGATTCACAAAACAATGACTGTAGATATCTAAAAAAAGGGGGGTTTTGGGGTGGCTATATAGGGTTTTGCCTTAGTCAAACCCCCATTTTGGTTATCTCCACCTCCACAAGTAGCCGATTGAAATAGAATGTGTGTGTATTGAAAGTGTAATGCCAAGATCTAATCCTCTAGATCAAAACCCTAGCATGAATATGTATGAAACAACAATGCATAGATTTGAATGAGATAGAAAAGCATACCAAGCCTACAAGGCTAAAGTACTTCTACCAAACTCACAATCTATAATTGTTACTCCATGATTGAATCTTTGAATGCTTGAAAGTTGATAATGGTGGATCAAGGAAGAAATGATCTCTCTTGCTCCAAATATGTGTTCACAAAGATGCTTCATGTCAACAATGGATTGATCTTCTATATCATCCTCTTGCTATCTTGCATCTTTGCCATTCCTTGCTTGCTTGAAATCTTCTTGGTCATGATATTGACTCCTTGAGAGCACTTGATCATGAGAATGCTCGGTTGTACTTGGTGAAAATGAATGCAAATGAGAGTCTTTATATAGAGGTTTCAAGGTGAGGCTCCTAGAGCAATGTGAGGACCCATACTTCAAATTTCACCTTGAATTAAGGTCCAATCACAATAACAAACTAAGGAGGGAAAATAATTAAATGAAATTTGAATTAAAACCTTTTCGCACTCAGATCTGAGGGCCCAACATTGATTTCGGGGCCCGTCGGGACCAAATTTTGAAAGAGGGGCACAAATTCCAAAGGAGGTCATAATCAAGGTTGTAACTAACCTAGTTAGGATCGAGCTTGAACCTGACCTAGATAGGATCAAGCTTGAACCTGACCTAGTCAAGAACAATCTTGATTTTGACCCTGTGGGCCCAGATCCAACCAGAATTAGGACAAGAGGTCCCGGGGATGCCCGAAGACCTAGAAATGATAGTAGAAAAGGATAGAATGCTAGGGATAGGCATAAAATCCTATGATGACTATGATGAAGCCTAGTAGGACCTATTTCCAAGTCCTACCTAGAAAATAGAGCCATGGGAAAAGGGAAATTAAGGAGAATCCTCATGATCCTAACCCTAATTTCACCTAGAATGAAGAAGATAAGTGCAAAATGCATCCTAAATGCAAGTCTATCATGATAAATGCTATTTCAAATGCAATTCTATTTTCAAGATCCATTCACTCTTCTCTCAAGGTGATAGAGCTCAAACCTAAATAGGTGTAAAATGGAAGCTTAGTAATGTACCTAACATTCAACACCTTTCATTTGTAATATTTTGTTTTGGATTTGAAGTTGAAATAACATAAGTAAATCTAGAAATACTTGAAAATTAATTTGGTCAAGATACATACCTCATCATGAAATTGATTTATAAATACCCATTTTCTAAAGTCTATGTGAGGTTTTGGAAGATTCTGCAACTAGATCTATGATTAGAAAGTCAAGACGGAGAAAACCCAGAAAAGTTTCATCTTTCCGGTAGCAAGTCGATTTTGACCCTCATAAAAGGTCAAAGACTACATTTTTATACTGAAGGTCGATTCTGACTTTGTTCATAGATCTTAGAAGTTTGGCGAAAAGGGTACTCAAATCTATCCTCTAATTCCTTAAACATCGACTGTATATATCTGAAAAAAAGGGGGTTTTGGGGTGGCTATATAGGGTTTTTCCTTAGTCAAACCCCTATTTTGGTGATCTCCACCTCCATGAATAGCTGATTGCAATAGAATGTGTGTGTGTATGTATTGAAAGTGTAATGCCAAGATCTAATCCTCTAGATCAAAACCCTAGCATGAATATGTATAAAACAACAATGCATAGATTTGAATGAGATAGACATTGATTTTGGGGCCCGTCAGGACCAAATTTTGAAAGAGGGGCACAAATTCCAGAGGAGGTCAGAATCAAGGTTGTAACTAACCTAGTAAGAATTGAGATCAAACTTGACCCAGTCAAGATTGAGCTTGAACCTGACCTAGTCAGGAACAATCTTGATTTTGACCCCGTGGGCCTAGATCCAGCCAGAATCAAGACAGGAGGTCCCGAGGATGCCTAGAGACCTAGAAATGATAGCAGAAAAGGATAGAATGCTAGGGATAGGCATAAAATCCTATGATGACTATGATGAAGTCTAGGAGGACCTATTTCCAAGTCCTTCCTAGAAAATAGAGCCATGGGTAAAGGGAAATTAAGGAGAATCCTCAGGATCCTAACCCTAATTTCACCTAGAATGAAGAAGATAAGTGCAAAATGCATCCTAAATGCAAGTCTATCATGATAAATGTAGTAAAAGAGGGTGCTAGACCTATCAAGATGGAAGTTATTCCATTTTAAGATGATATATTTAGCCCCCACTTTAGCTTAGATATGACACTATATGAATATGCAAGCTAAAGTAAGAAAACATCATAGTAAATAAAAAGGATATAGCCAAGTCCTTGATGTAAAGATCCTATAGAAAACTATTAGAACCTGAAACACACAAGGTTAATGAAAATCCATAAATCCCCTAAAGCTTACTATATGATAATTTGAGAAGTATATAGAGCCCCTTATGCCCCCCCCTGTTTCGGCTTTCTACTTCAGAAGGGTGAAATAGGGTGATAAGAAAAACTCTATATACTAGAAATGAAGAGTGTTTAAAATTCCTTTCCTAAACCAATTGGAAGGATTCATAACCTTCCTAAACTAGTTCAAGGAGTTAGATATCTGAATCACAATTCCAATGCCCTTGATGGCACTGAAAATGGAGTTATCGAACTCAAGTTATGATGAAAATAGTGGATGTCTGTCTAAATGCAGAAGAAGGGAAAATTCGAGTTTACCCTAAGGAAACCCTAAAAGAAACCCTAATTTGAACTTATAAATAAGAAAAATAGAGAAATACTTACTCATTCTTACCATTTATAGATTCGAAATGAGGAAGCAAGATGCTGAGGAGAGAAGAACTTTGAGCGACGCACTTGGAGATACTGAGACACAACCTGGCTACCGAACAGTCACTACCTGAGGTGAGTTTACTGTTATCCACCTTTGTACATTCCAAATTCCTATTTTTTTTATAGGAAAGGTCATTCTTACCCCTTTTAGGTTGACCCTAACCCATTCAGGTCAACATTGACCCATCTAGGTCAACTTTGACCCATGAAAGTTGACTTTGACCAAAGGGTTTTTGTCAGTTTTTGAGACGAGGCCGACCTTGACCCAAAAAGGTTGACCCTGACCCAATAAAGTCAACATTGACCTAGTAAGGTCATCCTTGACCTAACTGAGGTTGACTTTGACCTAGTTCAGTTAGATTTACAAATTTTATGATATAGATGACTTATATGATGTTTTTTTATGCTTGCAGGACTTGGTCTATTTCTGAGAGCATCCCTTTGGGGAGTTACTAGTCAAGGTCAAGGAGAGACTATCTAAGCTTGATGATGAGGGGATGCTATTATTGAGGGATGTGGGACTGTACTAGGTATGATTCCTTCCATAGATCAGACTACACTGAGCCATGCTATCAGCTCTGATAGAGAGGTGGGATGAGGATACATGTTCCTTCCATCTTCCCTCTGGTAAGATTACAGTGACCTTAGAGGATGTCTACCGGATCATGCAACTTCTAGTCTAAGGGAAGACCATTAGACCCAAAGCATAGCATGGTTGTGAGGAGATCCATGTAGACATAGAGTATTGTACAAGAGTGCTTCCATAGATGCAGACTCAGTCAGATCAGATCCTACTATCTTTTGTACTGTCAGGTCCTACACCTTTAGAATGGAAGGTGATGTTGTGTATAGTAGCCTTGGTTCTATTACCCAACTCAAAGGGTACCATATTTTGTTCACCTCTAACACATCTCATATAGAGGATGGATAGAGATAGGACCATGTTCTCATGGGGTCGCAGCATGTTAGCTCAGCTATACCATGAGCTTAGTCAGCTAGTGAGGTATCAGTGGGAGAGTCTATTGACATGCACACTTCTGCAGATTTGGATATTTGACCATTTTACAAGTACACATCCATAGGGGGTTCCTATGATGGTAGATGTGAGCATAGTGAGAGCCTTCACATATCCTTTGAGAGATATTTGGCAGTTTGGGGATATGCTCTACTAGAGAGTACATCTAGACCACATTACCAGCATCGATGTGATATGGAGACCCTACTACCAGATGATAGAGTGGCCTGATACATGATTCTAGATGAGACATTGATAGCACTATAAGCTAATAGAGGGTCATCAGAGTCATATAGTGATTCCCTACTATTGTGATCAGGTGATGAGGTAGTTCAACCTATTACAGGGAGTCCCTAAGGTAGTACCTCGCTATGTACATTTGATGAGATACTATCAGAGACCCGACGCCATACGCTGACCATCGATAGTAGACCTAGAGGATAGAAATATAAAGGAGATAGAGGATATAGAGGTACCATCAGATGTAGCCTAGTGAGCTGAGATTACATCAGGTACTGGAGTTTAGAGGGGATCTATCCAATCTTTCCTGAGGATTATCCCATAGGTGATCTAGGCTTTACAAAGGGGACACACAGGGATAGTGGAGCCACAAAGGAGGATGAGGACATCAGAGATGAGGAGGAGCACATCCCTGAGGGAGATCCCATGGAGGAGGAGGAGAGAGTAGATAGAGCAGATGAGAGAGTGGAGGAGAGAGCTGAGGAAATGCCCCTAGCTGGTGATACTAGTGTAGATATACCTATTACTCATGCATCACCACTGAGATCATGACGGCCCCCACAGCCCCACACAAAGACACCACCACTGAGACCTAGATATAGCAAGTGTGGAGAGAGTAGTCACTCCATTCCCCCACCATCTAGACATTTTAGTGATGTCCAGGAGGGAGACCCAAGTATGAAATTTGATTAAATATGTGATTTGATTTGAGATAGATAGGATACTAGACTGATAAAAGTTTTTCTTTTACAGCTAGCGTAGTGGAGTGGAGGAGATTTGTATCCAAGGTTCTCAAGGATACAATTATATCCTACCGACTACTAGCTGATGAGTGAGAGTCTTCTATCATTCATAGAGATCCTGGTAGGCATGTCGACATCTTTGTATGTATCTAGCGAGAGTTGAGATTGTGCAGAGAAAGAGAGGAGATGTTGATGGCAGAGGTATGGTCTCTGAGGATGTGTACAAGATATGAGCATATCTAGGAGCCATACATGGACACACAAATCTTCATCTTCCCAGCACAGAGCAGAGAGATTCAGGAGTCATCGGCCATCAAAGCAACAAAGTGATAGACATAGTGATAGATAGGGCCATTGGCCACATATGTATCAAAACTTGAAAAAATATTTTTGATGAATGAAAAACTTTCTCTACTGATTAGTTCTATATTTGATTATTGTGATTTCAGCAACAAAAAACTTAATAGAAAGAAAGAAAGAAAGTACATAAACATATTCAATATGTAATTTTGCTAAAACTACATAACCTATAAAATGAATCTTTATAAGGAATACATAAATGCACATGGAACAAATGAGACTAAGGATAATACTGTTTAAGATGCATAATATTAATGGGTTCCTTAAAAGAAACACCATCCATATCAACAAGTTTGTAAGCACCCGAACCAAAGTCTTCAATAACAACAAAAGGTCCAAGCCAATTAGGGCTAAATTTTCCTTTTTCGCCTGGTAAAGCATTCACATTTTGTTGATTCTCATACAGGACTAAATCACCAATCGCAAATGTTCATTCAATTACCTTATGATTGTATTATTTCTGAAGAGATTTATGATAAGCTTTTATATGTTCTAATGCATGTATTCATTGTTCATCCAATATTTCTAATTCTTGTAAGCGTTGTTCACAAAATGTATCTTTATCAATTATCCCATGAAAAGAAACACGTAAAGAAGGTATTTCCAGTGGCAAAGGCATAATAGCATTAGTACCATAGACAAGGCTATAAGAGGAAGTACCCATGGTAGTACGAACACTAGTCCTATAGGTCCATAGAGCATAAGTCAGTTGAATATGCCAATCTTTCGCATGCTTACTAACTGTCTTTCTCAAGATTTGTTCAATAATTTTATTTGATGCTTTAGCTTTTCCATTAGATTGAGGATAGTAAGGAGTTGAAAATCTATGTTGAATCCTATATTTCTGCAAGAATTTTGCAACTTCTTTATTTTTAAAAGATGTTCCATTATCCAAAATTATCATTGAAGGAATACCAAATCTTGTTATGATATTATTAAGGATGAAATCACAAATAACATCTGTCATTGTTGAATGAGGAGGAACAACTTCAACCCACTTTGTGAAATAATCCGTAGCAGTGAGAATGTAAGAATGTCCTTGAGAAGAAGTTGGTGAGATTTTTCCAAAAACCCCAAACACTAAAAGGCCATGGAGAAAGTTGATTACGAAGCTCATGAGCAGGAGCATGAATCAAATTACTATGTTGTTGACATTGAGGACATTTCTTAACAAACATGAAAGAATCTTGTTCCATTGTTTGCCAATAATATCCCATTTGAAGAAATTTATTAACCAAGGATTTTCCACCAAAATGTCCCCCACAAGAACTAGAATGAGCTTCTGCTAAAGCTACAGGAATTTCAGTTCTATTGAGACATCATAATAATAATCCTTCATAAGAGTGTTTGTAAAGCATATCTCCTAAAATGATGTAACGTGCTATAAGTTTCCTAATACAATTATGCATGTTCCTTGTTACAGATTTAGGGAAAGTACCATCCTTCAAGAAATGAAAAATATGTGAATATCATTCATCTAAATGCAAATTGAAACAGTCAGAGGTAACCTTGTTAGAAATTGCAAGACATTTAAGAGTTTGTATAGTAAATTGAAAGTTTTCAACATTGTTCTCAAGACAAACCAAGGAAGTTGCACTTGCCATAGCATCTGGATGTTGATTATCCTTCCTAGGTAAAGTTTGAATTGTATCAGAGGAGAATTGTGAAAGCACATCAAGAGCTAAATCTCTATATTGTGTCATTTTAGCATTTTTAGTCTAATATCTTCCTTTAATCTATTCAACTATCAATTGTGAATCTCCATATATTTGTAAATGTTTGATATTGAGGGATTAAGCTACTCATAGTCCAGCTATAACAGCTTCATACTCCGTAATGTTATTAGTACAAGGAAAGGTTAGTTTATATGATAAAGGGATGGGTTTTTTTGTAGGCGGAATCAAGATAATACCTACACCAAAACCTGTCTTACACTTAGACCCATCAAAATACAATTCCCAAATATCCTCCTATTGAATAGCTAGGATATTATCATCAGGAAATTCTATTGAAGTAGAGTATTTATCTGAGTGAGGACAAGGAGTTTCAACTAGATAATCTGTTAACACTTGTCCCTTAATAGACTTCTGAGAAATAAAATTAAGATCAAATTATGTAAGCAACATCACCCATTTTTCCAATTGGCCAGAGAGATCAGTTTGTGAGAAAAGATGTTTTAAAGGATCAAATTTAACAATCACATTAACTTCAACATTTATGAGATAATGCCTGAGTTTCTGACATGCATAAACTATAGCTAGACATTGTCTTTCTAAATTTGTATATCTTGTTTCATAATCAAGTAAAGTCTGACTAATGCAATACACATGTCTTTCTTTACCATTATCATCAATTTTGAGCTAACAACACACTCACGACCCATGGAGTCATTGAAGTATATAAATGAAATGGTTTATTGAAATTACTAGGCTGCAAAATAGGAGGATTCGCAAGATACTCCTTAAATTGCTCAAAAATTTGTTTACATCATCATTCCAAGAGAAAGTAGTATCCTTTCTAAGAAAGGAAGTAAAAGGGATAGTTCAGTCTGCTAAATTAGAAATAAAGCAATGAATAGCTTGTATTTTTCCTTGTAAACTTCGTAACTGGGAAATATTCTTAGGAGGAGGCATATTAACAATAGCTTCAATCTTTTCAGTATCTACTTCAATGCCTCGCTTAGAGATTATAAATCATAATAATTTACTAGAATCAACTCCAAAGACAAATTTCTTAGGATTCAATCTCATATTATAACTTCAAATTCTTTCAAATATCTATTCTAAGATAGTAATGTGGTCTTCTCTTTGTATAGATTTTTCCAAAATATCATCCACATAATCTTCAAGAATCTTATGAATGTAATCATGAAAAATCAGGGTCATAGCTCATTGATAGGTTGCTCCTACATTTTTTAATCCAAAAGGCATCATGACCCAAAAAAAGGTTCCCCAAGGTGTTATAAATATAGTCTTAAATTGATATTTAGGAGGGATAAAGATTTGATTATATCCCCAAAAACCATCCATAAAAGATAACAAGGCATGGCCCGCTATTGAATCCGCAATCATATCAATATTAGGTAGCGGGAAATCATCTTTCAAGGATGCCCTATTTAAATCTCTAAAATTAGTACATATCCTTATCTTATTTTCTCCTTTTGACATAGACACAATGTTTGAAATCCAATCTGAGTAATCAATAAAATGGATAAATCCAGAATCCAATAATTTTTCAATTTTACTTTTAACTAACAAAGCAATTCGTGGATTCATCTTTCAAATTTTCTATTTCACAGGTTTCATATTTGGCTTTAAAATAATGTTATGAGTAACAATCTTAGAATCTATACCCAACATATCTGAATATGTCCAAGAAAAGATATCCTTAAATTCAAGCAAAAGGGAAACCATCTGATCACGTTCATCTTGATCCAAACATTTTCCAATTTTTATCATCCTTTTAGAGTTGTTTTCATCCACTTGAATATCAATAGTTTTAGTAATTAACAAATCACTTCTTATTGGAGAATCCATCGGTAAAGGAAGAGTATCTGGTTCTTCATGTTCTCCAAAATAAGCATCAGTTTTCAAACAATAAGGCTTTCCTCATTTGTGATGAAACTTAGGTAAATCCTCATAAACCCCTAAAAATTCCATTAAGGCTTCATCTTTAGGAAAAATATCCAAAGAGGATTGTTGATTAAGATCAATAAGCAATGGATTAACCAACTTCAACTGTCCACTACAAATATGATTAACATTAAGAGGAAAAGCCGATGGTTGTCTATAAGGATTAAATCCTAATCCATATGTATGATCATAAACTTCATTATCCAAAGGTACTTGTATACCTTGTTCATATTTACCACATCCTTTTCCATTAAATCTTGATTTCTTAGGCAAATGATAACCAGGGCCATATCGATCATTCATGTCAAAAGGGGTCCAAGGAGCAGCATATGTCACAATGTCTTAACAATCAGGCTTTATAGTTTCAATTGTTTCATTAATCAAAGAGGAAACAAAATTACTTTCTAGTTCCTCAGTTAGCGGAGAAGAAATAAAAACTTTTTTCTCAAATTCGTTCTATTGCTTCATGAATTCCAAATCAGAGACCTTGTATTCTCCAATAAAAGTAGGATTAAAATCCAATGTCCCCCAATCATATTCAGTCAAAGAAGAAGAAGATGGAGCTTCTTGTTGTTGAATCTCTGGTTGTTTTCTCTCAAATTGTTTTATCTCCGATTGTTTTTCAAGCTCTTTACTAGGTTGAAGAGGTTCAAAGATTTTGGCACATTCTACATTTAAGCAAGGATTTGGGGCATCATCTGCATGTAATGTATACATTAAGTTGTTATAGATGAATCTAACCTTGTGATGAAGAGTAGAAGGAACTACATGCATAGTATGTAACCATGGTCTTCCTAAAAGAAGGTTATAATTGAGAGGTCCAGGCATAACATGAATAGGAGTATTTAGAATAATTGGACCAACTTTAATAGGTAAGATAATAATGCCCAAAGTTCTTTTCACAATATTTTCAAATCCACGTATAGGAGCATTATCAGGTTGAATAGTAGTAAGATCAGCCTTAATTTCCTTGAGCATATCCATGCTACAAACATTAAGTCTAGATCCATTATCAATTAAGGTTCTTCAAATGATACTCTGATTAATAGAGACATCCACCATAAGAGCATCATATTGATTTTGCACCTCTAAGGAAGGTAAATCATTATCAGAAAACACAATAGGAGGTACAGAAGGCATAGTATGCATACAATCCAAAATAGAATGAATGTTCTCTTGATTAGGAGGTGAAGGAGGAAGAGTAGATAAAGATTTTTACAATGCCTCATGATATGTCGAGGAGGTTTGAAGTAATTCCCATAAAGATATATTAGCAGGAGTAGCATGTAATTGATCAACTAAGTTGTACTCCTTAAAGGTAGATGGATACCTAGGTGCTTGAGGAAGCATAGGTTGAGAAGGAGATAAAGAAACCTGAATAGTAGGCTGAGGATTATTCCATGTGTGATAAGCATGTGAAATAGAATTGGTGTTATCAAAGAAATCCAAAGGATCTCTAAGTTTACCCTTAATTGTTATATGAGGACATCCTTTTACCATCATCAAAGGTGTAGGATATATCATCTTAGGTTTATTAATGTTACAAATAGTGGGACATGAAGGTAACCATGCACACACCCTATGGTAAAGGTCAATTGGAGAGGTTGTGGAGGAGAGTGAAATAGGAATAGGATCCATGGAGATCATATTCAAACCATTTTCATCCTCACTACCATGTACCTCATTAGGGAATCTATCCTCTTGTACAATAAAAGCCTCATCAAAGTACTCAAAACAAGAATCACACATGTTGAATACAAAGAAAGAACTAAAAGCATGAAAATGTAAATATTTTTGTATTTTTAAAGGAATTTTGCAATGTTTTTGTATTTTCAGATATAAATGCAAGAAATCTAATCTTATAAGCATGAAAGATTTAAATCTAACACAATAAAAGAAAGAGTTGTTGTAAACAGGCTCACCAAAATGAATAGGTGTAAAATGGAAGCTTAGTAATGTACCTAACATTCAACACCTTTCATTTGTAATATTTTGTTTTGGATTTGAAGTTGAAATAGCATAAGTAAATCTGGAAATAATTGAAAATTAATTTGGTCAAGATACATACCTCATCATGAAATTGATTTAGAAATACCTATTTTCTAAAGTTTATGTGAGGTTTTGGAAGATTCTGCAACCAGATCTTTGATCAGAAAGCCAAGATGGAGAAAAGCTAGAAAAGTTTCATCTTTCCGGTAGCAGGTCGACTTTGAAACTCATAAAAGGTCAAAGACTACATTTTTATTCTAAAGGTTGACTCTGACTTTGTTTGTAGATCTCAACATTTTGACGAAAAGGGTACTCAAATCTATCCTTTGATTCCTAAAATAGTGACTATAGATATCTAAAATAGCGGGGTTTTGGGGTGGCTATATAGGGTTTTACCTTATTCAAACCCCCATTTTGGTGATCTCCACCTCCACGAATAGCCAATTGAAATAGAATGTGTGTGTATGTATTGAAAGTGTAATGCCAAGATCTAATCCTCTAGATCAAAACCCTAACATGAATATGTATGAAACAACAATGCATAGATTTGAATGAGATAGAAAAGCATACCAAGCCCCCAAGGCTAAGTTACTTCTACCAAACTCACAATCTGTAATTGTTACTCCATGATTGAATCTTTGAATGCTTGAAAGTTGATAATGGTGGATCAAGAAAGAAATGATCTCTCTTGCTCCAAATATGTGCTCACAAAGATGCTTGATGTCAACAATGGCTTGATCTTCTATATCATCCTCTTCCTATCTTGCATCTTCACCATTCCTTTCTTGGTTGAAATCTTCTTACTCATGAAATTGACTCCTTGAGAGCACTTGATCATGAGAATGCTTGGTTGTACTTGGTGAAAATGAATGCAAATGAGAGTCTTTATATAGAGGTTTCAAGGTGAGGCTCCTAGAGCAATGTGAGGAACCATAATTCAAATTTCACCTCAAATTAAGTTCCAATCACAATAACCAACTAAGGAGGGAAAATAATTAAATGAAATTTGAATTAAAACCTTTTTGCACTCAGATCCAAGGGCTCGACATTGATTTCGGGGCCCATCGGGACCAAATTTTGAAAGAGGGGCACAAATTCTGAAGGAGGTCAGAATCAAGGTTGTAACTAACCTAGTCAAGATTGAGCTTGAACCTGACCTAGTTAGGAAAAATCTTCATTTTGACCCTATGGGCCTAGATCCAGCCAAAATCAAGACAAGAGGTCCCAGGGATGCCCAGAGACCTAGAAATGATAGTAGAAAAGGATAGAATGCTAGGGATAGGCATACAATCCTATGATGACTATGATGAAGGCTAGGAGGACCTATTTCCAAGTCCTACCTAGAAAATAGAGCCATGGGAAAAGGGAAATTAAGGAGAATCCTCGGGATCCTAACCCTAATTTCACCTAGAATGAAGAAGATAAGTGCAAAATGCATCCTAAATGCAAGGCTATCATGATAAATGTAGTAAAAGAGGGTGCTAAACCTATCATGATGGAATTGCTTCCATTTTAAGATGATACAAAAATTAAGGAGGGTGACAAAACTATGTTAAGACAAAAGTTATTCCCTGATTCAATATTGCAAAGCCGGGAGGATTGCAACACAATCTGCAAAGTTAATCTTCACGTTCTCTAACTCTTTCTCCCATGCCTTCTTAATCAAATCTACAACACTAAGTAGTGCGTACAACCCATAAGACACAATTTCATAGGCTTGGAGATTTGCAAAAATGAACTTCTGAAAAGATGTCTTGGATGAAAGATATTCTTCCAGTTGTCCTTCAACAATGCTCAATTTGATAGAAACATGCTCTCTTAAAAGAATGAATCTTTTCAACTTCTTGTCCTTGTCATCTTGTAAAATTCTTATTTCATCATAAGTATTGCATATTTTCTTCTCAACATCAAGTACCTTCACATTAGGGCTTGAAAGAAGGTTAATCTCAGTTTGAATTTTAGCTTCCTTGATCTTAATCTTCTGCACTTCCTCTGCTATTAGGTTTTTTGATTTTGTACACTGAATGTACAAAGATTTTCCTCTATCTAAATTTTTTCTTAAGTCTTTTATACATTGATCAAGATTGTTGATATCATTCCTGATGTTCTAACTTATTTCCAAAAGTATTTTGGCCTCATAGGCTACTTGTGCCTTCACCTTAGCTACATCAGATAAGTTAGTAAACTCATCATCAAATGTATTCATCACTTTCTTTGCTTTTTCTAATGGGTCAGCCTCTATAATTTGTGTGGTTACAATGCCTTGTAACTTCTCAGTTAGATCCTTTAGGCATACTTCAAGAGTCTTCACTTTCTTATTCTTTCCAATAATTTTATTCAAAAATGTGATCAATTCCATCTGATCATCATCATCTACTTCTTTTCCCAAACTCTCAAATATAGAACCAATCTAAGTTTTCTTACCAGTCTCAGGTGTAAGACTAATTTCTTCTTGGGTGGGGACAAATACTTGTTTCTCTGTCTCTTTAGATTCTTCTGTTCTAGTTTCTGTCTTCTCTTCTCCTTTGGCACGGTCCTGCTCTTCAAAAGATGAATTGTCAACAATGTTTTCCAGGTTTTTAAATAGATTATCATCACTATCCAAAGTGATCTTTGTTCCTTCAACATTCATAGATTCATCTTCAATGTTGATGGTTGGTGGAGAGGGAATGTCTTGTTGTTCTTTTTCTTTTACTTTCTCTTCAGGTTCTACTGCAATTGATGGTTTTCTAGCATTCTCTGTTATTACCTTAACAATTTCTTGTTTTGTTTCCTTGTTGATTTCTTCATAAATGCCTCCCATAATATGTATTGTCCTCTTCTTTTTCCTGAAATGGGTGTTCAAATCCTTCATGATCTATTTGAAATGTTCTTCATATCTCACATCACATAGCTTTCTAACAAGATTTTCTCTTATTGTTATATCTTCCTCTAATGCTCTTTTCTTCCTATTTACAAGCTTCTTATACAAGTCATCAGGTATCTTACCTTGAATTGTATCAAACTTTTTGTCAGTCAATATCATGTGCTTTACCACTGTATTTTATAGGTTCAATCTCTCTACATAATCATAGATATCATAGTGTTTGTTCATCTTTGTGAAATCTCCATCTTGAATAATCTATTCATTCACTTTTTCAATTCTAGGTTTCCAAGTTTTCTTCTTAACAAGAGTGTCTTCATCATCTTTAATTTCTGCAATCTTTCTTTGAACTGGTGGCACTAAAGTCTTTTGCCTCTTTCCCAGTGCAGTAGCAATCTCTTTCACTCTTTTAACAGGTCTGGAGGAGGTTGATATAGTGGATTTTATTGCTTCTTGATCTTTCTCAATTACTTCCACTTTCACCTTGACTTGTGTCTCTTCTTGCTGTACTGCAACTGATGATAGAGGAGGAATAAACAAAACTTCCTTTTGTCCAATTTCTCTAACTACTGCTGCTATCTGTTTGGCTATTAAGAACTCATGTTCAGTCATTCATGTGTCCTTTAATATCTTCTTGATTGTGCTCTCTACTATTTTCTTTTATTGTTTCTCTTCAAGGATTGTCTTTGCGGAGTTTAAGTTCTCCTCAAAGGTTCCAAACCTGTTGCTGTGAATGTCCAACTTTCTCTTAAGTAGTCTACTCACATATTCTTCTATCTCAATCTCAGTAATCTCATAGCCAAGAGGGTCTATGAACTCTACTCTAGGCTCTACTACTTCAATGTATGTAAAATCAATATCAACCATAAAGCATATCTCATTCTTATACTTTTCTACTAGGGATTGAGGGATCCTTGATCTTCTTGACATCAAATTCTGAAATGTTTTAATCACCAACATTGCACTCTCATTGACTTTGTCAATAAGATGTCTCTTATACACTTTGTTAATCCTTTCCATTGTAGTTTGACCATCATTCCAATCATCACTAATGGTGTAAGGAAATATTCTTAACAAATGGAAAAACATATAAGTTATCAATGATGAGAATCTAAACTAAGAGTACTTAGTCTTCTTTATCTTTTCCAAATTCTCAAACAACTAAATTCTCAAAATCTCGCACATGTCAACTTGTCCTTTATCAACACACATCAAATAGGCTACATGTATCATTCTTGCTACCATGTCATCTTCTCTCGAGTTAGCACAAAACTTAGTTGTAAGGATCTTGCACAAATATCTGACATCATCTTGTTGTATCTTGCTAATTACTATTCCTTTGCCATTGTAAGATGAATTTGTGTTGTCTATAACTATTTTTATCATGTTATTTTCATTCAAAGGAATGGCTCTAGTTTTAGATAGTCTATTTACCTCATGAATTAGGTCAGCTATGATATCTATCACTCTGTCATCTAACCAAAACTTCCCATTGTGAATTCTGCTTAAAATTAGCTTTGTACATTCTTCATTATCAAACTCATATTGCAGAGAATACTTAATAATCTCATTATCTTTCAAATTTTCAAACCCTACTTTCAATGACATATCCTGATTGTAGATCTTTTGATATTATTTTGTGAAATCACTATCACTGAGAGTCTCTAGCTTACATCCCAAATAACATCTAACATTTTCTAGATATAAAACTTCATCTGGTACAGATGATAAATCTAACTTAGGATCATCTTCCAAGGGTTCTACTGGTTCCCTTTTGACTTTAGGTCTATTCTTATCTCTGACATTGTGAATCAATGAAACATCCATGACTTTTGCTAATTCATTAACTGATTTAGAGAACTGCTAAGTAAAATACCTTGATTCCATGATTTAGGGCTTGCATAGATTCAGCATGAAAATCCTTCATGAAATCCTTACAAAACACTTTCAATCACTGCTCTTTGATCTCCTTAGCACTTGTATTCACTTTGATGATCAAATAATACTGATCATAACTTTTTATCATTTCAATCTCACATAGATCTGAAATCGCATTCAATTCTTTTGCCGCTTCTTTCCAAAAAGTTGATTCTACTTACCTGCAAAACTTAAAACTTCTTGTAATCTTGCAAAACATAATATTTTTCTATGTGCTCTTAACCATAGCATCAATACATCATATACTACCTTGCATTAACTGTGTAAGACTCAATTCATCATATATCAACTTCTACACTAATCTAAGTTCCTATTCGACTGTAATTTTCATGAATTACGTACTTTGAGATGGGTTAGGTAGAGATTCATTCTTACCACTTGATACTTCACCTTTCTGATTACCTTCAGTGCTGAATGTGTCTCCTTGATCTGTGCTTTTAACACACTTCACTTCTTATAAATTACTACAACATCCTTTTTTATTGTTACTTGCATCTTCATTTCTCCTTGCATGACTTCTAGGGTTAGGATTAGGATGGAAAACTCTATTGTTCATTCTGCAAAACCTTGATGTATGTCCAATCTTGTTACATATCTGACAAACTATTCCATTGTTCCCATATCTTGGTCTAGTCTAATTGATCTGTAATCTGCAGTTTCTAGCAATGTGTCCAACTTTGTTGCATCTATAACATACTACTCCATTTCTCCTATTCATATCTTCAGTAGGTCTCTTATCTACATGATTAGTATTCCTAAACATTCTACTACTATTATTATTCTCAACAAATTTAGGTTTTCTACATTCAATAGCTCTATGTCAAAAACCATGACATTTATAACAATTGTAATACCCCAAAAATGGGCTATAAGTTCATTAATCTCCTACATCTTCAATTCGAATGAAATCGACATCAAAGTCCTAATCTAAGGCACATCTAAACATCATCAAATCTAATTGATTATCTTAAATTCTGCATCAGAGAATATTCCTAGCAATATTCCTAATTATCATAACTATCTTTAATTTTATAATTATTTGGCAATAAATCACATTTATCCTAAAGCTTGATTAATTGAATATTTTTATATTTAATTAATTAGATTTAATATATTTTCCACTTAATTGTGTAATTAAATTTAATTCTATCTATTATTAATTGTATTATTTAATTTTGACAATAAATCTAATATCATATGAATAATTGATTAAATTTTTATTTAATTAATTAAAGCAAGTTGTCATTATTTAATAATATAGTTTTTAATAAAAGTTTGATTAAATAATTGATTAACCCATAAATCAATTGTTTTATTTTTAAAAGCAGTTAAGTTGGAAATAAATCACTTTATTATTAAATTAATTCATAAATAAAACATGCACAATCATAAAAGCAAACAACTATCAATTATCAATTAAAGCTAAACTCTATTTTGAGTTAAAGCTTAGCTTTTGCATATTTTTGTGAGTTAATTATCCTTTATTTAAAAATAACTCAAAAATCAAGCTGAGTTATTTGAGTGATTTATGGCTTTTTTTTCATGCACCTCCAAAGCCCTAGATTTCTATAAAACAATGCTCAGCTCTTCATAATTCATCTCTCAATCATCTCAAAAATTGCAAACTTACTCTACAGGAATCATAGCATATCAGATTTGGAAAATTTGCACAATTGGAGCTTGAAAGAATCAACTTGCGAATTCAAAGCTTTGTGAGATCAATTTCAATTGCATATTTTTCATATCATAGCATAGAATTTCATAGCTTTGCATATCATTGTTAGATAGATCAATTCATAGCATATCAATTTCATCTAGCATAGATTCATATCGGTTTTTATCATTCTTATTGCATAGAAAATATAAAAAATATAGATTAATTGCATTCAATTTCATATCCATCTTTTGCATTCAAATCCTTCATTTAGGTTTCATTTAGGTCACTGATCTCGATTACAATCTAAGAACATTAATCTCGCAGCTACTAGAAGGCAGTAAATCGCTTGGTTAGATTAGATTTCAATTTTGCACGATTTTGATTATAGCTAACCTCTAATATTTTACTGAAGTGTTGTGTCTATAGATCAGGTACAATTTTCACACACACATTTCTGGCACCCACCGTGGGGCAACCCACCTTTGAATGCTAATTTTGATTCTTGGAGCTAAAACCCTAAAGTTTCAAAGATTTAATTTTATCTCCCAAACTGCTTGGATTTTTGGTCTAAATTTTTTTTTTCGGGTTGGAGACATATCAGAGAAGCTTTGAAAAAAAATTCAGAATTTTTTGAATTATTTTGAATTTTTAATAATTTTTTTTCAATTTTTCATAAAAAATTAATATCTGATGTAAATCAGCATATTTTTCTAAAATTTTTACATTTTCAAAAAGCTCTTCAAGTTATACAGGGGTTTATTATTTGTATTTTAAATTTGGATGTAATTTAGTAGCTCAAATAGTCAATTTGTGAAAACTGGTCTGTTTTGATAAAACGGGTCTCTAGGGCACAAATGAAGAGATTTTTCTAAAATTGTTGCATTTTTGGAAAGCTCTTTATTTTATAGTAGGGGTATATATTCTTAATTTCTATTTTTGTGGCCAAAATCATATAAAAAAAATTAGATCTTGTTGACTACGTCAAATGTAGTGCAAAAAAATTAAAATTTTATGATGGGTATGCACTTATTTTTCATATAATTCAATGCATGATATGAGTTGTCATTTGGATTAATTTATGGTTATTATTGCTCCTAAAAATTGATTTTTAGAGCTAACCCTATGGTTTTCATAAGTTGAATATATTTTGCATATCTTGTTTGCTTGTTTGCTTGTTGGAGAGTTCGTCACTTGCTTGCATGGAAAAGCTCAACAAAAATGGCTAAAAATTAGGTAGAATCTACTAAGTGCATTGTGAGGATCATGAGGTATTCTCCTTGTTCTGAAAACATTTTGATTTGGACTTAAAATAAATCTCTTATGTGTCAAGCTTGTGTGCATCTTTTCATGCTTTTGATCTATTTCTACACACTTGCATAATTTGATACTAGGTTGTGATCCCTTAAGGATTCATTAAGTAGTCTTAGAATACTTGTGATTGATCTTGATTGCTATCTTAGGTTATTGGACTCACTAATCTGCCGGCCCCTCATTTCCGCCCTGTGGTTGCAATCTCAGCGCCATAAAGGGGAGGGGTCAACAGGATAGAAGCGTTAAGTGTTCCACTTGGCAACCCTTTTGTGCTTTTAGGAACTCACTTGTTTTCTAAGTTGTGGACTCATTTTCAGCTTGTGTGAGGTGTTAAGTGTTCCACCTTGTGGACTCATCTCATATTTTCTTTAAGCGTTAAGTGTTCCTCTTTCTACTTTTTGGATGCTTTTGGTAGATTTGCTTTCGGGAATATATCTGTGCTCCCATAGTAATTAGGCCCTATGAACACTATTCATGATTCTTGAGAGATTGGATTCCTAGAGAAATCTTTCTTGATGACAGAATCCTTGTAGGTAGGGAGGATACTTAGTGTATTTCACATTCAACTTGGTTAGTGCATCTTCTCTTATTGATCGACACATTCTCTCTCCGGAGAGGTTGATAGATCACGTAGGGTTGATATCACGAGCTTTGGTGAATCAAAATTGGTTAGTGCGTCTTCTCTTATTGATTGATACATTCTCTCCTTGGAGAGGTTGATAGAACATGGAGTTGATATCACAGACCTTGGTGGAACAAAACTTTGTCTTAGCGTGTCGGATTAATCTGCTTGCTTTGTTTGGGTTAAAAGTGAAGAGGTGTCAAAACCTTGAATCTGGAATGAAGTCCCCTTGTGGTATAAATCTGTGAGTCACCTTTAGAGAGGGTTAACCGTAGCGGACAATCCCTTCATAGGGTAAACTACGTTGATGGAACCTCAAGTGGTAATAGCCATTTTCACCATGGTAGTGACAGTCGCTATATAAATGTCCTTGTGGAAGAAATCTCCATGGGTATGGTTCATTGTTGGGTTGTCAGATCTCCCTAGCAGCTCTTGAAGATTAATTTCTCGGACTATGTCAAAACCCTGGTGTGCCAGGATTGGAGTTCACCCCTTTGAATCATAAAAGTTGCAGAGTCAAACCATTACTAAAAACCCTAGAGAGGCCAATTTTTCATTCTCAGGTATATGTGTGTTATTGCAAAACTTTTCAGAACATACACAATTAGTACTCTCAGGGGTTAGCACAATTCGGTCACTTGATTTTTCATGTGCAAGGTTGCTTTTTCCCTTGTTCATTGTTTTCAGACGTGCTTGGAATCACTTGCTTGCTATTCTGTGTGCTTGTTTATTTACTTGGCTATTAAAAATGATCAAATCTGGTATAACCTTCAAAATTTGGACAGTACAATTTGCAAACAATCTAGAACTGAAGACCTTAAATTTTGCAAAAATTGACGTAAATTCTTTCTGGAGTCAAAAGTCATTTCAGAAAGTCAAAAGTCATATGAGTTTTGTCAAGTGTCGTTTCAATATTGCCCATCTATCATACGATTGAGAACCCAGTGTCGTATGAGTTTTCAAACCAGCAAATTCAAGAAAGTCAAAATCCTGTTAGCAACTGTCATATGATATTTATAACTATCGTTTCATTACTACCCAACTGTCATACGAGTTTTACAACTGTCATTTCATTTCTACCCAACTGTCGTACGAGTTTAGCAACTGTCATTTCATAGACTACCCATTGTCGTACGAGTCTGCAGAGTGTCGTTTGGAAAAATTTGAGAGAGTTGTCAGAAATTGTCAAATTGCAAGATATCCAATGTTTCCAGCCTAGTTCCAGAATCTATCAAAAATATCATTGTGTCAAGAACAAATCAGTAGCTATTGAAAATCAGTACACATGTCTCAAAGAATTAGTACACATGAGGAAGAAATTTTGATTGCCGCTATGAAGAAATAGCTGCATGCTATGCAAGTCCAACTTGACAATCTTAAGAAAGAGAAGGAATCTAAAGAGTTCTCCATGGAGGCCCTTTGCCCTTTTCCATTTGATAAAGACTTGTACATGTCACCATGCCCCCAAACAAAATTTGAGCAATATGATACTTCTTCAATGGAGAGTGACACATCTAGCTTTGGAGACTATGATGACTATGACGACAGACAATGTAATGATACCTATGACACCTCTGTTCCTAAGAGTCCTCCTCATCGTTCATTCTTGCTTACTACAAATGGGCCGTCACATTGGATAGATCGTGATGGTGATCCATATGATTCTGATTTTGAAAGAGATTTTGATGGCTTTTATGGACAATACCTTGATGATGATCCATCTACTACTGTTGAGGACTATAAAATACATTGTGCTAGCTTGAAACATCAATACTATAAGGATCTCTCCTCTAAGAACTCTCCAGCTAAAAATAAAGATTACACTCTCAAGCAAGATCATGTTAATGCTAAACCTTTGTCTGGTGATGGTTCCCTTCCATCCCCTACTTCCTCCAATACTCATACATTTCTTAAATCTTCTGAGTCTTTCAAATCTTTCATAGAACCTTCATCCGACACAAGCCCTGATACTTTTCATGTGGTTCCCTATAGTTATCCTCCAGGGCTACCTCTTAAAGAAACTCAAGCTAATCTTCACTTGGCTGCAAAGACTTTCAATAATGATAAACCTAAAGAGCCTAAGCCTTCATATGCTATAATCCCTACTTCAGCTAGTCCTCCACCATCTCTTCCAAAGTCATCCATACAATCTCAACATGCTTCCTTGTCCTTAGAAGTGGCTCCATGTCAAGAGGACTCCAGAAATGATAAAGAAAAGAACATAAAGAAAGATCAAGATCAAGAACCTTCCATGTCATCCACTCCTTTTCACGATGTCTCTTATCTGCCTCAGGGTTCTTTTGATCCTGTACACCCTTTCCCATGCATTCCACTATGTCTTAAGTCTTCTCCTAAGCAAGATCAAGCTACTACTTACACTATTGAGCTTATTGACAATCAAAATAACCTTACTACGCTTGCGCTTTCCAAAGATGATACTTCCATTAAGGTTGGTAAAAATGGTGTTCCTTCCAATGTTAAGCCTATTGAAAAATAAGAGAAAAATTATGCGCTTATGCTATCCGAAGATCCTTGTCAAGATCAAAGTCTTCCATCTTCTTGTTCTACCACTCCATGTTCACTTTCACTTTCTACTCTTCCTAAGTCTTTGCAAGCTTTGAAAAATCCTATCAAAGAAGGTGCTCATATTCAAGATGTCCATGATTCTATTGAAAATTCTAATGCTCACTCTAAAGATGTTGATATCCTTGGTTGTCATATAGATGCTGATGAACTTATTGATTATCCTTTTGCATCTTCCACTTCCATCCTCGGACCTCTTCCACCAATACTAAGGGCTTCATGTCTGCCTTCCATCTTGGGTCCTTATGTCCCTTCACTTTCCCCTCCTAACTCTCCTGATTCGCCATCCATCTTGGGTCCTTACATACCTCCATCTCCCATCTTTCCTCAAGATCAACATAGATGCATACCCTTGAATCCTTTTCATCCACCCACCCATCTAAACTAGTCATATCCTCCCTCTTCCACAAATCCAAAGTCTTTTGGAAGTAACTTGAATGTTCAATACAAGAAAAAGAAGCAATGCAAGAATCCATCAAAAAAAGAAGATCACCATGTCTCCTCTAATCGACATGGAGGCATAAAGTCAAAAGAGATATCTAAGAAAAAAACTACAAGACAAGTACGGGTTCCAAAATCCATCATTGAAGATATCCTCTCTAGATCATCAAAAGGAAATAAAAATCCTATGGCTATATGGATTCCAAAGTCTCTCTTGAAAGAGTCTGGTGTTGAGAAAAAAGTGAAATTGACATTCAAGCTTCCAAAGGCTTCCACTTCATCTCCCTCCAAAAATATTCTTCCATTTCATGTGCCTAAACCACAACCTCTGCTATCCATTCGCCATATTCCTTCATTCATGATTCCTCCATTCTCTCACCACCCTTCAAGGTATGTGTTGATGTTGAACTTGCCTTCCTTTCCATCTACCCTTTCACAATCCTTTCATGCATTATCCTTCTACATCCTATCCTTTTTCCTCACTTGCCTATTCCTCCTATCTTCCAACCTCACTCGCTTTACATAAAACCTTATCCTCCATTTTTTTCTTTCATCTCCCTTTCCCTATCAGCATCTTTGAGCGTGTCATTTTGAATCCTTGGCATATCATGGTTTATCCTTTCAAGGAGCATTATCTAAAAAGCTTGCCTTCTTCCAAAAAAGAAATGAAAAATAAAATAAATTGAAAATGTGCCTTGGTGAAAACCTGGAAACAGGCACCTTGGTAGCAAAAGTAAATAGAAATAAATTCATCCTATCGTGAAAACCACTCCCTTGTGGCACCTTGGATAAGTACCATGATGAAAACTTGGTAATCAGGCATTATGCGTAGTTCTTCTACATATTTCATCCATTCCATCTTCTCTCTTTGATCTTGACAATGTTGATCTATACACGAATATTTGACTATTTTGTGAGCTATCTTACAATGATCTTGCTTTCATTCCTTCCATGTTTAGCCTTCATATCCATCTTCCTCCATTCATTTTCGCCTATTGCTATCCTTTTCCCCTTTGGTCTTGATCTAATAAAAAAAGAAAGAAAGAGTAAAACATAGTGCTATGAAGCCTCTTGACATGTCTACTCCTTTGGACTACATCCTTTCTTTCTTTGGCATTATGCTTTTGTGACTTATCCTATGCTAGCCTTTCATTGCTTATCCAAATGTGCTTTACATGACAATTTTTCCCTAGCTTGGGTATTCTTGAGGAGTTTGACCTTTGAGGATTTCTTCCCTTCATTCTCCTTCATTCTCTTGTCTTCCATCTCTTCCACCAGCTTTCTAATCCCTTTTGTTCTCCACCTTGCTAGACATTGGGACTGCATGATATGATCTTGCTTGGGAGTTTGCAATGGAAAAAGATGCTATCAAGTATACCAAGTATCAGAACTAGTATCAAAAAAATTATCAGAATCATTATCAGAATCAGTATCAGAATCAGTATCAGAATTAGTATCAGAACAATTATCAGAATCATTATCAGAATCATTATCACAATCAGTATCAAAATTAGTATCAGAACCAGTATCAAAACAAGTATCAAATCAAGTATCAGAACTCCCACTGGGGCTACACCTTTCACTTTAGTTTATGGGTCTGAAGCGGTACTGCCTATTGAGGTTGAAATCTCATCACTAAGAATCAGAATGCATGGTCTAGTAACTGATGATGACTACAAAGTGTCTAGGTTGCAAGAACTTGAACTACTAGATGAGCACAGACAAGCAGCGTATGATCATCTCAGAGTGTATCAGAAGAGAATGTCTAGAGGCTACAACAAAAAAGTCAGACATAGAGAATTTCAGGTTGGCGATCTAGTGTTGAGAGAAAATCCTAAAAATCAATCCCGTCGATAATGCAAAGGGAAGTTCGAACCCAATTGGCTAGGTCCCTTTGTAATCACTACTACTTTTGGCTCTGGTGCCTATCAACTCTCAATGACTGAAGGAGAACAGCTCTGAGAACCAATCAACATTCTCCATCTAAAGAAATTCTATGCCTAAGGCATTCAGTCTAGGGTTAAATATCTTGAAAAAATCCTAAAAATTGGAAAAAGTCCTAAAAAAATGAACATCTTGGTGAAAACCTAGCAATAGGCACGTTGATGATTCACAAAAAATTATCAAAAATCAAAAAACAAAATTGAAAAAAGAGAAAAAAAAAAAAAAGTGCCTTGGTGAGAACCTAGAAACAGGCGCCTTGGTAGCAAAAATAGAATCTCTACCAAGATGGTGAAAACCCAGCAAATGGGTGCCACTTGTTCCAAATGCTCCATCTATCAGTGCAATCTTGGTCTTTCCTAGCTTTTAGTCTTGCTTTAGTTTGTACATATCTCCCGGTTTGTTTCTGCATTTCTAGTTTTCAATAAGTCAGTCTGTACACCAATCGGCTCAAGCGTCTGTATCCTATCAATGTTTAACACTTGGGGGCAATCAATGTCATATCCTATGGTCTCCCATGTATCTGAGATGTGTCATATCCAGTTAGAGTCCTTTTGAAGCTTCATGTGAGTCAGTCAGTCAGTCTTGTCTCCAGAAAGGATTTTGCATCTACAACAACAACAATCAAACACAAACTGAAAACAATCTGTGCTTTTCATGCTCTTATCTCTTGGTATGCTTACTGATTCGCATTGAGATTTTTGCATAATTGTGTCCCTTCAAGCTTTTCGATGATGTCCTTTATAGGATTTAGAGGGTGATGATTGGGGGCATAATCTTTTCTTTATCTTCTGCTTGTATGTGAAAATCTAACAACTTTGGAAATTTTGGATTGAAATGGTGTCCGACTGTAAGAGCCTCTATCTCAAATTGGATGGCCGTGCGTACCTCAACCATTGATACCAAGAAAATTCAAAGAAGTTTGATCTAACTATTGTCTTTTTGAGTAAGTTCTTTCTCCTACTGTGGAACGCGATCTTGCCTAAGGATGTGAATGATAAAGGGTCACTACGGGTAATTCACAATGGATTTAGAATGATCTCTTGACTCTTTGATGTGTTTGCAATGCAAGGTGTACTCAATTCATCACAACATTTATGTTTTGATGCTTGTACAAATTGCTATATCAAAATGGACATGATATTCAGGTCATCCTGGTGTTTGTGCCTTGGTGCTTATATCTACTCTGACATTCTGAAAATAAAATCAATATTCATATATCCATGGTTGTTGACCAGTGGGTGTTGTATTGATTCTTGCACATACAAATCAATATTCATATGTCTATGGTTTCATAGCTAGTGGGCATTGTATTGATTTATCCAGTTACCTAAAAGTTCAATGATGATAACAAATCGACACATGATCAGTGACTAGGTCCTAGGTCTTACGTTGCATTTCATATTGCATGCTTCTTTGCATTTTTTATCTTTGCATGATCTCACAATGGCTAAACGAACTTCAATGCTTAAACAATTCTCCACTCGCATCTTCAAATCTAACAAGAGCTGAATTTCACATGAAGGTTCCTCCAATGAAATAGCAAGTAGAATCCTTTTTCGGGATCAAAATTTGAATCTGAGATCATTCATATTATTAACTACTTGCATAATCAACCTTCAATTATCATAGAAATCTAGAATTCAACTTAACTGATTATCTTACATCAAACTATCAAAATTTCAACTTGGTCAACCATGGTCAAGTCATGGTCAAACCTAGTCAAACTCGGTCTTCTAGACCTCCAAATGATGTAGAATGCATTCTCGAATGTGTTTAACCACTTCTCAAATCAATTAACATGCTTCTAAACTATCAACACTGACTTTTCTTGTCAGATTTCAATTTTAATCCCGAAGGGGGCATGGTATTGCACATCAATTCAAAGTCTATAAATCAAAATTCTATCGATCAAGTCTATCAATATCTTTCATCAATGATCAAGACAACAATCATGTCTAGTCGCCGATTCATCAAAAGTCCTCATCACTTGGGGCAAATCTATCATCACTTGGGGCAAATCTATCAAATTCATCAAGATCCATATCAATCTGGTATTCTCTTAATCTTGTAAACTGTATCAATTTTTGCAACCATCAGATCATAGTGTTCTTTCCTTGGTTCTTTGACAACTGAAGGGTTCGGATGTAATACTTGCTAGTTCTGCTAAGACAATCGAGTCTAGAACGGGTCACTCACTTCTTATCAATCCTAAGGTTTAGAATCAGGCATTTTGACACTTTTTTGCAATCATAGGTTCATCGCTGCTATAGTGAACATTATCTCTGGTCATTCAGGACCTACTATCTCCATATCAAATCAATATCAATCAACTTCTGTCTCGTATCAATTATCAATCTCAAACATCAATTTCATATCTTTATCAAACACAGACTATCTTTGAACCACTGTGCTTCACACAGTAATTCAAAGAGGGGCAAAATGTAATACCCCAAAAATGGGCTATAAGTTCATTAATCTCCTACATCTTCAATTCGAATGAAATTGACATCAAAGTCCTAATCTAAGAAACATCTAAACATCATCAAATCTAATTGATTATCTTAAATTCTGCATCAGAGAATATTCCTAGCAATATTCCTAATTATCATAATTATCTTTAATTTTATAATTATTTGGCAATAAATCACATTTATCCTAAAGCTTGATTAATTGAATATTTTTATATTTAATTAATTAGATTTAATATATTTGCCACTTAATTGTGTAATTAAATTTAATTCTATCTATTATTCATTATATTATTTAATTTTGACAATAAATCTAATATCATATGAATAATTGATTAAATTTTTATTTAATTAATTAAAGCAAGTTGTCATTATTTAATAATATAATTTTTAATAAAAGTTTGATTAAATAATTGATTAACCCATAAATCAATTGTTTTATTTTTAAAAGAAGTTAAGTTGGAAATAAATCACTTTATTATTAAATTAATTCATAAATAAAACATGCACAATCATAAAAGCAAACAACTATCAATTATCAATTAAAGCTAAACTCTATTTTGAGTTAAAGCTTAGCTTTTGCATGTTTTTGTGAGTTAATTATCCTTTATTTAAAAATAACTCAAAAATCAAGCTGAGTTATTTGAGTGATTTATGGCTTTTTTTTCATGCACCTCCAAAGCCCTAGATTTCTATAAAAACAATGCTCAGCTCTTCATAATTCATCTCTCAATCATCTCAAAAATTGCAAACTTACTCTACAGGAATCATAGCATATCAGATTTGGTGAATTTGCACAATTAGAGCTTGAAAGAATCAACTTGCGAATTCAAAGCTTTGTGAGATCAATTTCAATTGCATATTTTTCATATCATAGCATAGAATTTCATAGCTTTGCATATCATTGTTAGATAGATCAATTCATAGCATATCAATCTCATCTAGCATAGATTCATATCGGTTTTTATTATTCTTATTGCATAGAAAATATCAAAAATATAGATTAATTGCATTCAATTTCATATCCATCTTTTGCATTTAAATCCTTCATTTAGGTGTCATTTATGTCACTAATCTCGATTACAATCTGAGAACATTAATTTTGCACCTACTAGAAGGCAGTAAATCGCTTGGTTAGATTAGATTTCAATTTTGCATGATTTTGATTATAGCTAACCTCTAATGTTTTACTGAAGTGTTGTGTCTACAGATCAGGTACAATTTTCACACACACAACAATAACCATTAAGAGGTTTAAATTTCTTACATGTGCAATCTTTCTTCATATGACCAAAAGTATTACAAGTAAAGCATCTACCTTTAAATTATCTTTTCATACCTTTAGGTGACTCCTCTTGCTTTGGTGGTTCTTCTTCTATAGGTGTATTTCCAAATTTGTCAATTTCATCAAATTTCTTTTCGTCTATGCTTTCAAACATTTTCAGATCTGCTTCCTTTCTTTCTTCATTTGCTTTAGATGTGTTGAATCCAAGACCAGTTTTATCATAGAATGGTTTTTGATAAGACAATTGTTCATCAATTTTCTCACTAGTTGAGTATAGTCTTTCAAGTTGCTGCTTAGATTGAGTCAGTTCACCTTTCACAATTGTGTTGTATTTCTCAAGTTTGGCATACTACAAATTGACTTTCTCAAGTTCAGATGTTACTTTACCAAGTTTAGCCCTTCATTCTCAAGCTTCAGATTTTCATTCTCAGATCTCAGATTTTCTTCATTCTTGCCATTTCCATCTTTCAGACTTAGCTTCTGATCTTTCACAATCTTCAATTTGAATTTTGGATTCCTTTTCTGATTTAAGATTTTCCAACTTGTTTTTTAGTTTCTCAATGAGGTTCTTTACATCATCATATTTTCCTTTCAAAGTGTCTCTTTCTTCGGTAAGCATATCAATATGTTCAAGAGCTTCTTCAAGATTCTTCTATAGTTGATCCATATCCATAGAGATCTTACTCAAGCTACTAGGCTTTCCTTAAATGATTCTTTTCTAAGTAACTAAGCTCTGATACCAATTGTTAGAAATAGGGAATACTAAGAGGGGGGGGTTGAATCAATATTCTACAAACTTTTACTTTTGTCCAATTATGGATATAACAAATTATCTTAATGCATGCATAACATAGAAAACTAAACAACATGCATATCAATAAAACAAATGAACTCATAACACATTATTTTTTCTCGAGGAAACCCTAGCCAAGGGAAAACCTTGGTGGGGATGGTACCCACAAAGATCCACTAATCAAAAGTATCTTTTTAAGGATATTGACCTTGTTAGGAGCCTATTACATGCATATAGTGTCTCAGTCCTGATTAAGGGACTATAGGCCTTGTTAGAAGCCTCAACCCTGGTAGGAGTTGGTAGTACAAAATATGATTACCAGATGAGCCCACTGCCCAAACAAGTAATATACAATATTTACTGATTACAAAATAGGTCAAGGTACATAACCTTATACTTCTTAAAACATCACATCAATATCTCTTCACTACCTCTTTCACTATCACTATTACATTCTTGTCATCTATTTTTCATGTACTTACAATTACATCATTAAATCTCTTTATACAAGTTATTAAGATTAATAAATCTTACAGTCGGCTTGCATTATAAAAAATGTCTGTACCCAAGGGTTAACATCTAGGATGTTGTCCCTTTATATTGTTAAGACATTATTTTGATAAACAAAATAATCCCTTAACTCTTTACCAATTTTGTCTTCATATTCTGTCCTGTCGGCTTAACACATGTCTTCTAATAAAATTGTCATAACTTCTTCCATACATGTCGTACTGACTTGCGCTCTCAAGTGAGTCTTCTATAGTCACCATAATTATCTATGTTCAAGTGTGCAAGCATTGAACTTACTCTAATCAACATCGCTAATCAAAACTATCATTGGGTACACTGGCAAAAATACTATCTTATACTTAGACAATTTTGCATTGCGCTCTATCATACTTGCTCTCTAACCTCTGCAATCTTCATGTAGATCATATGTTGCCATAATGAAAACATCTATATATCTAACTCAGCCAAATTTCTAACAAATTCAACCTATTAGAACCATCTTGAAATCATATTAGAGAAACAATATAACTCTCCAATAACATCTCAGTTGGCTCTACTAAGAACACAACATAAATTAGGATTATACAATTCCATGTGAGTAGATGCAACGCTACACACATTCAGCTCCACTAAATTAACTCCATCTTTCCTCTCATGCTAAATTACATCATGTGCTCTTAACCAAACATTCTTAACTCTCCTCTTAACATAAAACCAAGTGTGCATACCAGATGATAGGCGCAACTACCGCAATCATATAAACACCATCGACTCTTCTAGATAAACTCAAGAAACTGTAACTGTCAATTGAAGACCTCATAACTTAACCTTTAATGCATATTTGACTCTGCATCCATGAATATAACATCATACATATGTCTACATTATAAATATAAATGCATAAGGCCCTACTGTAATCGTACTGTAAATCACATACATAACTGTTCCTAGGATCTGTCAGGAACACTCACTGACATAGACAATAGTATTGTTGTCTTTACTCAGAATTAACCTCTGCAACTATGATATCATGTTGATAACATATCCATGCATCATATGCTAAAGGCACTCTCCATCAAACTTCCACACATGCTACTTACCATATGTTTTCATCAATGACAAACATATAGTCAGTAATCTAGCTTGCTGACAAATCTCCAACAAGAATGTCTATAGTTGTTAAGGCGTATTCAAAAGCCTTTGGAGTTAAGGCTAATTTATGCTAAGAAAATGAAGAAAGCTCAAAAGAAGGGGTGTGTGATCTATGTAGCTTATTAAAAAGACTTAGACACTCCTAGTCAAAATGATTATCCTATCTTGCAAGAGTTCCAAGATGTGTTTCTAGAAGAACTACCTGAATTGCCTCCTAAGAGAGAATTTGAATTTTCTATATATGTGTTTCCTGGAACCGAACCTCAATCCAAGGCTCCATATAGAATGAAAACCATAGAAATGTTTTATTTGAAATCCCAATTGCAGGAACTTTTAGACAAAGGGTTCATACACCCTAGTGTGTCACCATGGGGAGCACCTATGATCTTTGTAAAGAAGAAAGATGGAACCTTGAGGTTATAGTTAGACTACTAAATGCTCAACAAGGTGACTATAAAGAATAAATATCCACTTCTGAGAATAGATGAATTATTCAATAAAATGAAAGGAGCAATGATGTTCTCCAAAATTGACTTAAGAACTAGATAACATTAGCTCTGGATCAAGGAGGAAGATATAGAAAAAACAACTTTCAGAACAAGGTATGGGCATTATGAGTTTTTAGTATTACCTTTTGGTCTAACTAATGCTCCTACAACATTCATGAATTTGATGAATAATGTGTTCTAAGATTGATAAATTTGTACATATTTTTCATTTATGATATTTTAATTTATTCCAAGAATCTCAAGGATCATGAGGAGCACTTATGTATAGTTTGACAGTGCCTGAGGGATAAGAAATTGTATGGAAAACTATCCAAGTGTTCATTTTATCAAAAAAAAATTCATTATTTGGGACATATAATTTCTGCTAAGGGAATTGCAGTGGATCCTGCAAGTATTCAAGCTATACTTGAATGGCCAACACCACCGAATGTGAGTGAAGTTAGAAGATTCATGGGGCTTGTAGGATATTATAGGAATTTTGTGGAGGGATTCTCCAAAATTGTGGCACCTATCACATCCCTTCATAGGAAAGGGGAGAGGTTTGAGTGGACAGTGGTTTGTGAGAAAGCTTTTTAGTCATTGAATCAAAAAATCACATCCACTCCCATTTTAGTTATACCAGATTCTAACGGCCATTTTATTGTTATCACTCATGCTTCAGGTGAGGGTTGAGGAGGTGTACTTATGTAGAATGGTAAAGTAGTGGCTTACATATCAAAAAAGCTGAAGAATAATGAGGTTAAATATGCACCTCATGATTTAGAACTTGTTGCCATAGTTCATGTACTTGTGATGTGGAGACACTACCTTTTAGGCAAGCATTTTGAGTTGAAAATAGATCACATGGGTATGAGGTACATCTTCACTCAACACAACCTTAATGCCAGAGAGAGGTGATGGATAGAAATCTTGAGCGAGTATGATTTTGGTATTAAATATATCAAAGGGAAAGAAAATAGGGTAGCTGATGCCTTAAGCACAAGGAGACATATTTTATGATCTGCAGCTGATTGAATAACATGATGAACTAAAGAGATAGTGATTAGAGATCATTGAGATGTTAAAGTGATTTACAAGATGATTAAATTAGTCAATATGTTGTCATTGATGTCAAATAGTCTTGACTATACTTATCATGATATTTACAAACATCTAAACATCTGTAGAAGGAAGAAATGGTGAATAAATGAGACATCTACATAAGGAAAAGATGGATATGATAGATAAGGATAAGTTATACATTGGTTAACTTACTGATGAGTCTATGGAATTATGTTGTTGACTTGAGCATGTTGCATTATTCTATTATGAAGAAGAGATCAAGATTTGAACAAGTTAATGTGGTCTGTAATTGAAGACTTCTATATACACTGAGCCAATCTTGTATATACTGAGTGATAGTAATAACCAAGTTAGTTATCATTGACACATTCAGTATTAACTGAGTATGGATGAAAACATTAAATGTTATAACAACCGACTGAAATTGATGAGCTAAAAATTGTGTATGATTTTGAGGTAACATATGAATTTTTTTATAAGATCCACAGTTGAAAAAATTAAGATATGATCGAAGGGAAGATATTGAAACATGTTATTGACACATCTGCCAAGGAAGCTTGAAGTGAAAAAATGAACGAAGTAGATTAAGAGGAAAAATCTAATGGCTGATATGAAAATGGTTTACACGTCTATTTAAGAGACATGAGATTCATTATTGAATCATGTCAGATGAATAAAGACTATAGAATATTTTGCATGAAGAAATTCTTCATGCATTCTTGATCAAAGTGGTTAGAGATAGAACCAAACTACAGGCATAATTGAGCATCAGAGATATATACACCGAGTGAAGTAAGTTGGAGGATACGATGAAGTGAATTAATTATTGATTAGATGAGTTATTTTGAGCTTATCATAGATCTGAATATTTACAAATAGAGTTGTATTTGAATCAGATCACTACTGTATTATTTTAAGCATTGTACAACAAAATCTCTTCACTGAGTGGACTTAATAGTCTTTTGTATGAAATTTAGGGAATGTTAATTATTTTCTTGTTGACCCCATAGTGGATTTTGGTCAAGAGTCAACTATTAGTGATAAATCATTTAACCAGGTCACACCTAATAGTGTGCATTTTAACCTTTACCAGGGTTGGATCCTAACTGAGCTCACTTTAGAAAAGTGAAATATTTTGGGTTACATGTCCTAGGTGGTTTTTCCCTTATTAGGGTTTCCACGTTAAATCTTTCTATTATGTGTTATTTTTTATGATTGTTTTTCTATTAGACTTTACATATTGCATATTTGATTAATTGGTAAAGATAGTTTTTCTATCATACTTTACATCTGAGAGTTTGGGACTATAGGATAACTGACTTAACTAATTCACCCCCCTCTCATTTATCCAAAAATTAGTATCACAACATAGTGCTTTCTTGGAGGAAAGTTTCAAGGACCTGAGAAAAATATCACAAGATGTATGAAAGGGAAGTGCCTAAGTTGAACAAAGATAACTTCTCCACATGGAAAAGTAGGATGAGGCTACACATATCTAGAATTGGAGAATCTTCTATCTCACTCCTAGATAGTGGCTACTTACAACCAAATGTTGGACCTTTGACAGTTGATCAGATGAGATACATACATGAACATAATATAAATATGATAGATATTGCTTCTACTCAATTTGATGTAGATTATAAAGATATCAAAGCATGCACTACAATGAAAGAAATGTGGGACAAACTTGCACTAGTTCGTGGGGGAGATGTAAATGTAATGAGGGCCAAAGATGAAAGCCTAAGAGGTAGATTTAATGATATGAAGATGAAAGAAGGTGAAAAAATCACACAATACTCTAACAAAATCAAGGAGGTGGTCAATTCTATCTGGGGAGAAAGAGGTGTTATTAATGGAGACACTATTGTGAGTAAAATACTTAGAACCTTGCTGCCTATCTATGTTATTAGAATATTTTCTATTCATGAAATGAGATTTGCACTAAATAGTGTTCTTACACTTGATAGTCTAATTGGTAAGTTGACTAATTTTGAGCTAAATAACTATGACAACAATATTGTACTGAGTGTTGAGTCTGCATTTATGTCATCCTTGAAGATTGGTAAGTCTAGTAGTAAGAATAACATTAAAAATGAAAGTGGCAGTGGCAGTGAAGATGAGCTTGATGAGCTTGAAAAACTTATGGCTAGGAGACTTCAGAAAGGTAAAGGAAGGTATAAAGTAAAGTTACCTCTAGCATGTTTTAATTGCAAAGAGATTGCCCATATTGTTGCTAGATGTCCTAATAGGAAAGATGAAGATAAAGACAATGACCAATCTAAAGATAGAAAGTTTGATAGAAGAGATAACCGAGATCACAGAGGAAACCGACACTATGACAGAAGAAAAAATTGAGACTACAAAGACAAAGGCAATAAGACATGTTACCTTGTTGAAGATGGTGATGTTGATACCAACACTGACACTGATGAAGATGTTGAAGTGGTTTTTGTTGCAATGAAAGATGATTTAGAAGAAGAAGAAAGGTATGTTGAAACAACACTTATATCTAAATTTAGCAAGAATTAAACATGGATTATTGAGAGTGGTTTTACACATCATATGACTGGTGATGAGGAAAAAATTTAAAATCTTGAATAATATAATGGAGGATCTATTAAAATGGGAAATGATATACCTTGTCTAGTGAAAGGAAAGGGATCTATCTTGTTGAACAATAAGATTAGATGTGAAAATGTATATTGGGTGAAATGACTTAATTATAATTTGTTGAGTGTAGCACAATTGAATAATTCAGGTCACCGAGTTTCATTTGAAAGTAGAAAGGTGAAAATATATGATGAAACCAAAAAGTTGGTCGATACTGGTGAACAATCTAAAGGTGATCTATTTTATCTTGACAATACTGAAACTTCTTGTTTGTTGGCTAGAAATGAAGATGTGTGGTTGTGGCATAAGAGAATATGTCATGTAAATTTTGATAACATGATTAAGATCAGTAAGAAGAGAAGAGTTAGAGGTGTACCGAGTCTAACTAAACCTGACAGTGTCATGTGTAATCAATGTCAGAAAGGGAAAATGACTAAATCTAGTTTTAAAAGAACAGGCTATTCTTCTAAAGGTATTTTGAAGTTGGTACATACTGAATTATGTGGTCCTATGAGAACTATAAGTTATTATGGTGACAAATATTTCATTTTATTTGTTGATGACTACTCTAGGATGACAATAGTTATGTTTTTGAAAGAAAAATCTGAAGCTTTCAAATTGTTTAAGTGGTATAAAGATAAAGTTGAAAATGAAACTGAGAAATATTTAAAATGCTTAAGATCTGATAGAGGGGGTGAGTTTATTTCAAATGAATTCACTGACTTTTGTAATGAGCATGGGATTAAAAGATAATTTTCTACACCAAGGACATCACAACATAATGGTATTGCAAAAACAAGGAATCAATCTATAGTTGATTATGCAAGAACACTGATGATTGAAAAGGATGTTGCACAAATGTACTGGAGAGAAGCTATTAGCATTGTTGTATACACATTGAACTGAGTCCAACTGAAGAAAGATACAAATAAGACACCTCATGAGCTATGGTTTGGCTACACACTGAATGTAAGTTATTTCAAAAATTTTGGAAGCAGATGTTACATTCTGAAAGATGATATAAATGATAAATTTTATTCTAAAGGTGATGAAGGAGTATTTCAAGGATATTCTAGTACAAAGAGAAAAGCATACAAATGTTTGAACAAGGCTACTAACAAAATGATTGAAAGTGCTAATGTGAAAGTTGATGAGTTTTCTAAGTAAAATGATGAAGAAAATAGGAAGGAATTGGAAGACTATGGTAGATTTGTATATATTGAGCATCCAAACTATTTACCCAAGCCACAGGGTGAGTCTACTGAGCGATAGGAAAATGCTACCAAGAATCAGCAAATGCAAAATGAGAACTAGGAAAATGCTACTGAGGAAGAAAATGAACCTGAACCGAATGATGAGAAAAGAAGAGAACAAGTACTGGTGATATTTGTGAGAAGACACCATCCACAGAACCAAATTATTGGAAACAAGAAAGCTAGCATGATGACATGAAGTAAGTTAAGATAGAACACATGCTTAGCTTGTGAATTTGAGCCTAAGAATGTTAGAGATGCACTTGAGAATGAGGAATGGATTAAGGCAATGAATGAAGAAATTCAACAGATAGAGAAAAACAAAACATGGATATTGGTACCGAGACCGAGTGATAAAAATGTAATTGGTACTAAGTGGATTTTCAGAAACAAGTTGAATGAGAATGGTGAAGTCACACAAAACAAAGCAAGACTTTTATGCAAGGGATATGCACAAGAAGAAGGTATTCACTATGGTGAAACTTTTTCACCAGTAGCAAGACTTGAAGGAGTCCAAATATTAGAATGCATATGTTGCACATAGAGGATTTAAAGTATATCAAATGGATGTGAAATCGGCATTTCTAAATGGAGTTCTTGAGGAAGAGGTCTACATAGAACAACCTGAAGTTTTTTTTAATCCAAATAAGAACATGGTATCTAGATTACACAAAGCACTATATGGACTGAAACAAGCACCGAGAGCATGGTATGCAAGACTTCATGCTTATCTTATTAGTATTGGTTTTATGAGAATAAGTCACAATAGTAATTTGTATTTGAAAGGAGAATCTGATGATTATATTTTGATTGATGAAATTTTTTTTTATGATGTAATATTTGGAGGACATGATATTATTTGCATATCATTTTCTGATGAGATGAGAAAAGAGTTTGAGATGTCAATATTTGGAGAGATTAAATTTTTTCTAGGTTTGCAGATTATACAACAAAATGATGGGATTTGCATAACACAATCAAAATATATCAAGGAAGTGTTGAAGACTTTTGGCATGGAAGATTCAAAATTGGTAGGTACACCAATGGTGAGAGGATGTAAGTTGATAAAAAATGATAAATCAACCAAGGTATATCAGACACTGTATAGATCAATGATTGGAAAACCGGTGTATGTGGTACATAGTGTATACTAGAGAAAGTATCTTCATAGAATTAAGGTTGAACAATAAATGAAATAGTAACTAAATAAACCACAATAGAGAAACTATTTAGCAAATTAATGCTCAATTGAGCATCCTATGGCTCTCTAGCTAAGATTGTTAATGCAAAGCTCTCAACAAGCTCCCATTAATGATAGTCCTAGAATGAGAATGATAAGATAAACAAGTTAAAGCTAACAATTATATCAAAGTAAATGCTAATTAAGCTCTCAAATGCCTTTCTAAACTCAAATTGTAAGAGGTTCAATGCAATTATCAGATGTGTGGTTGATAATAATGAAGGAATTTGGTCTTCCTTTTATAGATTTTCCAATGGTAGGGGGTGTAGTTGTGTTTGATCATGATTAAACCTTGGTTGAGTCCTTGTTTCCACCCTTTGAAGACAATGCAAAGTTTGTGTCCTCAAAGCTTGGGACAAGAAGACAAGATCAATGGACAAGATTCTCTTTCACTTTGAGTGATTGAGATTCAATTTGGCTTGATCCATGTGAATGTCTTTCCTTAAATCTCATTGGTTGATTGAATTTCCTCTCCTTTTGGGTTGTTGAGAGTAATTGAGATTTATTAATTGATTTAATTGATTTATTTTAGCATTGAACCCCTTGAATGGGTTGAATTTAATTTAATCCAAGACTATACAATTAATTGATTTAATTGTATTTTGATTTGATTGCACTTGATTAAAATGCTCTCAATTTTGATTGATCTCAAATTAAGACTTGATTTTCATTTTGATTAGCTAATTATGCATTGTGATTCAATTACTTCAATTTTATCTGTGATTTGCTTTGATTTGACTTGATTTTCTTTGATTTGATCTTTGTCCATTTTTAGGTGATTACAAATTCCCCTCTTTGAGAGCATGTCAATTCAAAGAATACTCTGATCTTGTTGATGATAGGTCCTAACTCATTGATGGTCGATCTTTGATGTTCATTTTTTATGTCTTTCGATGGTCAATCCTTGATTTTTGATATGAGATTGATGCAGATATGATCGATATGAAACTCAATTGATATGGTTCTGATGATCATTCTGATATGATGGTCCTTCTGATGATGGTTCTTGATATGATCTTTGATTCAATGATTGATCCTGATATGATACCTATTTTGATGATTGATTTTGATGCGATGCCCCATTTGTTTGATTACAAAAAAAAATTTGATAAAAGCTTTCACTTTGATTTGATGATTGGTTTCTTGATTTTTGATGATGTTGCTACTGATGTTGATCTGATTATCCAATGGTATGCCCCATCAGAAATAAAACATATTGATGCTTGATTTGAAAAATTTGATTGATTGATTGACTGATCCAATATGTTTTCGTTTCTAAAAAACACTGATGATATGCCATGATTCACAATTTACCCCGATGAACTAATAGGTTAATATAGGTCAAAGTCAAAATTTCACCTCTAAATTAGGTCAAATTAGCTTATATAGGTTGAAAAACCTTGACTTACTATTCATTTTCACTTTTGACTTCTGAGATTTTGCTCTGGTTCTACATTGATTTTTGAGATGGTTGTTCCTATAAGAGAACATCGGTTTGAGAGATGTCAATGGTATCAAAGACCACGTAACTATGGACCTCCAATGAGTCATTTATAACTTCCTTGTTGCATTTATTTCTCATTTATCACATTTATTGCATCTTTTCCATGTCGTTATTTTGATTTTGCAATTTCACGTGTAGGATAATTTTAATGTCGCATCAGCCTGTAAAGTGTTGCATCCATGCTTTTTACTCACACCTCCACATAGTAAACTGTCGCTTAGCAATTTTTCATTCTCGCCTGAGAAAAATTTGATGTCGCATAGCCTTAGGGTTTAAATGCCAATTTGCATATATTTTTTTGCATGTTAGACCCTAGAATTTCATTGTCACCTAGAGTTATAAAGTGTCGCATGAAACCTGAAGCATCGCCTATGATAGATAAAGTGTTTCCTAACATCATTTATGTATCATGTGATCTGAAATGTCATGTGGTATATGTAAAATCACACCTAAAAGATTTTTGTAATTTTTCTCACTTGTACTTGATTTTTCCTGATGAAAAATTTGATAAGTCTAGATGATCAATCCCAATTATAAGATTAGGTCTATTACATTTAAACAAAAAAATTGATTAGGATATCAAGATAATGGTACCAATGAATGTGATTTGTTAATCTGATAGGATAAATCAATTAGTGTAAAAACTAATATGATTGATATTGATACTTCGTTCTCAGGATAGAAACATGAATAAATGGAACTGGGTGTGATTGCTTGATACTTTTGATAAAATTGATTGACTTTAGATGATTCCATGATATGATATGCTGATATGATTCCTTTGTTTTTCCAAATAGGCACACTTCCCTATTCTTTACATACGGTGTGTTGCATCATGGGCTATTGATCTTTGTCAAGCTCTGACTCCAGTAGAGTATCATGTTGTTGAGTTGTTTGGCCTTAGTTTTCTTCTCGACATGTCGCGGTTCTAACTGAATCAAGGTCTTTTGACTGTTGTGGTGGAGAGATGGCACTCTAACCACAATACTTTCCACCTTCCCTTTGGAGAGATGACTATCACTATGGAGGATATGTATAGACTATTACGCATTCCTTGCCGAGGAGAGTTAGTATATTATGATTCCATTTATGATAGCACAATCTACAGATGAGTTTTTGGAGACAACATTATAGATGATGATACTATTACTTGGCCATAGTTTGCTTCTTTCCTGACATTACCAGTGGTTCTTGGTGCTCTTATCAGTGGATTCTTGCTTCCCAACCGGTGAGGTCATGGTTACTCAATTGGATGGGGTAGGATCCTTGAGGATTTACTTACTTAGCCTTGATGATTCAATTGGGGCTCCTACATTCTTGATCAAATGTATCATGATTTGCATGAGGTTGTCTATAGAGAGAGTGCTTATTTGTCTGCAGGTGCAGTGATTCTATAGTTGTGGGTATGGGAGCATCTTCCCATTACTAGGCCTATTTCTTATAGGATTCATGGTCGAGGATTTTTGTATGCTTTTTTGTATAGCGGCATGGTTATCTAGCATCATCTGGGCAAGCTTGAGTATTGGCTCTGATAGATTGATGATCTTGATCAGGTTCAATGGTAGCCATACATAGGATGTGAGTGATGGAGGGAGGATGATGATGAGCTCCCCTATATGTTTTCTCCTCGATGGATGATTGGCAGGGCTACTACTATTATTGAGCATTTCTTCTTTGGTTGAGTGTCTCTCCAGTATGGTAGAGTATAGGATATGCCACAAGGTGTAGCGTTATATTCTCGTGTATAGGCAGAGAGATCGATGTGGGGTCCTTTAATTGATTATCATTTTGCATGTGATCAGATTGCTGGTTTGGCATACCTTAGATGGAAGATGCTTGCAGGTGTTGCAGATGCTGGTATGTCTCATGAGTATCGAGACTGGTGGGCTTGGAACAGGTTTCCTTGATTTAATGATCTAGTAGAGTGTATCCCAGACCAGGATGAGAGAGATGATGATGGTGGTAATGGAGGTGGTAGGAGACATCAGAGATGGTGAGGACAAAGAGCACCTTAGGTTATTGGTAGAGCAGGAGATGGACCATGAGTGAGAGGTGGACATGTCTAGGATAGGGCTAGAGCTAGAGGATAGGATGATGTAGCTGAGGTATGCCCTAGAGCAGTAGTGGATAGATAACATAGAGCTCATCGATAGCAAAGACAACAAAGATAGGTACATTTAGATGTTGCTTGATAGATTCCTGGTGGATAGGATCCCTTAGTTCAGTTACAAAGGGTTGCTTTAGCATAGTAGGATGAGGTTCTAGCACAATAGGTGCCTCCATAGGTTTAGCAGGTACCTCCACAGGTGCAACAGTCATAGGATATGGGACAAAGTTCACAGGTTGCTCCTAGCATTGATAACCTATCATGAGATGTTTAGTCGATGAGGACAGATATATCTACTGTTGTTTGCAGATTGGATCAGGTAGCTCTTTTGATGTAGTAGTTTATGACTCATGTGATTTAGAGACCTAGCATAACAAGCACTTCTCAGGCTCCTCCCTCATAGGATAGACAGGATGACAACGGTCTAGATGGATTAGGTGTTGGGGATGGATCGGGTGCTACTATGGGTTCTTGATGCTTTGATGACAGAGTTACTCATTGTTGATGTCCTTGTATCATGTTTCATGTTGTTTTGTTGATCAGAACACTTGATGTATCACTTTCATGACATTTGTATCTTGATATACTGATGTACTGGATCATTTGATGAACACTTATATAAGGATATACTTCCTTGATTCTCTTGATGTATTTTGTTATTAGATTATCTTTATATGTAGCTATATGATGTTTATGATGTATTTACTTGTGATTATGCTATGGATGCAATGTATATTATTTTATGATATAGATAGATGAATGCATTGATGTATGGATTTATGACATGCGTTTCTCTTTTTTTCAATGTATGGATGCAAATTATTTTATGGAGATATGAATGTGAATGCCCCTAGGTTTTTGGGTTTTTAGATGTATGCTGTTCTATCTTTAATTACATGTATGCAAATGATGTATGATTCTTTTTCTCTTTTTTCTGATATATGGATAATGATTAATGCTATGCATGAATGCAAAAGATAATCTCACATATTTTTTTATTGAAATCAAGGATAAGACATTTGAATTGAACCCCCCATTAATTTTCCCCCCTTCCAATTTAAGTTAAGAAAGGAAAAACAATATATACAATGCACTTAATCTAAGACGAATGCAGCTAACTATCATTATTCAAAATTTGGAGCTTATTTTCATCATCGAGTGTTTTTGGAACCCTATTTTAGTACAACCATTATGATATGAATACTTTTGCACCTCTTTATTTTCTTTCCCATCTCTCTTTGGTATGACTATCACTGATTAAAGCCAATCATGAGAGTGTGAATACCGATTTTGTCAGATTCTATGTTGCAAGTGGATTTTGGTATTATGATATTGAAGATCAAAATAGCCAAGATATCCTTTTGCGTAAACAAGAAGAAATCTCAGTTTTATCCTATGTACAAGTCCTCGATGATTCTTTGATGATCACATCCTTAGATAAATAATACATGATTTAAAACTTTGAGTTTAAGACAGTCATTCAGAAATCAAGAAAATATCATCCTTTCATCATAGCTTGTCCAGTCTAAAACTTTCATCGATTCACTAAAAAGACATGATTTCATCAATTGAGTCAACACTTAGAAAAAATTTGCAATGTTTTTCAAATCCATATGCCAAGTGTAGTGTTGGTGCTCAAAAATGCTGACTGTTTTGAGGCCAACTAACAGGCACAATAAATGCCTCTGCAATTCTAGTTCAATCGAACCAAGGCTGGTAGGCCTAAATAAAATATGTTGTCTGACTGGACAAATACATGCATAAAAAACAAAAATTCACTCCAAAGGGGTTATTGATCCTTGGATGAAAAAGCAACTTAATATCCTAATTGTCAGATAATTTAAAATCTAAACTATGGCTAAGAATTAATGCTAAACCTAATTTAAAGCTTGATAAATAAGATAACAAATAGGATTTGGAAATGAAATTAAAGGCATAGGATGTTAAAACTAGCAACAAATGATAAGATGACCAACTTCCACTTATCAATAAGACTAGTGCCTGTTTCACCTTGGGCAATAGAGTCAATCCAATATATTGGTTCCCAAAATAGCAGACTAGAATTATGCTTTCTCTAGCCAACGAACAGGTTTAATTCCTCAGGAACTTAAACCTCTGCAATTTAGGCTTTGATCACCAAGGCTGGTAGGCCTAATTCAATACGCTTTCTCAGATGAGTGAGTGAATTTTGTAAACAAAATAATGTAGTGAATTGCTTTGATACAAAAAAAATAATAAATCTTAACTAAATTTATAATAAAAACCAGTGCCTATTCCTTATCCACAATATGATTACTATGTGTGATTTCTTTAATTGATGATCAGTGCTAAAATTCCTCTAGTTCAATCTATTAACGACAATGTGACAGTTTGAATCAAAAAGTATAACTTTGGAGACAAATTTAAAATAAATCGATCACCTCAAGAAAATGATTAATTAACAATAACAAACTAAAAAGGAAGACAACTATTCAAATGGAATTTAATCCTCAGAGGATAGACCAATTGAATCCTGCAGTATTCAAAAGGCACACTTAGCCATGCACAATGAGAAACCAAGTGAATATATTTCTACAATTCCTATTTGATCTTGCAGTATAATAAATCAAATATCTTAAAAAAAGTAAAGATACTTTATCCAAAGAACCAATTCAAAATAACACAGAGGAATAGATATCACCGATGAATTTTGAACAAAAATTTTGTATTAAGCTTGAAAAATCACTCGATCCACATGTATTGATCCATAGTATCCCATAAGGTTTTGGAATAAAAGTATGCACTGGTTTCAAATATTTCAATGTTGATAAAATGATCATGCCCTCTTTGTTACAAATGTTTCACTATAAATATATTTATCAAAGGTTTCATGTGAAAAGACATACCCTTTCACAAGACCTAATCCTGGCAACTAACCCTAAGAATACATAATAAATTATTAGAATGTAAGTTCGAGATAAATTTCCCTCATAATTTATGAATGTTGTGCATAATAGTTTATTCTTTAATTTCCCGCACACACAAAATAATCAATATTAGTTATCTCAATCGTAATAATAAAAAAATTATGTAATGTGTTAATCTTATAAAACTATTTATTATTTATTAATACTTATTTTAAACTAAGTATCATAAAAATAAAAATATAATTATATTTAAGTCCAGAAAATTATTAAATTATGAAGGATCATAATAAGACAAATAAATCATTATGCTCGTAATTATCCTTTTATTTTGAAATAAAAATATATGTACTTATTTAAGAGTAAAACCCACTTAATGCAAAATAGATTTAGCCCTAAAATAAAATCTATTTACTTAAGGGCTAATACATTAAGATAAAATAATCACCCTAATAAAATATTTCAAAAATAGAATGATAATATGATTAGGGCACCCTAAAGATTATTTTATAAAAGTAACCCTAAAAACATACCTACAAAAGATTAACTAAAAAGTGGTAAATGAAAATACAAACACCCTAAAATTAAGGTAAAAGAAAAAAGGTGAAAAAGTTACATTAAGGGATTTGAGGCTAAAAAGGAAAAAATCAATCAATCATTACTCAAACCCTAATAATATATGAAAAATCAATTTACAAATTATACACAACTAAAGTTAAATAATAATACAATAACACTTAAAATCTTTTCACCTAAAAGAAAGCAATATATAGCATCCTTTCTATCATTCGCCACCTTCTTACTCTCCATATTCCACCATGTCTCAATCTTCTACCTCTCAAAACCTTCTCATAAACAACACATCTTCTGAAAGAGTCTATCACTCCTTAAAAAATAAGAAAGCTACCCACTTAACATATATGGGTATACCATAAATGAATTAATGTCATAGATGAATCAATGCAGTGGGCCTCTGACTCTTTAACAGCATTGGTTTTAGCACACCTATTAACCCTAACAAATTTATGGTCTTTGTGCTCCTCCTCCATCTATGCCCTTACAACTGGTGCTAGGTCAACGGTCCAAATGCTTGTTGTATTGCATCAACACCATTCATCCCTCCTACACGTCCCTAATTTGCACTACTGTTCTACAACATTGTAACCAGAATCTCTGTTGCATATTGCTTGTTCAAGTCAAATTCCCTTGGCTTTATACGGCCCAAAAGAAATCTCTAGAGATTTGTCCTTTCACAGACCAACTCAGCAATAGAGGGTTTAACTTCTATCATATTTTCAATTGTAGCAAGAGTGTTGTAGACAACTGTTGATTCGTCCGGGTCAGTCTCATCTAGCCTTGCAAGGTTTTGTACCAAAAGCTCAAGCGCATTGTTATCAAGGAGGGCGTGGATGAGAACTACTGGAGGGTCCTGAGCATTATTGAACATGTCCTCATTGTGAGGTCCTGAATGAGGGCCACAATATCGGAAGCTATGTCTGTGTTGTCATGCGTCAACAGGCCCAAAATGGAGGGAATGGTGTTCAGCTGCACTAGCTCCTCCCAATGTTCCTGATATGCTCGCTGTGCTTTCTTGAAAACTATTCACCATAAAGGGCTTAATTTGATCGACGGAGGAATTGTTGCTAATGATCCGGTAACAAATGATCCCTATGCTTGATTTTGGATTGCAAAACTTGCATGCTTTGTTCTTTTTGAAATAGCCAGCAAAACTATATTCTTCGCTTTCAGCACAAAACGTTTGCTTAATATCTTTTGGAACATGTGTACACTGACTTAATTTTGAGATTCAGCGCACACATCACACTTTGCCTTAGAATCCATGGAGCTTGATAAAATTAACGAAGAGCCAAAGGCGGTAGATCCAACTGAACAAGAGTGGAAATCCGAACTCTCGTCCCAAGCCCCAGCTCTGTATCGCATTCCTCATCATCCCCACCAATTTGAATTTATTTTTATCTGTCCAACTCCAAAGAAAAAAAATGAACTCCAAAGCTATTTTTTGAAGCAATTGGAAACCCTCGGAAGGGTCAGTGATGATCAAACAACAAGAACAATGATGAGTGATGATGAGGGCCAAGAAACAATACGACAAAGATCCAGAGCTCAAACAGAAGTGCCACGAATGTTACTAGAATTTATAGCATTTTTTATACATCTCCTCACATGGTTTAGATCAAAAATGAGGAGGATCTATGAGCCGGGCAAACTAAATGCCATTTTTATGTGGGGATCGGAATATTTCATTATATTTTTATCTATGGAAAAGACAGAGAGACTAAAATAGCTCATAGGTGGTGCTCTTCTTGAATTACATCTATCTTTCCATGTTCTTTTGGATGTCCATTCTCTATATGTATTTTTTGTAAAGCAGTCGTCATAGAATCCTTGCAACCTTTACAATAAAAAGACGTTGCAAACAAATATGGTTCTTGAATTGACTAGCTACCATCGGTTTCATTTTGCATATATGATAATAATATTTCATGCACTGTATAAAATAAAACCTGAGTCATGACAGATTGATGAAATGTTATATCAACAAAATGCAAAATCAATGTCATTGAATGCAAGAACATCTGATTAGTTAACTGGAAATTAATTTAAGCATAAACCATAATAAATATTCAAATGAAAATGATATTATGCTTAACTTAATTTAGAATACAAAGTTTCTTAATAACACAATACTGTAATAATATAATAATCTAAAAGTGGCTTATGTATTTCAATGCATATAATTTTAACATAATGAATGCAAAATAATAACCTATAATTTCACATAACTCTACAATTATTCAACACATGAAAACATAAAATAATAGAAGAAAAAATATACTTCCCTTGAAAGTAACTTGTTCATTCTAGCATATTTCAGAGGAAGCGATAAAGTAAATTTTTCTGCAAACCATATTGCATTTTGTACATTAATGATATAATATATACAAAAATCACCATGTAAAAAATATCAAGCTAAAAGAACTAAAAAATAAATAAAGTTAATTTATAAACAAAATAAATGAAAAGAAATAATAACATAGAAGGTAGGATAACTTCCTGAAATAGATGCGTATCCGTGATGACACTACTTTGCTCTATCAAAGATTTGATTATGATTCTTTAGCAACAAGAAAATGAAAATAAATAAGTATCTTCTCCTAATCCTCTCGAAGAAAACAAATAGATTAACTGGTCAAGGGGTAGGAAGGTAGATAGGTAGGAAAAAGGTCGGCTTGAGAGGTTGAGTGTTCAACTCTCTCTCACCACCTTTTTTCTTAACTTATTTTTTATTTGGTAGAATAATTATTTATTTTCAAAATGAATATGCAGAAAAGTAATTTACAACCTAATACATAAAAATAGAAACTAACAAACACACATGCTTTTTATCCATTTTAATTTTTTATGATACAAAATTATACAAAACTAAAAAATAAGATCATACACCCCTGACATTTTTGGCCTAAAGTTTTAGGTGCCAATAGTGGCTCCAATTGGGGATGTGTGTCCATACCTGGACACAGCAAGAATCCAGACTTCTCTGGAGGAAGCAGACCTCTTTGAAACATAATGTTAAAATAATTATTCGAAATCACTCATATCCAAGGATTAGATTGAGGACAAATATAAAATGGAAAAGCATTAATCTCATTAATTATTCTGTGTTAAAATATATTTCTCCTAAAAAATAAAAAATAATACTTTTACCTTTCAAAATATCAAAATAATGAAATAAAATTCTTACCTCAATACTTACCTTTATTTGAAATGTGATCCCGATGGCATTAGGTTTAGGGTTTTGCTGGAAGAATAATATTATAAGTCATTTTTATAAATTTTATAAATTTTCCAAAGTGACCCATTTCAAAGATATTTTACCATCACCATTAAATTCATCACATTAGCCTCCACCAAAGCCATATTTCTTTCTAAGAAGAATTAACTGAAGCTAGTCATATCTGGTTAAGACTCCAGCACCAGCAACAGCTCATAGAATATTTTCACCAACACCCTTGAATAGAGACTTGGTGCCTTCCTCCTTCAATATCTATTGAAAAGCACCCAAAGAACTCTTGTACTTCACTGCTTCACCAGAAGTCATCATCATTCTTCTATGAACAATGTTAATACATCATTAGTCAGCCTTGTTAGAAAGTAAAGATCCCCAAGATAAATGAGAGGGGGGGGTGAATCAGTTATCAGATAATTTATCCATTCAATAGCTTTAACCAATATAATCAATGTATTGATTAACCATAGAAAGATAATCATACACAATTGCACAATAACACGAGATATGTTGACTAGGGAACCTCTTGAAAAGAGTAAACCCGAGTGGGAATGATGCCCACAAAATGATGCACTAATATGAAATTTCCTTGTTAGATGATGGACCCTATTAGGAGTCTTATGAAATACATTCAGTACATATAAATCCCTGTTAGGAGATTTTGAATCTCTGTTAAAAGATTCTAACCCGGTTAAGAGTTTATGGAAGACAGAAGGACCCACTGCCCAAACAGCTTCAAGGCAAGATCTCTGAACCCACTGTCCAAAAGATCTTAGAATTATTCAATAGAATAATATGAAATATATTACCTCCTTCACACTGTGCCAAAACTGCACTCTCTGCTACACAAGATCACAATTCCAGACCTCTGTACTCACAAGTCTTCCTTCATCACTGAATTAGCTCTTTTCTTCACTTCATGCATATATTCACATCTCACTCTTCATAGTACACATTACAATAAGAAAAACATTCCTTCTTATATACCAAACTCAAATAATTACAAATGAGTCGGTCCTCAATTACAAAATAAGAAATTCTACACGCTACACACAGAATTCACATAAAACTGTCGGCTTCCAGTTACTGTAACTTTCTCCAAACATATCTTCAAAGTTTGTGCTGTGAACCACGTCATCATTAATGAGTCTCCAACATCTCTTTAACTACAAAAAATTAGATTCCATCCCAGCTAAGAGATATCCTCCAATTTTTTAACATTGCTACACAGAAACACTGTCTAAACACTGCTTTCACCAAAATGCTCATAACTCTTACAAATGAATGAATTTTTTTTTGTGCTATTAACCATAGGTTAATAACACACCAAAGAACATACCATCAACTATGCAAAATCCAATCTACAATACAACATGTGTGCAAAACAAAACTGTACCTACTTTCCTGCTAATATCCAGAATATCACTATGTTGACATCAATGACAATCCAAGTCATGAATGCAACAACAACTACTACAGAATGACTGCCAAAACACTTTGCATTCATTCCTAACAATCTCCCCTATTAGCATTGATGGCAACATAGATGAAAAATATACAATGTTCCAAAAATCCAATACTGCAACATCACTGCAAAATATCAAATCAAATCTTGCTTCATTTTCCTATATAATCCACAATGTTTTTCATGTATATCTCTCCCCCATTGACATCAATGACATAAATTCTATCACTAAGTCAACAACAACTTAATGTCAAAAGACACTTTTCAGAAGAATACAATAACAAGAGTCCTCATGACTCAGCTCATAAACTCCTCCATAGAGGAAGTTCCAACATCCAATCCAGAAGAAAGATAGGGCTCATATACCACTGGATGGATGCAATCATCTGCATCAATTCTCAAAAATCAGTTGGGGCATAACCCTAAGCATACCTCTTAGATACACAAATGTATCCTTAGGTAAAGGCTTTGTAAATATATCCGCTATCTGCTCCTTTGTACTTATGTACTCCAATCTTACTTCTTTTTCTACAACTTTCTCTCTTACAACATGATACTTGATCTCAATATGTTTAGTCTTAGAATGTAAAACAAGATTTTTTGACACACTCACTGTACTGGTGTTATCACAATGTATAAAAATAGGCTCATAAAACTTTATTCCAATATCTTTCAACATCTGCTTCATCCAAATAATCTGATTACAATTATTTGCTGCTGCAACATATTCTGCTTCTGTTGTGCTTTGTGAAGTACAATTCTACTTCTTACTTAGCTAAGAGACCAATTTACCTCCAAGAAAAAAGGCTCCACCACTGGTGCTTTTCTTGTCATCAACACTGCCTCCCCAATCTACATCAGTATAGGCAAATAAGGTAAAATCATCAGAATTCTCATACCATAATCCATAATCCATTGTTCCTTTCAGATATCTCAGTATCCTCTTTACTGCTGCATAATATGATTCTCTAGGTTCTGCTTGAAATCTTGCTACAATTCCCACTGAATGTGCTATATCAGGTCTTGTATGTGTCAAGTACTGCAATCCTCCAATCATAGATCTGTACTTTTTCTGCTCAACTGCTGGTGTCTCATCTTTGCTAGATAACTTATGTCTGGTTACCATAGGTGTTCCAACAGGTTTAGAATCTTCCATTCCAAATCTTTTTAATAATTCATTTAAATACTTAGTCTGACTTACAAATATACCTTCCTTTCTTTGTGTTATCTATAATCCCAAAAAATATTTCATTTCTCCAATCATGCTCATCTCAAATTTAGTCTTCATTTCATCTGCAAATTTGTCACTAGCTTCATCTTCTCCTCCAAAGATAATATCATCAAAAAATATAACTATAACCAACAAACCATTCTCAATTTCTTTTGTGTATAAGTTACTATCTGTTGTTCCTTTTATAAATCCCAATTTCAATAAATACTTATCTAATCTTGCATACCAGGTTCTAGGTGCTTGTTTTAATCCATATAAAGCTTTCTTTAACTTACATACCATATCTCCTTCTTGTGTCAAAGGAAAACCTTCAGGCTGCTCAATGTAGACTTCTTCTTCCAATTCACCATTCAAAAATGCTGACTTCACATCTATCTGATACACTCTGAATTTCTTGTAAGTTGCATATGCTAGAAACATTCTCACTGCTTCAAGTCTAGCCACAGGTGCAAAAGTTTCTTCATAGTCAATTCCTTCTTGTTGTGAATATCCTTTACATACCAATCTTGCTTTGTTTTTTATCACTTCTCCTTGTTCATTCATCTTGTTTTTGAATACCCACTTTGTTCCAATCACATTCTTGTCTTCAGGTCTAGGGACCAATTCCCATGTCTTGTTTTTTTCAATCTGCTCTAGTTCTTTTTTCATAGCATTGATCCAATGTTCATCTTCACAAGCTTCATTAGTAGTCTTAGGTTCAATTTGAGAAATCAAACATAAATGTACCTTATTTCGAGTCAAAAATCCTCTATCTAAACTTCCAATAACTTGCTCAACAGGGTGATGTCTTGAAGTATACCTATTAGGTGTCATAGTTACTAATCTTGTTCCAACTGTAGATTCTTCTCTGCTTTCTTCTCTGTTTTCTTCTTTATTTTCTTCTCTGTCTTCTTCAGTATGACTTTCATTCAGCAAATCACTGTTAGTTTCAAAAAATAATTCTACATTTTCAATGTTAGGCTGAGGTTGTGCTTCTCCATCAAATTCATAATCAAGCATTCTTTCCTGAATTTTAAACTTCTCATCAACTTTTACATTTGCACTTTCAACAATAGTCTTAGTTCTTTTGTTATAACATCTATATGCTTTGCTTTTTAAAGAATATCCAAGAAATATTCCTTCATCACTTCTAGGATCAAACTTTCCTATATCATCATCTCTCTTTATATAACATTTACTTCCAAAAATTCTAAAATACTTAACTGAGGGTGTATGTCCAAACCATAATTCATAAGGTGTCTTGTTTGTATCTGCTCTGATTTGTACTCTGTTCATAGTTTATACTATTGTGTTCACTGCTTCTCTCCAAAAAGTTTTAGCCAAATCATTTTCAAACAACATAGCTCTTGCTGCTTCAGTTATTGACCTGTTCCTTCTTTCTGCAACACCATTTTGTTCTGGTGTTCTAGGGGCTGAAAGTTGTCTCTTAATGCCATTCATTTCACAAAAAGTGTTAAACTCTCTAGATGTAAATTCACCACCTCTATCAGATCTTAGACACTTAATCTTCATTCCAGATTCATTCTCAATTTTTCTTTTCATGATCTTAAATTTATCAAATGCTTCAGATTTTTCTTTCAAACATGCAATCCACATCATTCTTGTAAAATCATCAACAAGAATCATAAAATACCTTTCACCATAGAATCCTCTAGTCCTAGTATGACCACTCAAGTCTGTATGAACAATCTCCAACTTCTCTGTCGATGTGAACTTCTTGTTGGGAAATGAACTCCTTTGCTACTTTTCCATCATACATTCTTTGCAAATCATGTTAGTAAGTTTCATAATTCTAGGTAAATCTCTTACCGCAAGTGTAGTGCTCATCTTGACAATATTATCAAAGTTTATATGACAAAACCTTTTATGCCATAACCAACTGTCATCAATCCTAGTTATCAAACATGTCATCTCAGTAGGATTCAACTGAAATACATTAACTCTGGTTCTGGATCCTTTTCCAATCAGATTTCCATCTTTATCTTTTATCACACAAGTTTTCTCAGAAAACCAAACTTGATAACCCTTATCAGCCAATTGTCCAATGCTTAGTAGATTATGTCTTAGTCCATCAACAAAGTAAACATCATCAGTGTTAGTCTTTCCATCAAGAGTAATAGATCCTATACCCTTAATCAAACAAGGTGCATTGTTACCAACCCTAACAATTCCTCCATCATAATTATCTAACTTAAAAAACTTTCTTTTATCTCCAGTCATATGATGTGAACAACCACTGTCTATAATCCAATCAGATTTTTTTTCAACTTGTGAAACTAATGCTTTTTCTTCCCTTTTATCAGATTCAGTAATTTCTTCTTTTATTGCTACAAATCCTATTTCCTCAAAGTTATCATTATCACTGTCACTTAAATGTTTTTCAATTCCTGCTTCAAAATCTTCATCATTTTCATAATAACATTCTTTAGATCTCCTAGGTTTAAAGTTGCTTCTATACTTCTTAACTCTTTTAGGACATTTAGATGCAAAATGACCATATTCTTGACAAGTCCAACATTTAAAGATTTTCTTACCATCTGGTTCTCTTTTTACAAGTAATGTAATACCTTCTTCAATCTTCTTATCCTCCTTAGATCTGCTACTACTGGCATAATCTCCATTCACACTAGTACTTCTTGTAGGTCTAATGCTAAGAGCACTAAATGTTGTTTCCATTCTAGGTAGCTCTCCTGATAATCTCAAGTTCATCTCCGTTGTTTCTAATCTTCCAAGAAGAGTCTCTCTTGAAAAGTTTGATGTACAAGGTATCACTTGTTCAATCATCTGCATTGTCTTCTTGAATACTGGTGTCAAAGTTCTCAGAATTTTCCATATCACTTCATTCTCTCTCTTATCACCTCCACAAGACTTTATTCCTGTCACAATCTCAGACATCCTACCAATATAACTTCTAATAGATTCATCTTCCATCATTCTGATATCTTCAAATGCACAAATCCTATTATGTAATCTAGCCTTCTTTGCATGTTCATCACCTTCAAAAGTAGAATGTAAAGCTTTCCAAATTGCATGAGATGTTTTCAAACATCTTACTTGACTATATTCATTCTTCGGTAGTGCTGATAAAAGTGCTTCTCTTGCAAGTATGTTACACATGAATAGATCTAGTTCATCTTTAGTTCCTGCCTCTAGATTGTCTTCCTCAATGATAGTCTTCTCATTCTTTGTAATCAACCAATAACTTGGTCCTAAACACAATAGATGTGTCTTCATCTTTTCTTTCTAGCGGTCAAAATTTACTCCATCAAACTTAGGGCTTTCTTTTCTAAAATTCACCATGGATCTCCTTAAGTTGTTAAACTTTTCTTTCAAGGACCTACCACTCTAATACCAGTTGTTAGAAAGTAAAGATCCCCAAGATAAATGAGAGGGGGGGGGTGAATCAGTTATCAGATAATTTATCCATTCAATAGCTTTAAACAATATAATCAATGTACTGATCAACCATAGAAAGATAATCATACACAATTGCACAATAACACAAGATATGTTAACTAGGGAACCTCTTGAAAAGAGTAAACCCCGGTGGGAATGATGCCCACAAAATGATGCACTAATATGAAAGTTCCTTGTTAGAGGATGGACCCTGTTAGGAGTCTTATGAAATACATTCAGTACATATAAATCCTTGTTAGGAGATTTTAAATCCCTGTTAAAAGATTCTAACCCGGTTAAGAATTTATGGAAGACAGAAGGACCCACTGCCCAAACAACTTCAAGGCAAGATCTCTGAACCCACTGTCCAATAGATCTTAGAATTATTCAATAGAATAATATGAAATATATTACCTCCTTCACACTGTGCCAAAACTGCACTCTCTGCTACACAAGATCACAATTCCAGATCTCTGTACTCACAAGTCTTCCTTCATCACTGAATTAGCTCTTTTCTTCAGTTCATGCATATATTCGCATCTCACTCTTCATAGTACACATTACAATAAGGAAAAAGTTCCTTCTTATATACAAAACTCAAATAATTACAAATGAGTCGGTCCTCAATTACAAAATAATAAATTCTACACGCTACACACATAATTCACATAAAACTGTCGGCTTCCAGTTACTGTAACTTTCTCCAAACATATCCTCAAAGTTTGTGCTATGAACCACATCATCATTAATGAGTCTCCAACATCCCTTTAACTGTGCAAAATTAGATTCCATCCCAACTAAGAGATATCCTCCAATTTCTGAACATCGCTACACAAAAACACTGTCTAAACAATCCTTTCACCAAAATGCTCATAACTCTTACAAATGAATGAATTTCTTTTTTTGTTGTTAACCATAGGTTAATAAAACACAAAAGAACATACCATCAACTATGCAAAAGATAATCTACAATACAACATGTGCGCAAAACAAAACTATACCTGCTTTCTTGCTAATATCCAGAATATCACTGTGTTGACATCAATGACAATCCAAGTCATGAATGAAACAACAACTGCTATAGAATGACTACCAAAAAACTTTGCATTCATTCCTAACAAGCCTTGTTCGAGCATAGTCTAATGAATAAACAAAAAAGCAGAGACGATGCACCAACAACACCATAATCATCATCGTGAACCATATAACTCAATCAAGATTTTCTATTAACACGCAAAGTACCCTTCAGTTTACACATAAGAGAGCAATATATAACATCCTTTCTATCATTCACCACCTTCTTACTCTCCATATTCCACCATGTCTCAATGTTCTACCTCTCAAAACCTTCTCATAAACAACACATCTCCTGAAAGGGTCTATCACTCCTTAAAAAATATGTAGGCTACCCACTTAACATATATGGGTATACCATAAATGAATTAATGCCATAGATGAATCAATGCAGTGGGCCTCTGACTCTTTCAAAATAGTGGTTTTAGCACACCTATTAACCCTAACAAATTTATGGTCTTTGTGCTCCTCCTCCATCTATTTCCTTACAACTGGTGCTAGGTCAACGGTCCAAATGCTTGTTGTATTGCATCAACACCATTCATCCCTCCTCCATATCGCTAATTTGCACTACTGATCTACAACATTGTAACCAGAATCTCTATTGCATATTGCTTGTTGAAGTCAAATTCCCTTGGCTTTATACGTCCCAAAAGAAATCTCTAGAGCTTTGTCCTTTCACAAACCAATTCAACAATAGAGGGTTTAACTTCTATCATATTTTCAATTGTGGCAAGAGTTTTGTAGACATGTATTGATTCATCTGGGTCAGTCTCATCTAGCCTTGCAAGGTTTTGTACCAAAAGCTCAAGCGCATTGTTATCAAGGAGGGCATGGATGAGAACTGTTGGAGGGTCCTGAGCATCGTTGAACACATCCTCATTGTGAGGTCCTGAATGAGGGCCACAATATCAAAAGCTATGTCTATGTTGTCATGTGTCAATAGGCCCAAAATGGAGGGAATGGTGTTCAGCTGCACCAGCTCCTCCCAATGCTCCTAATATGCTCACCGTGCTTTCTTGAAAACTATTCACCAGAAAGGGCTTTTTTTGATCGATGGAGGAATTCTTGCTAATGATCCGGTAACAAATTATCCCTATGCTTGATTGTGGATTGCAAAACTTCCATACTTTGTTCTTTTTGAAATAGCCAGCAAAACTATATTCTTCGCTTTCAGCACAAAACATTTGCTTAATATCTTTTGGAACATGTGTACACTGACTTAATTTTGAGAGTCAACGCACACATCACACTTTGCCTTGGAATCCGTGGAGCTTGATAAAATTGAGGAAGAGCCAAATGCAGCAGATCCAACTGAATAAGAGTGGAAAGCTGAACTCTCGTTCCAAGCCCCAGCTTTGTATCGCATTCCTCATCATCCCCACCAATTTGAATTTATTTTTATCTGTCCAACTCCAAAGAAAAAAAATGAACTCCAAAGCTATTTTTTGAAGCAATTGGAAACCCTCGGAAGGGTCAGTGATGATCAAACAATAAGAACAATGATGAGTGATGATGAGGGCCAAGAAACAATACAGCAAAGATCCAGAGCTCAAATAGAAGTGCCACAAATGTTACTAGAATTTATATCATTTTTTATACATCTCCTCACATGGTTTAGATCGATAATGAGGGAGATCTATGAGCCGGGCAAACTAAATGCCATTTTTACATGGGGATAGGAATATTTGATTATATTTTTATCTATGGAAAAGATAGAGAGACTAAAACAGCTCATGGGTGGTGCTCTTCTTGAATTACATCTATCTTTCCATGTTCTTTTGGATGTCCATTCTCTATATGTATTTTTTGTAAAGCAGTCGTCACAAAATCCTTGCAACCTTTATAATAAAAAGATGTTGCAAACAAATATGGTTCTTGAATTGACTAGTTGCCATCAGTTTCATTTTGCATATATGATAATAATATTTCATGCACTGTATAAAATAAAACTTGAGTCATGACATATTGATGAAATGTTATATCAACAAAATGCAAAATCAATGTCATTGAATGCAAGAACATCTGATTAGTTAACTGGAAATTAATTTAACCATAAACCATAATAAATATTCAAATGAAAATGATATTATGCTTAACTTAATTTAGAATACAAAGTTGCTTAATAACACAATACTGTAATAATATAATAATCTAAAAGTGGCTTATGTATTTCAATGCATATAATTTTAACATAATGAATGCAAAATAATAACCTATAATTTCACATAACTCTACAATTATTCAACACATGAAAACATAAAATAATAGAAGAAAAAATATACTTCCCTTGAAAGTAACTTGTTCATTCTAGCATATTTCAGAGGAAGCGATAAAGTAAATTTTTTTGCAAACCATATTGCATTTTGTACATTAATGATATAATATATACAAAAATCACCATGTAAAAAATATCAAGCTAAAAGAACTAAAAAATAAATAAAGTTAATTTATAAACAAAATAAATGAAAAGAAAGAATAACACAGAAGGTAGGATAACTCCCTGAAATAGATGCGTATCCGTGATGACACTACTTTCCTCTATCAAAGATTTGATTATGATTCTTTAGCAACAAGATTATCCTAAATGTATTACTGATGGTCAAATTATTATTTTGATCAACCTGTTCATAACATCCTTCACTATCAAAACCTATCTATGTCATTTGAACTTGGAACAAACTATTATAACTTCCTTTATGTTTGATTTGAGGTTTACCAATTCCACCACATCCTTCTTTTGAAAATTTATCAAAATCAACCTTAATGTAATATTTTTGGCAGATGCATTTTGAAAATATATTATCAAAATATTCCTCATATCTTATTCTCGGTTTTTCAAATTTCCAATTGGCTTTATGTTTATTTGAAAACCCTAATATTTCATCACAATATAATTCTTTTAACATATCATAATGTGCAATTTCATTAAAAATATCATCCTGTGAATCACCATCGGCATTATTGACACAATATACATCACCATTGATTTTTTCAAAAATTTCTTCCTCTCCATAAATTGAAGATAACTCCACTTTGTTCTCACATTCTAGGTGGTCAACATTTATTTGATATTTGGGAATCATTTCCTTACAATCCTGTGGAAATTGACTATATTGAAGACCTGAGATATTTTCAGAATGTTTTTGAGACGTATTGTCCCTATTGCATGCATCATAGTGCATGTATTTTTTTAATGTATTATTTTCCTAGGATTTATCATTTACTTCATCAAATACCACATGCACATGCTTACTATGATGGTTATAGGAGAAACATGGACCATTCTTCTGCACATACTTTTGATATTCGATATCCAATAAATCTGAAATTTCTTTTGTAGTGAGAAAATATTCCTCCTGATCATGATTCATAATGCATTCATTTTCTTCATCCTTGTCAATAGGAATAAATATACTTTTGATCCAATTCTTAATCATGGTTATAACATAATGAGATGAAATTTCATCTCCCTTCTGGATCTCCTCCATGGGAATCCCCATTTTTCTTAAAATCTCATCTGGTTTTTTTCTAAAATTCTTTGTGAATCTTTTCTTATCAGGGATAAGTTCAGCGAACTCTCGGATTGATTTTTGTATCTGAATGTCAACTTCATCATCTTCTTCCTGATTTTGGTAATTGCATTGATTTACGTTTGAGTGAAAAGGATTTATATTGCCTTCATCACTTTGAGGGTTAGGATTTGGAAACTATTTGCAAGAAAGCTCATGATCATCCTTGTCAGGCCGCTTCTCAAGAGACACATAAAATATTTTCTTCTTCAATTTCTATTCAGTTTCAATTCAGCAAATAAATTATTCTTTAGGGACCTTCTCCATAACATAGGCTTTTCTTGATACTATATTCTAGAGTCGCCACCTCACCTCCTATGAGGAATCAATAAGTGTTCTGAATCCTTCTTCCTAGTAGAGTCTTTACAACTTAACCAGAGATTCTGAAACTAGCATTCACTGATAGGTGTCCCCAGTAGAGTCGCCAATTTGTTGGTGCTAAAAAATGTTGACCATTTTGACGCCAACTGATAGGTACAATAAATGCCTCTGCAATTCTAGTTCAATCAAACCAAGGCCGGTAGGCCTAAATCAAATATGTTGTTTGACTGCACAAATATGTGCATACACAACAAAAATTCACTCCAAAGGGGTTATTGATCCTTGGAGGAAAAAGCAACTTAATATCCTAATTGTCAGATAATTTAAAATCTAAACTATGGCTAAGAATTAATGCTAAACCTAATTTAAAGCTTGATAAATAAGATAACAAATAGGATTTGAAAATGAAATTAAAGGCATAGGATGTCAAAACTAGCAACAAATGATAAGATGACCAAATTCAACTTATCAATAAGACCAGTGCCTGTTTCACCCTAGGCAATAGAGTCAATCCAATCTGTTGGTTCCCAAAATAGCAGACTAGAATTATGCTTTCTCTAGCCAACGAACAGGTTTAATTCCTCAGGAACTTAAACCTCTACAATTTAGGCTTTGATCGCCAAGGCTAGTAGGCCTAATTTAATACGCTTTCTCAGATGACTGAATGAATTCTGTAAACAAAATAATGTAGTGAATTGCTTTGATATAAAACAAAAATAAAACATCTGAACTAAATTTAAAATAAAGACCAGTGCCTATTCCTTATCCTCAATATGATTACTATGTGTGATTTCTTTAATTGATGATCAGTGCTAAAATTCCTCTAGTTCAATCTATTAACGACAATGTGACACTTTGAATCAAAAAGTATAACTTTGGAGACAAATTTAAAATAAATCGATCACTTCAAGAAAATGATTAATTAACAACAACAAACTAAAAAGGAAGACAACTATTCAAATGGAATTTAATCCTCAGAGGACAAACCAATTGAATCCTGCAGTATTCAAAAGGCACGCTTAGCCATACACAATGAGAAACCAAGTGAATATAGTTCTACAATTCCTATTTGATCTTGCGGTATAATAAATCAAATATCTTTAAAAAAGTAAAGATACTTTCTCCAAAGAACCAATTCAAAATAACACAAAGGAATAAATATCACCGATGAATTTTGAACAAAGATTTTGTATTAAGCTTGAAAAATCACTCAATCCGCATGTATTGATCCATAGTATCCCATAAGGTTTTGGAATAAAAGCATGCACTAGTTTCAAATATTTCAATGTTGATAAAATGATCATGCCCTCTTTGTTACAAATGTTTCACTATAAATATATTTATCAAAGGTTTCATGTGAAAAGACATACCCTTTCACAAGACCTAATCCTGGCAACTAACCCTAAGAATACATAATAAATCATTAGAATGTAAGTTCGGGATAAATTTCCCTCACAATTTATGAATGTCGTGCATAATAGTTTATTCTTTAATTTCCTACACACACAAAATAATCAATATTAGTTATCTAAATCGTAATAATAAAAACATTTGTAATGTGTTAATCTTATAAAACTATTTATTATTTATTAATAGTTATTTTAAACCAAGTATCATAAAAATAAAAATATAATTATATTTAAGTCCCGAAAATTATTAAATTATGAAGGATCATAATAAGACAAATAAATCATTATGCTCGTAATTATCCTTTTATTTTAAAATAAAAATATATGTACTTATTTAAGAGTAAAACCCACTTAATGCAAAATAGATTTAGCCCTAAAATAAAATCTATTTACTTAAGGGCTAATACATTAAGATAAAATAATCACCCTAATAAAATATTTCAAAAATAGAATGATAATATGATTAGGGCACCCTAAAGATTATTTTATAAAAGTAACCCTAAAAACATACCTACAAAAGATTAACTAAAAAGTGGTAAATGAAAATACAAACACCCTAAAATTAAGGTAAAAGAAAAAAGGTCAAAAATTTACATTAAGGGATTTGAGACTAGAAAGGAAAAAATCAATCAATCATTACTCAAACCCTAATACTATATGAAAAATCAATTTACAAATTATACACAATAACACTTAAAATCTTTTCACCTAAAAGAAATATTAATGTTAAAAATATAACCGTGGTGGAAAGATCAAGCTACATGTAAGGATATGAAAATTAAACTGTGATAAGGAATTAGGTCAAAATATAAACAAATTAATATATATCAAATAATAAATTCACTTCATCATATATTTTTAGTTTTTAGGGTAAAACACAAATTAGGAAAAAATAATTATAAGTGATTATAACATACACAATTTCTCCCGAACAGACAATTTTTATTTTGATAATTTATTTTGAAGGAAAAATGATTATCTTAAATTTATATATTTATCACTCACATATTCTCGAAGAATAATGTAGAGTAGTTGGTAAGGGGGGTAGATTTGGGTAGTTAGGTAGGAAAAGGAATGGGTCGAGAGTCGAGTGTTCAACTCCCTCTCCCCATTCTTTTTCCTAAAATTAGGAAAAATAAATAAATGTATAGATAAAGTAGTAATCACATTATTTAATTTAATTTAAAAAGTAATTAAGGAAAAATAACTCCCTATGTAAAAGGTTGTCTTAACTTCTCACCTGCACATGAAAATGAAAATAAATAAGTATCTTCTCCTAACCCTCTCGAAGAAAACAAATAGATTAACGGGTTAAGGGGTAGGAGGGTAGATAGGTAGGAAAAAGGTCGGCTTGAGAGGTTGAGTGTTCAACTCCCTCTTGCCGCCTTTTTTCTCAACTTATTTTTTATTTGGTAGAATAATTATTTATTTTCAAAATGAATATGCAAAGAAGTAATTTACAACCTAATACATAAAAATAGAAAATAACAAACACACATGCCTTTTATCCATTTTAATTTTTTATGATACAAAATTATACAAAACTAAAAAATAAGATCATACATCCTTGACATTTTTGGCCTAAATTTTCAGGTGCCAACATGTAGTTCCATCCATTTCATATTTTTAATCCTGATAAAGGTAAGGTCATTTCAATTCTTGGATCAAATTTTGCATTTTATGCTCAAATTGGATTAGGATGTAGATTTGGTTAAGTGTTCCCCTTTCGAGTGTGATGAATTGATTCTCTGATTGAAGAATGCTTTCTTTGATGAATCCTTTCTCCTCTTGAGTAGATTTCCCCTAGTTTGAGATAATTTTAATTGTGGGAAGGACAATTTGTCAATTAGATGACCAAAATCTTGAGGTACTCGCAAATGTAACTGTCGGGTTTTATTATGCAATATATACAAATGCTGGTGAATGCAATATTTACAAAGTGACCTTCTAGGTATGCGACTGACTTGGACTTTCAATGGCTTCTGTTTACTAGGTTTTCACCAATTGAATGGATTTAGCTCTTTTTTCTATTTTTAAAGCTTTTCTCTTTTTTTGCTACCAAGGCGACTATTTGCTAGGTTTTCACCAAGGAACTTTTCTTCTTTTTTCATTTTTTTGTATTTTTCTTTTTTTCAATTTTTTTTTATCATCGAGGTGCCTATTTGCTAGGTTTTCACCAAGACAACATCTTTTTGAGGATCATATTTGTATGTTTTTTCTTTCTGCATGCTCAATTTTCTACTATTGACTTATAAGGTTACATAGTTTATTCATTATGTATAAGTGATGTACCTTTTAATTTTTTTATCTCATAAGTGATGCTTATGATGGATGTGATTATGATGACTGCATAATGTTCATGTTGTCTACTATGTATTTTTTAGTTTACATATCATGATATTTTTATCTAACATAAGATAATTGAATTACATATGTAGGCATCGGAACCCCTTTCTATAGGAGCATCCCACACAGTCTCATTCATTGACAGGTATAAGTGAATACACCCTATAGAGATATTTTATTTAATATAGTTATCAATAGTAAGATTAATGTATTGTAAGATATCTCTCCCATTTGCAACATATCTCTCCTATTTGCAAAATATCTCTCTCATTACCAATTATCTCTCGCATTTGATGGAGTGCGGGTAACAACAAATATGTATTTGTCAGATGTATCATCCACAAGTGAGGGAAGTGTAGGAATATAAGATGAAAGTGAGATATGTAGTGGGTCTAAAATAGGGCTCATGTTTGAAAGTGGATAGTGAGTGGATAGTAATATATAGTATTATACTAGTGTCCATATATTACTGTCCACTCACTCTCCACTTTCAAACTAACCAATATTGGTTGTATGGGTTGTTACAACACTACAAATTTGAAAAATTATTGGAGATAATTTGTCATATCACATAATGAAAATAAGAAAGAAATCTTTGGGATCTCAATTTATATGATGGGTTCTTCATTCATACCAACTTCAAGGTAATTCACATTCAAACTTACTCCAAAATCCTTAGTTCTATTTTGAAGGTGTCTTCACAATTTTATTCATGTTCTAACATAAGGAACAATACCTTTACACCTTGTAGGAACTCACTATTATTGCTCATGTTTGAAAGTGGATAGTGAGTGGACAGTAATATATAGTATTATATTACTGTCCATATATTACTATCCACTCACTATCCACTTTCAAACTGACCAAGATTGGTTGTAGGGGTTGTTTTTTTTTTTTAAGAAAAATGGGGTATATCCACCATATTTTATTAATAAACTAATTCAAGGACTCCCCCGTGGAAGAACCAAGAAGAAACCCCGGGATCATTGTCATATATAATTTACATAGAGTTTACATAAAATGTCAATTTTTACATCATGTTTCACATATAATAAACGAATCGGCTATTTATCAAAATGCAGCCACAAGTTCTAGCTCCCTCATAAAATCCCCAGTTAATTAGCATATAGCCAACCTGACTACATCCCAAAAATATTAACATTACAGATTTCAGGCTATATCTGATTTTATATACCGACCAAAATATGTCAACATAAGATATGAACAGAGGCCCTATTACAAAAAACTTTATAGAGAACACCTAAAAACCCCAATCTTCATTCGGCCAATGGTGAAGGATGTGCCCATTCTTGGCAGCAACTCTTCATGGAGGTGCCCACATGTCTGGCATGAAGGAAGCAGAGATCAAAACATTGTAGGTACCAACAAAGAACACTCACTGATAAATTGAGAAGATGTCGAAAAGCAATGTTGAGCTAGGTAGAAATGGGGAATTTGTATACTACAAGCAAACTAAAAAAATTGTGCCTAATTAAAACACATCCACCTTCAAGTTATGTTGATGCACATTAAGTACTGGTGGCATGAGCCAACTTGCAGGGCTTTTGGATTTTGAGTAACAAAACAATTTAATGCTTGTCCTTTGTTTTCTCAGCGACGGCCTGCAGATTCATGAGTTTGAAATACTAAAGATATTATCACTAATAACACTCATGATGGACAATACAGCAATGTGAATTGCATCAAACACTCACTTCAATTTATGATAACCAACTTCCTATCTGTACTAATATACGCACAAAGAGGAATCAGCTTGCAAGTGACGCTCTGTCCCGATTATAGATTTCAATAAACTTGGCATCTTGTGTTAGGATTACATCATCATTAAAAGCCACTATTTCATGCCCATCACATCCTTTATTTTCCAAGTAGTCTACTAATTGGTTTCCTTCCCTAAGTGTATGGGACACCTGAACTTCAAGAAATGAGTCAATTAACTGCCATATTTGCTGGAAAATATAATTTAGTTTCCAATTGTGGGATATTCAACTGAGACATGCTGAAATAATGACCATTGAGTCACCTTCTATTTGGATCTGATGGAATCCACAATTTTTAGCCAATATTAATCCTTCCATTAGTGCCTTGGCCTCAGCCAAGTTGTTTGAACCGACTGGAAGTATGCAACTTTTTACTGCTAGTAGTCAACCTTGATGATCCCGAATGCATATGCATGCCCCTGATCTACCTGGGTTTCCTCTAGAAGAACCATCAAAATTGAGTTTGCTAATACCTTGAATTGGAGGTAGCCACTTGATAACTTCTCTATCAATCACTTTATTTTCTTTTGTTTGGTAACACCAGCCAAATGGCACATGTATTTGCTTCCATTCACATAAAATGGATGAATCCCACATAGTCATGGTTAAATTGTGATTAAGCTTACTATGACTAGCATTAACTACTTCTGGTATCAATCTCTCTAGCTGTTGTATGACTGCTTGAACTAGTGAAAATTGTTTGCAGAAAATTCTTTTATTTTTCTCCCACCATATTCCCCAAACAACTAATGCTGGAATACATTTCCAAATGCCAAAGAATAGGGAGGAAGAATATAGTTGTGGCCATGACTCAAACAGATCCCAAAGCTTACATGGAAGAGGAGTATAATAATGTAACTTGCTGAGGACAAAAGACCAGCATTGCTGTGCAAATTGGTAGTTAAGGAAGAGGTGATATGTATCTTCTTGGTGGTTATCACAATGCAAGCAATTGAAGGGTTGAGCCATATTAAGTCTCTAAAGCCACTCACTTGTAAGAGCCCTATTATTCAATGCTAACAAAGCAAAACATCCTACTTTGGGCAAGTTTAGATTATTCCAGCAAAAAGAGTAGGCACGAGATGCATTTAAATTCACATCTTTCTACTGAATAAGCTTATACCCATCCTTGATGTTGTATTTTCCATCTTACCCCGGTGCCCATATTAGTTTGTCCTCCAAATTTGATAAGTAGACTATTTTTTGTGAAAAGATATTATGTACTATTTGTATTTCTTGACTTGAGAGAGACAACTCATGGGGATCTTTCCATATAACTTTTCTTGATTGTAGGCATATTGCAAGTACATAGTCACTTAAGTAAACCCCCCAAGCATTTTCTATTGAATTGACTATGTTTTCCAATTGAATTTCATTCATGCTAATCAATGGAGGTGCCCCATTCTATGAGTCACACCAAAATTTAACTGATTGGCCATTATTTACTTCCTAGGTTATGTATTGGCAAATAATTTGTCTAGAGGCTATCATGAAGTCCCAAATGGCCGATCCTTTAGGGGGATCTGAAATCGTAATGATTTTGGCTAGATTAGTATTATCTAGATACTTGCTTTGCATAATTTGGCACCATGTATTGTTCGGTTTAGAGTACATTTTCCATACTAGTTTGCTACCAAATGCCTGATTACGTTTTTGAATATCATGAACCCCTGCCCCACCTAGATGTTTTACTTGTGACAATTTCTCTATAGATACCAAAGGGATTTTATTTTCCCCATTCATATTCCCTATCCATAGGAATTCTCTGATCAGATTCTGAATTTTTTGAATGACCAACATTGGTGCTTTCATCACTGATAAGTAGTAATTGGGGATTGCTGAAAGGATTGATTTGATAAGAAGAATTATGCCTGAAAGTGACAACCATCTTGCTTTCCATGCAACAACTCTGGATTTAATCCTTTCAATGATAGGAGACTAGTAACTGGCTTTATTTGCACCCATAAAGAATGGGATTCCAAGGTATGTAGATGGAAGGAAATCTACTGAAAAACCTAGGAGATTGATAATTTTATTGGACACAATCTGATTTGTGTTAAACAAATAAATTTTAGATTTGAGAGGATTGACTCTCTAATTAGATGCTGCTGAATAAATGTCCAATGCTTCTTTAATCTGTCTAGCCTCCCTGATATTTGATATCCCAAATAGTAAGGTGTCATCCACAAAAAGTGAGTGTGTCACAAAAATGTGTGATTGCCCAATCTGAACTCTTACCCATAAACCTGAAGCTTGTTTCTATTGGATAAGCCTACTAAAAGATTCAGCCATCAAGATGAATAATACTGGTGAAAGTGGATCCCCCTGTCTAATACCTTGTGTGGATGTGAAGAACCTAGTTGGGACATTTATGAGAACTGAAAAAGCAGCTCCCGAAATACAAGCCTTTATCCATTTACACCAGCCTTTTGCAAATCCAAATTTTCATAAAACTTTGATAAGGAATCCCAACTTACTCTGTCATATGCTTTCATCATGTCCAATTTAATAACAAAGTGTGAAGATTTACTACTATGGATAGTATGTAGAACTTCATGTGCCACTAAGGCCCCTTCCATTGTTTCCCTTCCTGGAACAAAGCCCCCTTGAGGCTATGAAATGAGCTTCAGAATAAGGTGATGTATCCTTAAATAGATAGCCTTTGTGATGATTTTATATATGGTATTGCATAAGGATATCGGATGAAAATCTGCAAATGTCTTTGGACTTTGACTCTTCGGAATAATGGCTATGTTTGTAGTGTTGAAGCTTTTTAGCATGGTCTTGTTGCACCTTGATTCTTCAATAACATCCAAAACTTCCCACCAATCCAATCCCAACAAATTTGAAAAAATAGGGCAGTAAAGCCATCTGGGCTTGGGGCTTTATCTGGGGATAAAGAAAAGACCACTTTTTTAAGCTCTTGAATGGTGAATGGAGCAAGAAGTTTTATGTTGTCCACATCTGATATCAATGTGGGAATTGCCTCTAACAAGTCCTCCATTTAAGGAGCAACTCAACTTGCATTACCAGGTGGAGTTAGGAGATTTTGGAAAAACCTAACTCCTTGAATGCTATGTGGCTTAGACAATAAGATACCAGTCTCAGCATTAGTAATAGAGAAGATATGGTTACTCGAAGTTTTTTGTTTGGCTGAAGCATGAAAAAAATTTGTATTCCTATCCCCCTCTTTGAGCCATAGCTCTCTTGATTTCTCTCTCTACTATACCTCTTCTCAATTACATATTTCTTCCCAGTCATGTAATAGGAGCTTCTGTGAGGTGTAAGTATCCTTATCCATTCCTTGTTGAATTATAGTATTGTATATGGTCTCTAGTTTTTCTTTGAAAACTGCTTTCTCTTTAAAAATATTCTTGAAAATCACCTCATTCCATTTTTTGAGCCACTTTTTAGTATACTTCAACTTGTGTGCAAACTGGAACATTTTGGTTCCTTCTACCAAAGGTGTAGAGGTCTAGCATTGCTTGAGTGAGGGCATGAAACTTGGGTGTCATAGCCACATTCTTTCAAATTTGAAAGATGGTTTATGTTGAGAATCTTGGCTTTTAATTGAAGAGATCAAATACAGACAAATTGGAAAATGATATGAACCTGGTTGTGGTAGAATTTTTGAATGGAATGAAACATTTGTTAGCTTCCAGCACTGAGTTAGAAGAAACCTATCCAATCTGACCACTATTTGTGAGAAGTCTGCCCTTTTATTAGTCCAAGTAAATGATCCATGGACTAGTTCTATATCCATTAGACTATTGTCTTCAACAAAATTTGAGAAGTCCTGTGTTATTCTTAAAGGCGAACTAATCCCCCTAATTTTTTTTGACAGTTTTAATATGGCATTAAAGTCACCACCCAATATGATACGTGTATCTGATTGACTTTGAATAAACTAAGTGAGGTCTGTCCAAAGTCTCAATTTATCTTGTGTTGATGTAGGCCCATAAATATTGAAGAGCAATATCTTAATATCAAAGCATTCCAGTCCAGTGACTTGCCAATTATCTTTCCTCTCAATTATCTAGCCTTGAATAAGATTAGCATCCCATAGAATAGCCAGCCCTCCTGAAGCACCAACCACAGGGCTGTGAACCATTTTCCATTTTGACCATTTCCCAATTGTTTTAATAAAAGTCTCATCTGACATTTTTGTTTCTTGAAGTAATATCACATCCACTTTTAGTGAATCAAGTTCTAGCTTGATTCTATTTCTTTTGTCAAAGGCATTCAGTCCTCTGACATTACAAGAAGCTATCTTCATTGCTAACAAGGAGAACCCTTGGTTCTCCTCATCAATCTTTTGGAGGGTGTGAATTTCCCATCTAAATTTGATTGGATCCCTACTGCTATTTCTACCTTAATTAGATTACTCTTTGGTTTTCTACCTCTCTTTTTTGGTGTAACTATGGCTTGAGTATTTTGGAGAGGTGACTATTCAATTGAAAGAAAAGGAATAAGAGCACCCGCTACTTGACTAGCACTTGATTGACATTGAACAGTTGTTGGTTCACCTTGTATTTCGTGAATAAATGTATCATCGGCTTCCTCCTTCGCATGAAAAGTGTTACTATGGATCCAATCTCTAATGTGCAAAAGTGTAATCTCATCTAATTTAGGGAAGGGCACCAGTAGACTGGCATCATGCTAGAAATCCTTATTGTTGCAGCATTCCGTAACTACATTTTGTTCACATAATCCTTCCTGAGAACTGTAGTTGATTTCAGCCGGGGAAGAAACTTGATAGTCCTGATTAAGAGAATACATGTCTATTGCCATATCCTTATTAGATTGCAAGGGAGGGCTTGATATCTATTGTGAGATAGGGGGGAGAATATCCTCTTGACCTGGAATACGATTACTACCATCTCCCATTTTGGTAATGTTGACATAGGCTTGTGAGTGACATACTTGAGTCATGGGATTAGTAGCAAAAACTAATGAATCAGACTGAAGACATTGTTGCTACTCCTAATTACTATGAATATCTTCAAGCTGAAATATGCCTTCTTCTTCTGCTATCTCAAATATAATTTTAGTGGCTAGATCTGACAATAATTGTTCTAATATTTTCTTAGCTCTAAGACTAACCAAAACCTCTTTGTCAAGCACCTCATTTGAAATTGGGTGTTTGATAGGAGAATTTGAGAACATAAGTTTCTGCACTAAATCATCCACACTATCTTTGTGAGGTACTGACTGGTTGAAGTTGAGTAATAAGGGTTAGTTGTGATGCGATAGAATTGACATGATGAGACTAGTTACCCAGTAAAAGAAAATAGAGGCCTCAAATGTATAAAGATTGGTGGGTAGCACTTCAGCTCAACATGGGGAAGGAGTTTTGAGGACTGGTTGTCTCTGATGGGTGGGACACTGAATGAAATTTGTGCAAAAATTAATACAAACCTTCAGCTAGGCTAATGACTGGGCCTGACAGTGAGCCATGAAATGACCTAGCTGATGTTGGTATAGCATAATTGAGTCCTCATTTTGTAGAATAATTTTCTATTCCCAATTCCCCCATTTTGATTTAAGGAAAATAAATTTTGGCAAATCTTGAGTAATATCATGCAGTATACACACTCTAGTGTCACGATAGGGCAGCTCAAATGGGATAAGGTCATGCCTAGCAAAGATACCAATACGGTTGGCAATGATTTCAACTAGCTCTGGGTCTCTATACTCTAGTGGTAAATTAGGCAAAGCAATCCAAATGGGAAAGAATAATGGGGATCTATCCTTAAGCATGACATTTGGAGTCCAAAGTGCAGTGAAAAGACCCAAGCCTTTACAAAACCAACTTTTGATCTTATGTGTCCCATCTCTCATAGTAGAATTTTCAAATTTTGCAAGAAAATATCCCAACTCAATATTTATCCAAAAGACATCTAATAACCCTGGCCAATTTTGAAAAGCCCAAATTTTAATATCATCAATTGATAAGTCTCATTTTGAGAATTTACCTATTAGGGCTCTATCCCAGAGATGTTGAATTTGGTCTTGTAACAAGTGATCTAGGAAGGAAACTATAGCAGAACCTCATTTCTCAGGCCCCTGAAGAACTTCTAAATGAGTCTTACTTTGCTTGACCTGCTAGATTTGAGCATGTTGTTTTGGATTGAAGGGTGCTCTGTTTAGCATAGTCCATTGTGGCTGACTAGGTTGACTAAACGGTATCTGCTTCACAACCCTAGAATCTTCTTGGGTTTTATCAGGGCCCTGATTAAAAAGGATAACTACAAGGGAACCCAGAGGTGTTCCTTCACAAATGTCAAATACTAGCTACTTTTGAAAGGGCCGAGCCCTACCCATAATCTACTACCTAGGAAAATGGTGAGATTTTGTAGATCCCGGCTGATAAAACTTTGAAAAAAAAAATTCCTGCCCATATTTATTTTGAAAATATCCTCGTCCTGAGTTAGTGAGCACCTGTTTGAATGATGTTGCTTGACACTGCTCTACTTGCCGGGAAGACTCACCAACCTCATAGACAGAGGGTGCGGTGTTACAGGAAACATTTGGTTGGAAAACCTGATTGGGGGCCTGCTTAAAATGAACCCTAGATTTTGTCTTTGCTGATGCATTGATGTGGAATCTGGGGTTAACAAAAAAAATTTTAGCCAGCTGCACTATCGCTTTCCCACTGAATATCTTCAATATGTCATCAATAGCCAAATGGGGGGTATTATTTCTATTCACCCAATTCTTTTGGGCAAATGGACCAACTGAAACCCTAGAGACATGTCCCAATGTCTGGTGTGGGCCATGTTGATTTTGTCATGCTTTGAATGACTCAAACCCTTACCATAGTTAGCAGATGGTTGGCATAGATCCTTACCTTTTTCGTTCAAATAGTGTTGTTCAAACATTTTCCTCTACGAAGGCAGTTGCTGTCTGCCTCCAAATGGGTGTCTATGCCTACCATTGTTGCCTACGACCCTACTATTGTTACCTAGAATTGCTCTGAACTCTCTGCTGCACCCACTACCTCCCGACGCCATGGTTGTAGGGGTTGTTAAAACACTACAAATTTGATAATTTATTGGAGACAATTTATCATATCACATAATGCACATAAGAAAGAAATCTTTGGAATCTCAAAATATATGATTGGTTCTTCATTCCTATCAATTTCAAGGTAATTCACATTCAAACTTACTCCAAAATCCTTAGTTCTATTTTGAAGGTGTCTTCACAATTTGATTCTTGTTCTAACATAAGGATCAATACCTTTACACCTTGTAGGAACTCACTATTATTGTTTATGTTTGAAAGTGGATAGTGAGTGGATAGTAATATATAGTATTATATTATTGGCCATATATTACTGTCCAGTCACTATCCACTTTCAAACTAAACAAGATTGGTTGTAGGGGTTGTTCCAACACTAAAAATGTGACAATTTATTGGAGACAAATTATCATATCACATAATGCACATAAGAAAGAAATCTTTGGAATCTCAAAATATATAAGGGGTTCTTCATTCCTATCAACTTCAAGGTAATTCACATTCAAACTTACTCCAAAATCCTTATGTCTATTTTGAAGGTGTCTTCACAATTTGATTCTTGTTCTAACATAAGGAACAATACCTTTACACCTTGTAAGAACTCACTATTATTGCTCATGTTTGAAAGTGGTAGTGAGTAGATAGTAATATATAGTATTATATTACTATCCACTCACTATCCACTTTCAAACTAACCAAGATTGGTTGTAGGGGTTGTTTCAACACTACAAATTTGACAATTTATTAGAGACAATTTGTCATATCACATAATGCACATAAGCAAGAAAGCTTTGGAGTCTCAAAATATATGATGGGTTCTTCACTCCTATCAACTTCAAGGTAATTCACATTCAAACTTACTTCAAAATCCTTAGTTCTATTTTGAAGGTGTCTTCACAATTTTATTCTTGTTCTAACATAAGGAACAATAGCTTTAGCATTCAGTTTGGATGCCTATAGCACTAAAACTCCAAACATGTCCCTATGAACCCGATACAAGTTCCTAGAAGGTGTAAAGGTATTGTTCCTTATGTTAGAACAAGAATAGTGAGTGGACAGTAATATATGGACATAGGTCACTATTATATTACTGTCCACTCACTATCCACTTTCAAACTGATGAAGATTGGTTGTAGGGGTTGTTACAACACTAAAAATTTGACAATTTATTGGAGATAATTTTTTATATCACATAATACAATCACTACCACATTCATGCATTGATGGGAATTAATGATCCAAGTTTTTAGATTTTGAGAACACGTATATTAAGTGGAGGCTAGAAGGGATATTTGTAGAGATTTTCTAGATCTATTAAATTATAGATAATATCTTCTTTACTAATTTGAGGTGGGACAAAAGTAACCTAGGTATATGAAACCTTCACAAAAATCTCTTCTTTAGCCTCCACTCATACCTCTTCACAGAATTTGGAAACTTTGGATGTTGTTTCTCATCCATGCACAAAATGAGCTAGTGATCATATAAAATTCCTTTAGGCCTCCAATATTAATGAGCTACACAAGTGTAAAAGGTTTTTGCGAGACTAGGATTAATTATTTGGTCAATTATGAGAAGGTAAACAACAAGATAATTTTATTGTATCTTTCATTTCTTTTATGCATTTATATTTTCTGCCTTCTCTTCATCTTTAGTAATATATTGGATACTGTGTAGTGTACATAAAGGCAAGGCAGTGATTATTCTTGATGATTGGCAGGTATAAGTCTTCTAGGCCTTACCCAGTAGCTAGGACTAAAGATAGCAGAGCTCAAGAGACCATAATAGATGGTCTCCATCTTTGGTCCATACGATTGAGTAAACATTTTATGTTTCATAAGCTCATCAAATGCGGTGATCTGAAGAATTTAATAGATAATATTTTCATGTATAACGTACATTATTTTAGTTTGACACTACACAAATTTATCTATTTCCCACACTTGTCAACTATGGAGACAACGATAAATAAGCATCCCCTCCTATGGCCTGAGTAATGCAAGCCATGGGAGGAGATGCTTTATTATCATTGTCCTCGTAGTTGAGAAGTGCATGAAGTAGATAGATTCATGTAATGTCAACTTAAATAATATACATTATCATGAAAATATTCTATTAAATTTAGATCCCCACATTTGATGAGCTAATAAAAAAGGTAAAACATTTTTTCAGTAATATGGACCAAAGATGGATACCATTTATGATGGTCTCTTGAGCTCTATTATCTTTAGTGTTCCATATCATCATAATTACGATGACTATCTTATCAAAAAATACAAAACTGTTGAAATGTCCATCGGGATGCGACGGGTATACCATCAGAAAATCTATCAGATTGTGATAAATTTTACAATGGTATGTTGTACCTCTAATGGGACACACTGTCGGCTTACGACAGGCAGATGCGTTAGAAAATTCTATCGAAGGGTGATGAGGACACCATTGGAAGGCAAAAAGGAAACCATCAGAACCTCTGCCAATTTGTGATGATATTTGTGACCTTATGTTGTACCTTCAACAGGATGTGTTGTCAAACTCTAACGACACGTGTCGTTGGTATACGATGGTCATTCTAACAATTTTGATGGTCTTTTCCCAAGGAATTTCATGATTTTTGACATCATGTGGTATCACAAACCACACCCCTATGTATGGTGCATTGTGATGTGGGGGTCATCGAACGTTGTGTCTTAATTGTGACAATTATTTTTGGCGATAAATTTTATGATGAAATTATATCGATGATGGTTCCTGTCATAGTTATGACTAATAGCGTTAGAATGGCCATCAAGAAAATGGCCTTAAATTTACTAGCGGTATATAGAAACAAGATGAATGAAGGAGTTGTTGTTAGAAACAAAGCTAGATTGGTGTATAAAGGATATTCATAGTAAGAAGGAATTGACTTTGAAGAGACCTTTGCACCTATTGCTAGGATTGAGGCAATAAGATTATTTTTAGCTTATGTTGCTTATAAGGATTTCAAAGTATATCAGATGGATGTAAAATAAGATTTCCTCAGTGGAGACTTGGAAGAAGAAGTATTATACATTGAGAAACATGATGGATTTCCTTTATCAGGAAATGAAGATCTAGTTTGCAAATTAAAGAAGGCTCTATATGGATTGAAACAAGCACCAAGAGCTTGGTATGCAAGATTTGATAAGTATCTAATTCATTTGGGATTCAAGAAAGCTAATGCTGACATCAATTTGTACTTAAGAATCAATGAATAAGGTATCTTGATTGTTGACTTTTTTGTTGATGATATTATCTTTGGAGGAAATTATGAAATGAGTAATAAGTTTGCTGATGAGATGAAAAGTGAATTTGAAATGTCTATGATTGGGGAGATGAAATTATTCCTTAGCTTGTAGATCACTCAAAGTAAGAAAGGGATATTCATATCTCAGACCAAATATATTAAAGAGATATTGAAAAAGTTTGGCATAGATGACAGAAAACCTATTGGAACTCCTATGGTAACTGGGACTAAGCTATCTTTAGAGGATGAAGAAAATAATATACCACAGACAAGGTATAGATCAATGATTGGAGTTCTTCAGCATCTAAACACATACTAGACCTGATATTGCTAATGCAATTGGAATTGTTGCAATATTTCAAGTAGATCCTAAAGAATCTCACCTTATGGTAGTAAAAAAGATATTCTTCTCTATGGTATGATAAATCACTTTGAATTTCATGCTTTCACTGATTCTGATTAGGTAGGGAATGTAGATGATAGAAAGAGTACAAGTGGAGGATCATTTTTCCTTGGCAAAAGGTTGATTTATTGGATTAGCATGAAGCAGGATTGTATTTCTCAGTCTACAGTAGAATCAGAGTATGTTGCAGCAATAATCAATTGCACACAGATCATATGGATGATTAAAATGTTGAAATACATTGGATTATATCTTGAAGATTCAGTTACTATCCATTGTGACAATACTAGCATATTAAATATGTTAAAAACCTTTTATGCATTTAAAGATGAAACATATAGCAATAAAGTATCATTTATTGAGAGATAAGGTTGCGGAGAAAGAACTGAAGTTAGAATATGTGAACACAAAGGAAAAAATAGAAGAAATTTTTACAAAACCTCTACCAAACAATATATTTGAGTATTTGATAGGTATGCTAGGGGTTATGCCCCAACCTACTTTTGAATAATTGATACAAAAATTGCATTAGTCCAGAAACATCAGAGCACTATTTCATTATCTGGACTGAATGCTTGATGCTTCTCCTATAGGGGGTATATGTATTTGCGTTGAGTCATTGAGGATTGTTGGAATGACACCTTTGACATTGATGTCAATGGGGGAGATAATAACACATGAAAAACAAGTATGAGAGGATCATCCCTTGGGGGAGAAATGTTCAGAAAGATCCATACTAATTGATGAAGAGGATTTGATGATTGATGAAGAGGATTTGAAAATATGTTTATGTATGGGGAGAGTAACAGATGCAGTAGAGGTATGCTTGATATTTATGAAACTTATATGTTTTTCATCTATGTTGCCATTGATGCCAAAGGGGGAGATTGTTAGCATGAATGATGATGGTATTCCCATAAGGGAGTATCCTAATAGTGTTGGAGGTATGTTACAATGATTATGTGTTAAAATTATGATAGAGTTTGTCATTGATGTCAACATATGTTACTGACTAGTTGTTTAAAAGCCTGCAAACAAATTGCAAAGAATTGTATGGACACCATGAAATAAATTAGTATAGGCGAAATTAGATGAAGAATCCACATACTATCTTGGTTCACTAGCTATGATTGCACTAGCTTATGATTTGATTGGACAAAGTTATGGTTGATTTAATGATGATTCATTTTTAGGAGATAGAAACTAAGGTTTTCATAGAGTTGGTTGCAGAACTTTGTGGATAGCATTCATGATTTATTAAATCATGATGAGCGAGCATAGGGTTCTATTGGACACTGACTAGAGAGCTTATTATGATCATATGAAGATATGACTATACAAGTGACATCATCAAAGGCATGTGTATTGGCAAAGACCTATTTTGAAGGATGACTTGGAACATGTTTCAAGTAATTTAATGAGCAAGCTTGATTTACAAATCTAAATGATAAATTGATGTAATTGTTATATTGTAACATTGTAAGAGGTACTATGCACATCTTCACATGGGTCCATTTGTATTTTGTAAATAGGATTTATCCTATGAAGGCTGGCCTAGATTTAATTATTGTAACTTTTATATAAGGATTGAAATCCTTGGAAAATATGTGATGATGTTGCATATGTGAACTACAAAGGTAAAGTCAAGCTTGAGGTTGCATTAGTTACTATTTGGAGAATAGTAGTTGTGCACTTGGGCACAAGGTGGAGCTTACTTGGTAGCGGTTGAATACTGGAAGTAATTTCAGAATAGAATTCTCTCAGTCTTGAAGTTGTGAGGTTTGGAGAACCTAAGGGTGGCTTTAACTTTCAAATATTTTGATCAAGGTTGATATATTGTACATCCCTAACAAGTTTATTGCCTCTAGTAGGGCTAGACTCCTAGCAGGGTTGATTCCTTAATAGGGATCACATTGTAAAAGGCTCCTAACAGGGTATGTCCTTTAACAAGGACTTGCCTATTATAATGCTCAACTCTTAACAAGATCAGACCTCTCAACAGGGTTATTATATTCATATTGAAAATATTTGTGGGTATGATCCCTACTGGGGTTTTTCCCTTAACAGGGTTTTCCTCGATAAAAAATCTTGGTGTTCATGTGTATGTGTGTTATTGTTGCATTTACTTTTCAATTTAGTAATTTTTTTTTTAGCAATTAAATGGAATTGAAATTAAAGTATTAAATATTGGAATCAACTGATTCATTCACCCCCCCCCCCCCTCTCAGTTGATTGGTACATTTCTCTTCTAATAATATTTGGAAAGCTCCTAGGGCTCATTGTTTCACATAGAGGAATTCAAGTTGATCCTGAAAAGGTAAAAGCCATACTATATATGTCTCCTCCCTCCAATCTAAAGAAACTCAAAGGACTCTAGAGAAGATTATAGTCAATAGCAAGGTTCATAGCTCAACTCATTGATAAGTGTCATCTATTCCAACACTTATTACATAAAGTAGTCACATCTGTCTAGGCAAAACAATGTGAGAAAGCATTTCAAATCTTAAAAAAATAGTTTTTGAGTTCGCTAGTACTAGTTCCACCAACTCTTGGAAAACCACTTTTGTTGTACATTTAAACAATAAAGTGAGCACTAGGAATTCTCTTGGTTCAACATGATGATTAGGGAAAAGAAAGATCCATATATTACATCATTTTAACCCTTGTGGGATATGAATTAAACTACTCATCCATTGAAAAGACATGTCTAGCAATTGTCTTCGCCTCTCAAAAGATAAGGCATTATATGTTGAGTCATAAAACCAAACTAATTTCTCACATAGATCCATTGAAGTACTTATTGAGAAAAGCAACATTAACTAGAAGACTTGAAAAATGGGTCATGATTTTAAGCAAGTTTTATATAGAATATGTTAACCGTAAATAAATAAAAGGACAAGTTATTGCAAACCAATTGGTAGAAGATCCTTTAAGAGATCACCAACCCATTGTGTCATACTTTCCTGATGAGTCAATTTTAAACATAGATGCATCAATACTAGTTTGGCAACCACATTTTGATGGATCATATACAAACCATGGTATAGGCACATGAATTGTTTTCATCACTTCGTAAGGAGATGCAATTCCCAAATCCTTTTGCCTCAATTTTCTATGCACCAACAATATAGCTGAATATAAAGCTCTAGTCATAGGATTAAAAATGGCTATACAATGGGGGATAAAGAATTTGAAAGTTTATGGTGATTCACAACTAGTCATTAGTCAAGTCAACAATGACTACATGATAAAAGATGAAAAATTGATCCCATACAAGCAATTAATTGAACAAATGTGTGCTTCCTTTCAATACATTATTTTTGAACAAGTTCCAAGAGTTCAAAATAAAGTCACAAATGCGATGGCTACCATAGCATCCTTGATTGACATGCCAGACAATGAAACTAGATTCCAATTTTGTGGTAGAATGGATCATGATCCCAATGCATGAAGAATCTATAATAGAATCAGTATGTGTCCTTATTGGTCCTAAGTCTCCCTAGTACAAAGACATCTATTCTTACCTCCAAGGTAATCACCTTCCACCTGACTTGTGCAGAAACCAAAAGAAGTTTCTTATCCGACAAGCCTCTAAGTATACCCTTCTTGCTAATACTCTGTATAGAAAAGGTCTAGATGGTCTGCTTCTACGATGTCTTACTCCATATAATCCAGGAAAGCCATGTACGAGGTATGTGAATGTTTTTGTGGGGCCCACTTAGGTGGTAATAGCCTAGCAAATAAAATCCTAAGGATGGGATATTATTGGCCAACTCTAGAGATAGATCCACATGAGTATGTACAAAGATGCCGAAATTGTTAGAGACAAGGAGATCTCATCCATGCATCAGCTCAAGATCTTAAACCCCTTACTTCATCATGTCCTTTTTCAAGGTGGGGATTTGACCTAGTGGGAATTATTACACCCATTTCCTCTAATGGTCACAAGTACATAATCACAGCAACATAATATTTTACAAAGTGGGTTGAGGTCATTCTCCTAGCAACCAGATATCCATGTTTATCCTTAATTATATCATCTATCGGTATGGAATTCTACAAACCATACTGAGTGACCATGGATGACCATTTCAAAATAAAGATTTTGAGGATATTTGTGAGAAATTTAAAATCAAACAAAACTTGTCGTCATTCTATTACCCTCAGGGAAATGGTCAAGCTAACACAACTAACAAAACAATCCTGAAAATTGTAAGAAAATTTGTTAATGAAAATGGGCCAAGACTGGCATTTGTAGCTTAGTCCTACACTATGGGCATACAGAACTAGCATAAGGTCTCCAACAGGAGCAACGCCCTTTTCCCTTGTATATGGAACAAAATCAATTCTACCTCTTGAATTTGAGCTTCACTCTCTTAGGTTATCACTGAAGAACTTTATTTCAGATGAACACTATAGGATGTAGGATAGGAAAATGAGAAAAATATGCACACAAGAGGAACCATCAAACTCTAAAGTATGCACAATCAATCTATCTAAACACAAAATAAATTGAGATAAAGAAATGCAAACTCTAAACAAAACTCCCTCAATTTGACAATTGTGGCATTTCTTGCTTCTCTAAAAGAGTGGATGTGGCTCCCATATTGACACAATGAAAGCAATATGTTGATAGTATGACTATAATTATGATGAGAAGATTTGAAAGAAGATGGTTAGTTGGAATTGAGAAATTTGATCTCAATTTATAGGGATTGGAGACCAAAAAGTAGATTTGGAAATGAGAGTGCAAATTGGAAGATTGTCATAATTATGACAAATTAAATGCACAATTTGGAATGCATAAAGCAATGCACAAATCAAGGACAAAGTGATGAGGCTAATTAGTAGGAAATTAGATGCCAAATGAATGGAAAAATTGAAGGGAAAGATGGAAGAAATCATGAAGCATAGTTATAGGGATTAGAAGCACAATTAGGGGAAGGAATTTTTGAATTTAAAAAATCATTAATTCCCACCAAAAGGACAAATTAGGAAATAGGAATTAAAAATTCCAAAATTCATGGAAAAGGGAACAATTAATTAATATGAAATTAATTAATTTTGGGAGACATAGGATAGCGAGATTAATCTAATAGATAGATTAATACGAAAGGGATAAACTATGGGTTATATATCCCAAGAAGACAAATTAGTAAAAATGATTGGTTGAATTGATGATGTATGATCAAAAGGGGATTGATCTTGAATGATTTGATTAAGGTTTGAACCGATCTTCATGATTAAAAATTGATTAGGGATCAACACACTATCGGTGAACTCTGACAATGTGCGTGATTGAAGATGACAGGATAATATAGTATCGATGAACTTTAACAATGCTATTGGGTTGACTGATGATGATGAAATAAAATTAATGATCTTGGACAATGTTATTAGATTGATTTGGATCACAATGAGGATAATGAGGCATCAATGAACTTTGACTGTGCACTCGGGATTGATGATGATGATGATGATGATGATGATGATGATGATGATGATGATCAGGCATCAATGAACTTAGACAATGCCTTGGATTGATTTGGGATTGAATTGATTTGATTTATTAAATTTTGACATGGATTCAATGAGGCTAGATTGATTTGGAACTGGTTTGATTGGACATCGATGATCTTGGGCAATGTCCTAGAATTGATTTGATAATGATTGAATGCATTTGAAATGGTTTTGGACTGATTAGGACTGATTCTGTTTGACTTGAACTGATTTAGGAAGGTTTGACATGGTTTGGGATCGATTAGGATCAGTTTAGGAATGTTTAGGATCGGTTTAGGAATGATTAGGAATGAGATGCAGATTTAATTAATTTGGCCAAAGAGATCAAGGTTATGATGGAAAAATGATAGAAATGTTAGTAAATAATTAAATGAGGAAATGGCACAAGATAAAAGACATGTTAAAAGGGGGCACATAGGTGTGAACCATTTTTTAGGTGTCTACATTTTGCCCCTCTTTGAGAAAATGTCATTATGAGTGTTGGTTCAAAGAAAAATAAAGATCGTGCCCCAATGGATCAACAGAAGGGAGGAAGGATGCCCCCTCAAAAAATTGAGCGAAAATTAATTCAAGGACAATTTTTCGAAAAGAGAATGGTTACAAGGATTGAAGGAAGGAATGTTAGTAAAAGGCTAAAATTAGATGGAGAAAAGTTAATAGTGATGAAAACTTTCTTTGATAAGTGCATTTTTATTTCATGAGAGATTTATTTAATATGGAAAAATCAGATGCGTCACACCATGGCACAGAAAGCCAGGATGATAATGCGATCCATTTGTGTAAAAAAAACACATAGCAGAGAGAGAATGATCTCGTCTTCCCCGATACATATTAATGAAATGCCCCATAATCTCATGAGATCATCCAACAAGAAGAAGACAAAATAAAAATAAATAAATCAATAAAATATAAGACTCGCTAAACTGAGCAAGCCAACAACCATTCAAATCTAGTTGTCAAAATTCATTTATTTATTTTAATTGATGATGATGATGTTTGGTTTTAGGAATGAAGTACCCCATCTAAGATAGATACTATCTAGTTTCGAGTATATGACACCTTGTATATGAAAAGTGATAGGTTTGATAAAAGATTGATTGATGTTGATTGATTGATAGGACAAGTTTGACCCGATTGATTGCTGACATGATTAGATAGTTTGTTTGTTAATGCATAATTTTGATTAAACGCAATGTTTAAAAGTCTTTAGATTGTGTCTACTAAAATGATTGTCTTTTTGCAAAGGATAATTTATTGAAAATGAGGAAAATGATTATGTACAAATTTATTGCATATTTTTGAAATTTTTCTATGATTTTTAGGGTTTTGAAAATATTTGATTTTTTGTGATTTTTTTCAGAACATTTTGCAATTTTTAGGATTTTTTCAAGACTTTATGCAATTTTTAAAAGATTTTTTCAAGATCATATTTGATTTTTTACTGATTATTTCAGGACATTACATGATTTTTAGAGATTTTTTAGACTTTTATATGATTTTTTAGTGATTTTTTCCATGACTTTTATGATTTTTAATAATTTTTTCATGATCATATGTAAATTTTTAGGAATTTTTTCTTCTTATTAGATTTTTTAATTATTTTTTCAGGACATTAAGGTATTTACAAGAAAGAATTGCCCCCATTGTCTAGCAAGGAAGGGACAATATGGATTGATGGATAAGCTAGTAGATGGATGAAGGCCAAAGGGTTACTGAGTATGTCATTGAAGCTTTGTTTGGGTTGCTAAGGAATATCCATATAATAGGATAACATGTTTTAATAAAGCTAAGGGATTTGAAATGACAAGGAGATGGTGAGTGATGCATTGGATTGGATAGGTCAAGAGGTTTTTTAAAATATGTTTTTCACTTTAAGCCCTTATTTTCATCAAGATCAAGAAAGGGATTGGGATAGGGAAAATGATAGGATATGGATGGGATAATGACAGAACATGCATAGGATAAGAAAGATCAATAATGGACAAAGATAAGGATATGGATAAAATGATATGATAAGATAGGCAATAAGAACCAAATAGATAGGGATAAGATAGGAAGTATGGACCAAAGGGGATCGTGATAAAGTAAAGAAGATAGGACATTTGTTGCTTCTAGAATGATCCTTAACCTTGTCAAGATTAAAGTTGGGAAAAATGGAATATGGAAGCTGATGGGATAAGGGATATGAAAGGAAATAGGATAATGGAGGAGATCATGGGAAAAATGGAGGAAATGATAGGGTATAATAGGATATGGAAATATCAAAAAAATATGCCCCCAAGTATGGAATGCAAGATGTTCATAGACTACTCATGATGCTTGTTTGCTAGGTTTTCATCATGGTACTTGTCCAAAGTGCTTGTTTGCCAGGTTTTCACTAGTGGACAAAATTATTTCTCTTTATTCTTTTTTTTTCATGTTACCAAATGCCTATTTGCTAGGTTTTCATCAAGGTAACTTTTTTTCTTTTTTTTTACTTTTTTTTTTTTTTTTTTTTTACATTTTTCAAAAGACAATGGCCACATGACATGACATGGATGTAGGACTCAAACGCCTTGTTATTTTGATGGTTATTTGTAAATATATAATAATAGACCATGACTTTAATAGTGTGCTCAAAGATGTTGGTAGGGTAATGATAAGGTTAGGTAAATGATTGAAAAGGTTGAATGAAAGGTTGGAAAAGAGGTGTTGGATACTAGAGGGACTGGAATAAGGCTTGATTTTGAATGGATGGAAATGGATGCAAGAAAAACATTAGCACACACCTTGAGAGGTGATAGAGTGATGAAGTAAAAGGAGATTTTGGATTTGATCGAGGAATGGATATGGATTTGGAGAAAAAAGGACCCAAAATGGATTTAGAAGATGGAAAGATTTTAGATAGAGGGATAGCAACTTTGGATGCCAAATTGGATTTTTCTTTAGGAATCTGTGCTTCAAGAAGATTCTTGGGAATCCACATGTATTTTGATTTTTTCATTCTTTTGTGGGTCCTTTGATTGCATTGTTTGCAAAATAGATTTAGGAACCCATATTGGTTTTGTTTTTTATTTTTCTTTAATGGGCCTTTGTGGCCTTTTTTATACTTCTTTTTCTTTGATTTCACATGTCGATTAGACTAGACATGTTGATCCTTGAATGCATGTGGATTGCTTGACTTATGGAATTTATGCTTGACATCCAAACTACTTGGAAAATGAAGGGGGATTCATGGATGGATATGAATTGTATGAAGGTATTTTGGATGGATGGAAGGTTCTCAAAGATGTGTGCTTTTGTTGACTTTCATATGGGAAAGGGTAATTGAATTGTGAAGTAGTGGATGGAGGAGTAATATGGATGGAAGGGGTGAAGGAGGAGGTATACAGTTGAACTTGGATTTGGAAGGGATACCAACGCCTTGAGAGAGATCTTTAGGACTAAGGTCATGACCTAAAAAAATTTCTTTGACATGAAAGGGTTTTAATATACTTTGTTCTTGAATATTGAACTCTTTGACTTGATGATTCTTTTGACCAATGGGAGACTTGTTGGTAGATGCGAGTTCATTTTGAGGTCCACATGATATGAAAGAAACAATAGGATCATAAAGTGGATTAGAATATATTCTAATGGAGGAATTCATTTGACATATATGAACAACTTGCACAAATGTTTTTGCATCATGAGGGGGGTCCATGAGTAATAATGGGATCCTACGATAGGATACAAGAAATGATAGGTTCATTTAGCAGGATATGATCTTGTGGAGGATTTGGAGGACTAGGACATGGAGATGAAGGGATGGAGGGATCTTCTGGAGGATCTAGAGGGATGATGGGATCTTGTGTACATGAGGGTGAAGGGATACTTTGATCTTGACTTGGAATGGGATTATTGGAAATAATGGAAAGGAGGAAATAATCTTTCTTAGGAAGGGGAATATCTATGGGACTTGGAAGGAAATTTTTCTCTTGAGATGGAGGGGGGTCATCTTGGATAGGAAGTTTATGGATAATAGGATCATCATGAAGATAAAGGGTAATAGAATCTTGGTAAAAAATAGATATGATTGGTCATTTTTAGGATCTTGATCTTGATTTATTTTAGGACTCATTTCTTTTTGTTTTGGATCATTCTTTTGACATGGGGTTTGGATTGGGATATGTATGGGTGACTCTAGAAAAGGGTCAATATTTTGATATGAAGGAGATGGAGTTTGAATAGGACTTTCTTGAATAGGATTGTGTGAAGATGGAGGACATTGTGGCATTAGATCTAGCATCTTGGAAGCATGGAAGGGAATTGTGCCAAAAAATGGATTATCTTGAATTTATTCTATGGATAGCCCTTGGAAGGTTTCATCATTGGAAGTGTCATAATTGGTGGGAGATGGAAGAAATTGCTCTTGTGAAAATTTAGGGGAAAAATAGATGGAAGGGGATATGGATGTTTCTTGAAAGGAAATAGGTGTGTCATCCATGTTATTGTTTTGGGATGGGCCATTGCTAGACATGGGTGCATTATTATTTTCATATATAAAACCCAATTGTTGAAGCAAATCTTTTAAAAATTTAGATTTGGAATTTTTCTTCTTCTTGGTTGATCTTGTTGGTGAGACCATGTTAATGTTTGTAAGCTATGAATAATTTGTTAATGGAAGATGTCTCACAAATTCTTGATCATTTATCATGCTTGATTCATATTCAAAAGATCACGTATTTGGATTTGTGTTCATTTGGGAAAACCTTGGTGGTGAATTTGAGGACATAAAAGAATTCTCTTCAACGTGCAATATTCTTGAAGGAAAATAATTTTGTGACCTTGGAATTGGTTGACCTGATTGCATGATGGGTACAAGAGGTTGTGAAATTTCTTAAGGAACACTTGGTTGCATTGGAATAAATATTGGTCCATTATTAGGTGGTGGTCCAAATTGAATTACACCACACTTTGGTTGAAAGGTTTGATTTGGAACTTGGTTGAATGGTTGATTTGAAATTTGATCTCATGGAAATTGATTTGAATTTTGATTTAATTTAGCATGATTTGGGACTTGGTTGAAATTTTTTTTCTCTTGAACATGATTAGATTGGGTTTGATTGATCTTGGCTTGTGCTTCATCTAGTTTTGAATGAAGTAATAGTATTATTAATCTTTCAATGGGAGCTTTAATGTTAATTTCACCCAAACTATCTTCTGAACAATTGCAGAGTATGGTCATATCTCTTCTAGTCTTTTCAGCAGCTTGGATTTGTTGTTCCACAAACTTAATTTCTTCCTCTGATTCATCTATCAAATTTTTAATCATTTGTGTATGAGATTGATGTGATTGATTATGTGAGAGTGTCATTTTTCTCGAATTAGGAGGTTTTTGGATCCCTTGTCTTGGAAGGTACATGATGTTTGGGTCACAACGTTGTGTTTGAAAAGGTATACCTTTTCTAGGATCAAATGGTAGTTGTGTGTTCTCACTTGAAATATAGATGGGTTGGTAAGAACCTTGTTGCCTTGTCACAATTGGCATGATGACTATATGAAAAATGCAACTTAGGAATGCAAAAAAAATTTGGATTTGTTTTGTTTTTTGAATGATTATGCAAAATGCAACTATGTTTTTGTGATTTTGAAGGGCTCTTTGAAATGGTATGAAAATGGAACTTAGAATGTGCAAAATGCAACTTGATTTTGGATTTTGAAGGTTTTGGAAGCTTGGGTTATGCAACTTAGGATTTGGACTTTGAAAATGCAAATTATGCAAACTATGTTTTTGGAATTTTTGACTTTGACAAAATCTTTGGAAAATACAAATCTAAGGGTATAACCTTAGGAGATTGAATAGGGATTTTGACTTGAAAGGATCAAAAGGACAAATATGTTTGAATAGAATGGGATTATGCCAAATACAACATGATAGAGATGGAGTTTGACAAAAGGACAAAAGGAAAATTTTGTTAAAAAGGGATATAGGGACCATGTCAAGATCTTTTTTTTAAACAACATAAGGAGAGACTCTAAAATTTGGTTTTTTGTGGGATTTTGAAAAATCTTTTAAAGGGGATAAATGCAAAATGCAATAGGACTAAAATGAGGATCAAAATGAGGACTATGATGGGGATCAAAAGTTGCAAATACAAAGGGGGATAATGCAAATTATGCAAGGACTATGATATGGAAATAGATGCAAATGAGGACTGATTATGCAAAAGATTACCCTAGGATTGCAAAAAGGCTCCAAAGAAAATGTTTTTAAATTTCATGTCTAGCAAAGTCTATGACAAGTTTTTGAAATGTTCTTGAATGTCTTGGAATATTTTTGACAATGTTTAGAAATATTTTGCAAAGGTGTTATGAGTGTTTTAAAAGTGTTTTTGAAATGTTTGAGTACTCACACAAGACACATCAAGTAGAAAAGTAGTTGTAAAATTTTAAACAAACACACCATAACCTAGGCTGGAAGGATAATATCCACTGAATTCCCACTTGAACAAAATTCAGTGGTGCCTATTCATAGTGGATATCCTAGAAGCTTGGAGGTACGAGATTCCCTTTACAGTGCACTCACTTCTCAGGCACACCAAGCTTCAAATTCCAAGGGGTATTACTTCCCAAGGAACCACTATCTCTACTATGAGTCGCGAAAGTGTGTGATGTCTTCATGGGAATTGGTGACCCCTTGCATCAATGAATAGAAGGTTTTTGGAAAACTAGAACAAGGTGTTTAGTACTGGAAATCTAGTTCAATGGGTGGTGTGATAAACTCCCACATGAGGTCTCCCTTGAGAACCAAGGTTTTCACACCAAAAGGGTACTGGAGGAGAGCTATCACCCAACCACATTGTCGATTGGATTATTAGTCACAATCATGCATTTATATAGCGGTTTGGATGGAGACCTAGCTTTGGCCTATTACCACTTGAGGTCATCCCTTGGCACACATTCAAAGTGAATTCCTTGGTCCAAGGAAGGCCTCTCTAAAAGAATTGCATGAATGTCTCTTCACCCAAGATCCACAAAGGTGAGGAGAGAGGATACGTCCATACAAACCTTTGGGATTACAAAAGATAAGACATGCCACACACTTAAAATAAAAAGGTCATTTTAAACTTAGAAAGGAAATGTGATAGAAAACACAATTTATGGTTCTTTTCCTTCCCAATTAAAATTGCATGATAATTATTTTTCATTAACCCATTAAGAAAGGAAATATGATTAAAATATGACAATTTATTTTTTTTTCCTTCCTAATTAAAACTAGGTGAAAAAATTGTTGGTGCTTTGATCCACCTAATTAGATTATATGAAATTTGAATTTCATTTACCCACTAATTAGGCTATGTGAAATTTGTAGTTCATTTCCTCCTAATTAGACTATGTGAAATTTGTTGTTTATTTAGCCCACTAATTAGTCTATGTGAATTTATAATTAATCTTAAAGACTAATTAAGCTATGTGAAAACTTTTGTTCATTTTGAATGCCCAATAAAAAAAATATGATTTATTGTATGCCAAAAATAAGAAACCTGCAAATATCACAAGTTAGACTCTCAAGTGCACAAGTCTTGTACTTTTACCTGCAAAACACATCAAAAAATACCAAACCAAATCAATTTTTGCATGTTCACGTTGGGTTCACCAAATCTAGGACTAGAAAATGAGAAAAGTATGCACACAAGAGGAACCATCAAACTCTAGAGTATGCACAATAAATCTATCCAAACACAAAAGAAATTGAAATAAAGAAATGCAAACTCTAAACAAAACTCCCTCAATTTGACAATTGTGTCCTTTCTTTCTTCTCTAAAAGAGTGGATGTAGCTCCCATATTGACACAATGAAAGAAAGATGTTGATAGTATTACTATAATTATGACGATAAGATTCAAAAGAAGATGGTTAGTAGGAATTGAGAAATTTGATCTCAATTTATAGGGATTGGAGACCAAAAAGAAGATTTGGAAATGAAAGTGCAAATTGGAAGATTGTCATAATCATGACAAATTGAATGCACAATTTGGAATGCATAAATCAATGACAAAGTAATGAGGCTAATTAGTAGGCAATTAGAGGCCAATTAGTGGAAAATTTGATAGGGAAAGATGGAAGAAATCATGAAGCATAATTATAGGAATTGGAAGCACAATTAGGGGGAAGGAATGTTTTAATTTAAAAACTCATTAATTCCCACCAAAAGGACAAATTAGGAATTAGGAATTAAAAATTCCAAAATTTATGGAAAAGGGAACAATTAATTAATATGAAATTAATTAATTATGGGAGACATAAGATAGGGAGATTAATCTAATAAATAGATTAATACGAAAGGGATAAACTATGGGTTACATATCCCAAGGGGATGAATTAGTAAAAATGATTAGCTGAATTAATGATCTATGATCGAAAGGGGTTTGGTCTTGAATTATTTGATTAAGGTTTGAACCGATCTTGATGATTAAAAACCGATTAGGGATCAACACAACATCGATGAACTTTGACAATGTGTGCAATTGAAGATGACATGATAAGATAGCATTGATGAACTTTGGCTATGCTATTGGGTTGATTGATGATGATGAAATAGCATCGATGATCTTGGACAATGCTATTAGATTGATTTGGATCAGGATGAGGACAACGAGGCATCAATGAACTTTGACAATGCACTTAGGATTAATGATGATGATGATGATCAGGCATCGATGAACTTGGACAATGCCTTGGATTGATTTGGGATTGAATTGATTTGATTTAGGAAATTTTGACATGGATTCAACGAGGCTGGATTGATTTAGAACTGGTTTTATCGGACATCGATGATCTTGGACAATGTCCTAAATTGATTTGATAATGATCAAATGTATTTGAAATGGTTTTGGACTGATTAGGAGTGATTCGGTTTGATTTGAACTAATTTAGGAAGGTTTAACATGGTTTAGGATTAATTTAGGAATGTTTAGGATCAGTTTAGGAATTATTAGGAATGATTAGGAATGAGATGCATATTTAATCAATTCGGCCAAAGAGATCAAGGTTATGATGGAAAAATGAGATAAATGTTAGTAAAAGATCAAATGAGAAAATGACACAAGATAAAAGACATGTTAAAAGGGGGCACATATGTGTGAACCATTTTTAGGTGTCTACATAGGGTAGCTAGATTATCAGAACTTGAATTGTTGGATGAGAAGCATCAAAATGAAATAAACCACTTGCAAGGCTATCAGAACTACCTTCACAAAAGTTATAACAAAAGAGTCGAACAAAGAAAATTTTGTTGGCAAAATGGTCAGCGCTCCCCTCAGGATTCGTGACATGGCTTAACTGCCTCCTGTGTCTTCTATAAGTCTAGTGGTTGTATTGGGCATTAACAGGTCGATCTTTTGGTGCAACGACAACCACTACTTGTAACAAGTGGTATCAGAGCTTGGTGACAAGTTTGAATCCCCTCGGGTAACGCTGAGGGGGAGATTGTTGGAAAAATGGTCAGTGCTCCCCTCTAGATTCGTAACATGGCTTAACCGCCTCTTATGTCTTCTATAAGTCTAGTGGTTGTATCAGGCATTAACAGGTCGATCGTTTGGTGCAACGACAACCACTACTTGTAACAAATTTAAGGCAGGTGACTTAGTCCTAAAAGAGAATAACATAAATCTCACAAATCAAGAGTAGCTCAGAAAATTTGAATTAGGACCCTATGTCATTATTGAATCCTTAGACAATGGGGCATTTCAATTGGAAATTCAAGAGGGAGATCTTCTCCCTGACTACATCAACAACATCCACCTAAAAAAGTATTATACGTGATATCCCAAGGTCAAGTGTATATATTTTAAGAGATCCTGAAAAAATACAAAAAAATAAAAAAGTTAGCTTGGTGAAAACCTGGCAAATAGGCGCCTTGGCAACAAAAAAAAAATTGAAAACAAAAAAAAGTAAAGAGAAAAAAATTGCTCTTTGATGAAAACCTGGCAAACATACACTATTGGGTAGGTACCTTGGAGAAAACTAGCAAACATGCGCCAAGTGTTGAAGTCCTACTCTACCATCAATGAATCTAAATGATTAGTTTGTACTCACTAGCAAACACTATTGCACACACTAAACCTAAAACCAATGAGCATAACTTTGTCGAGCCTTCATGCTTATCCATGACTTGTTTTGGTTCACTAGACTGGGGGAAGTCTCACATAATGACCTAAAAAAAATACTAAAAATTTCAAAACATCCTGAAAAAATCCTAAAATTTTCAAAACGTCATGAAAAAAATCCTAAAAAATTCAAAATCTCCTAAAAAAATCTAAAAACATTCAAATAATGTCCTAAAAAATCTAAAAACATTTTTAAAAAGTATTGAAAAAACACTTAAAAATTTTAAAATATCTTGAAAAAATGATCAAAAAGATCATATATGATCCTGAAATAATCCCCAAAAATTAAAAAATATAAAAAAATTCATCCAAGGCAACAATCTTTGGGGTGTCTATGATAAGTTCCTTCACCTAAGTGATATGCCACACATACCTCAACTCCAAACATATGAATCCTATGGTGGACCAAAAAAATCAAAACATGTCAAAAAATCCTACAATAAATACATCTATGTCATGATAAGCAGAAAGTGGTGATAACATAAATTCAAATTGAAATGATGAACTTCATAAATCAGTAATGGACTCATGAGACCTATCTTTATCAACAATCCAATCTTTCATTAAACAAACCAATCAATCAACCAAATTAATTATCTTATACAACGATAGATACACTCAAAACTAGATGGATCAGTCTTATATGGGTAGTCCATTCTTGAAACTAGACATATCAATCAATCAAATCAAACACAAAATCAAACCAATCAATGATCAGTACGGTTGTTGACAAAGTCGGTCATGTCAGTTCATTATTGATTTATCTTTTTTTATTGTATTCCTATGCTCCTCAAGGATACCACCAAGTGGTGAGAGTGGCTATGATGGTTCATAATTTTATTTTCTTTTGTTTTCTATTCGTGGAGTGTTTGATAAAATTCTAGGGGCAAGGATGATGTAGGATGAATGTGATAAGTACTGTCACGCATCTTGAAGCCACACACATCCTTATTTTCTTTTTCCTTGCTTCAACAGAGATTGTAACGATATCCAGATGGTCAATATTTGGATGCATTCAAATCTCTTCCTTTTCAAATAAAGCACAATAATAAAAAATAGTGAAATATTTCTAGCAATGACTCAATACATCATCCAAGTTGATAGCATAAGTTCAATTCTTCTATTTCATTTCTCCTAATTCATTCTTCTAGCTAATTCATACTTCTCACTAACATTTCTTCAGTCAGTCAAATTGGTCAATATATCAATTTGTCAAATTTGTCAAATCATTTCTATCAGTTAGTCAATCAATTAATGATCACAAGTCTTATACAGGATGTATCTTTCCCGAAATCAGACGTTGTCGCTTGTCTTATATAGGGTATGTGCTTCCTGAAACTAGGCGTTGTCACTAATCTTATACATGATGGATCCTTCTTGAAACCAAACATGATTGTTGTTAATAATCTCTATCCATCAAACAGTCATCATCGTCTACTAATATTCTTCACTTCTTACTAACCGTTCTTCTTTGTCATCATATATCAACATGTCATCTAACATTCATCTTCTTATTTCAAGAGATCATTTGTCACACAAACAATCTCTCGAGGGGGCATAAATCCACCTGCTATCACTGGGGCAAGATCCAAATCTATCTATTGTTTGACACAATGCTCAAAATCACGTATCAAAGAGGGGCATATGTAGATACCTAAAAATGGACATAATTGCGAGCTAGCATTAAGTCACTAATTATTCTTCTATTATTTAATGGTTATTTAATCATTAATTAATCATCTCATTTTCCTCTAAAAATCCAATCTTTTAATCAGTTAATCATCTCTCTAATATTAATTAAATAATTAAGTATTTAATTAAGTGATCTTTATCAGTTAATTGAATTCAATTTCTAATTTTCCATAATTCGAATTTAATTATTCAAATTAGCTAATTATTCTTTTGAATTAAATTAATGACTAAATTAATTTAATTTCATATCAATTCTAATTTCATCTTTCTCTTTAATTGAATTTTTAATTCAATTCAATCTTCCAAAAAATAGAAAAATAAAAATATGAGGCAATTATAATTTATAAAAATTCAAAATCCTCATAAATTGAGAAAAACAATTTTCTGAAAATCAAATCATTTTTAAATGAAAATCAATTATTTTCTCAAAATTCAAAATTCAATTTTAGAAACTCTTATCTTTCAAAATTTTAAAAAATCCTCTCATCTCTATCTTCTTCTTTATTTCCTAAATAACTCTCCATTTTTTTTAGTTAAATTGGAATTAAATCTTTTATTCTAGAAAGTTACCCAAATCTTTTCAATTCCTAATTATCTTGTTCATTCAATCAGTTTTTTTCAAATCAATCTTGATCATCCATTCAAATCATAATTTCTATGTAAGAAACCCTCATCTCTTACATTTTCATCTCTCAATTTCATATCGAACTTATGCAAGCTTTTATACAGTAATCAAATCAAATAATCAATTTCTCGGATCTTTGAGTCAAGGTGTTGTTGTTATCACAATTGAGTGCCATGCCTCAACAAGGAGAAGAGAAGCAACATAAGCTTCAAAGTGTTGAATGGTTTTCTTTGAAATTGTTTATTTCTATTTGATCATTCAAACTTATTATTCTGTTATTCGTAGGACTTTTATGTGCTTAGTAGTGGATCATTTAAAACTTTTAAATAATCTGGTGCTACTAATCCTCTTCCTTGTTGAGTCTTGCACATTTTCCCCTACGACAGGTACCTGATTTCTTCTGCTCTATTGAGGACTTTTTGATGAAATTCAAATCCATCAGATATGTTTTACAGGGTTGCGAAAAAAACAAGACAGACATGGAGTGTATTTAACTGATTCTTTCAAAGCTTAGAGGAAACTTTTAGATCTTTTTTTTACCTTTCATTCCACCATGGATGCCTTGGGTCCTAGATTTATCATGCCCTCTTTTGAGGTGTTTTGTGATTGGTTGACTTGAGAGAAAGCCACACTGAAACAGTTGGATTCTTTCACAGGATCACAAAACCATGCATTGGTAGCTCACACATCTTCAGGGAAGCAGAAGCAGAAACAGAAGTCATAGACGACAAAGCCTCAGAAGGATTCTATTTCTCAGCACCTCTCTGGCCCACCTTCTCCTAAGGGAGAAAATTCAAAGACATAAAGACCTAAGTGTGCTTATTGTAAACAGACCAATCATTATGAGTCTCATTGCTATGAGAAGAAGATAGATGGATATGCAAAGCAGGTTTCAGATTTGGTGGCTCTTCTTCAAAAGAGCAACATTGATACTCCTTCTACTTCTCACAGGCCTTCTTCTTTTCCATCATTGTAGACAGATGCACAGGACCAAGGAAAGGGTCAGGCATTATGTGTGATTGTTGGTACACACTCTTCTAGATGGCTATTGGATTCAGGTGCTTCACACTATATGGCATCTTCTCAGGATTTATTCTCTTCTTTTGAGGCTTCTCCTACCACACACATTTTGATGGTGAACAACACTGTTATGACCGTATGTTGGAAATGTTCTATTGTCATTGATGATGGTGCATTCATTGATGTACTATGTGTTCCATCTTTGTCCTCTAGCCTTCTCTCTATCTATCATATTACTCACAGTGGGAAAAGACGGACAGTTGAGTTCACATGTGATTTAGTGCACATCAAATACAATGAGACAAGAAATATTGTTGCAACAAGGACAATTGATCATTCTTCATGGTTGTACTCTTTCTCTCATTTTGGTCCACCATCTCCACTATCGGATAATCACTCGATTTCTTCACGAGAGCCTATTGAGGTGAAGTCGGGTCATTTGAACTTATGTGTTGTTCCTGAGACCTATTTTGTGACTTCTACACCTCCACCTCCTATTGAGTTTACATCTATTCAACAAGATTCCTCTTCAGCATTGCCTGACATTGTAGCTCCATGCATCGAGCCACCTAGTGTAGTTGTTGAGGACATATTAGAGGACATTCATCTCCTCTCAGATGATAGATTCAGTGCATCTATTATCCCACCTTCATTGGAGATTCCATTAAAAGATTCTCATGCTTCTCCTTTGAGCATCAGCTAGGCTTCCAGTTTCACCTCTTCTTCAGGGGTTTCCTCTTCTCTGTCTGCTGCCTTTGTTTCTTCCACATTGGAGCCACATCTGTATGATCATTGACACATGAGTTCTATCATTCTGGGGGGGCTTTGGATTCGTGATCCTCTCTCATGGGGGGGTTGGTTATACTTATGGTTTTGAGAGAGTCTCTTGAGACATAGCATTTGTATCTTATTTTTCCATCTCTTTATGGAGAAGAGTTTTTCCCACGTGGTTTTCTCTTTTTCTCCACTTTACAGGGACTTGGTTTGATTGGGTACCTCATCAAGCCGGGTTGTCGAGACCCAAGTTTTCTTTCTAGCTTGTAGTTGCATTTGCTTTTTTGCATCTAGTTTTCAACTTTTCCCTAAGCTCATCTTAAGGGTGGTGTTAGAGTAAAAGGTTTATTTTCACTTAATAAGTTTAATTAAAGTCACATTTTCTTCCTTCTTAAGATTCACTTAGTTATGCATTGTAAGTATTTAATAATTATTCTAATTATTAAATACATTTTCCCTTTAGGCTTTATCATCTTTTAGGGTTGCACAATCTCCTTTTATAAGGATTGTAATTGTATTTTCTTATTCATTCTCTCCAATGCAATTTTTCTCTTTGAGAGCCATTATTGTTTGCCTCCATTCTTCTCTTGTGACAGGTTTTTTGCATGCAAGTGTTCTTGGGTTGTGAAGATTTGGATTTATCAACTCTTTCAGAGTTTTGGAGGGAATTAGCAAATTAGTTTTATTATCTAACTTTTATTATTGACTATTGGCTCTTCTTTTTCCCCATATGTTGATTTCTTTATTATGACCGTTCATTTTTTGAATGGGATTTCTATATATTGGGCTTTCTTCTCCTTTTTTGGTTAACAACGATTTCAAGTATCCTCATTGTTATTATGTCAAATTTTGTCTTTTCTTTTTTATTGTATTAGTTCACTTGTCATACAAGTAGCTACATTAAATTGGAGGAGAAAGAAAAATGATGAAGCAAATTGGAGAATTTACATGATTTCATTTGTGTTTTTATGCTATTTTATGCAATTTGTTGCATAGCTTAATCGAGAGATTAGGATAGTTTTAAAGATGTTTATTTCTTTTCATGGTTGAACTAATTATATTTTGATTCTAATAATTCATAATCTACAATAATAATATTAATAATTACCCCATATATATATATATATATATATATATATATATATATATATATATATATATATATATGCTCAATTAAATAAAAATAAATTACAAATTAACTTTTTACTTTTTTTAATAGATTTCATTTTCTTTTAAAGTTTGGTTTTACTTGTATCTACTAGATTCTCTCTCTCTCTCATGTAAAAAATTAAATAATCTAAAATAAATTTAAAAAGGTCTTTAGTAGCAATAATGTCTAATGGTTTAATGCAAAAGGAAAAAAATATTACTTGGCAACATCTAATTCTAACATACTCAACAATCATTTTAGTAAAAGGCAAAAAGCTACTCACATAGCATAGTTTGGTTTAAGTGTTGGCAAGTCATTAATTCATGATTTGTAGTGTGGTTTAAGCAATTCAATCATGATTTTAAGTGTTGACAAGCAATTCAATCACAAGTTTTAGTCTCTCTCTCTCTCTCTTGTATTAGATTTCCTCTCTATCTCTCCTCCTTTGTATCCGTGTCTCCCTCTCCCTATTGCAAATACTATATGAGCCCATAGGTAATGGAGCATAATTATCTTCTCGATTCAATAGTTTTGCCTTAGTCATGTTTTGATCCATGTAAGTAGATGCATAGTTGATTTGAAGCTATACTTCTTCATTAACACATTTATTACATAAACAACTTCATTTACTAAACGAACTGTCAATTGACATCATTTACTACACAAATGTATCTAAAAAATAGACCAATATTTTTTCCAATTAAACTTTCAGATGTCTTTGACATACCCATTACACACCCATATGCAATTGCTAGTTTAAAAGTTTACAATAGATCCATGCTTCAATATCCACACTAATTGACCAAGAATCTTTAGGGATGAGTGATATATTCGCTTACATCACTCAAATCAAGATAGGACAATCAGGCGAACCAAAATTTACATAAGCATACACGTGGAGGCATAGGGCAAAAATGCTTTGGTGGTATATGATTGTTTTACTACGTATCATGTGGATGGCCGTCGGGTGGTCGTCGGGGAGAAAAATACAATACCCTTCCCTTCCCTTCCCTTCTCGAGGTCGGCAATTCCCATGCCAAATACGTCATCAAACTTGTCAAATGTATGTATGTTTGCAGCACAGAAAATATTGCAGCAATAGCAATTCTATTCTTTGAGCGGAATTGATAACAGATACACACGATGGTTTGGAAAATTTTCGATAATCTTGTAGGCTGTATTCAGACCAAACCAGAATCATCAAGGAAAGGTCGGCGAGTTATGTTTAATCAACGGCATGACTACCGGCCTGGTAGTAACTCCGCCAGAAATTTATATGAAGGGGATAAAGAAGGAAGGCCCGTATCCAAAGAAGGCGATGAATATGAAATTGAATCCATAAATAAGCATCATCTTCGTGACTTGCAAGCGGAAGCCGATGCGGATCCCCCACTTGGCATTGCTCCTGCACCCAAACCCACAGTTTTAGACCACTGTCCAGACGGATGGCCGACTTGGCTAACTAAAATTGCTGGTGACGCTCTTGAAGGATGGACTCCTAGAAGTGCAGAGTCATATGACAAACTAGACAAAGTACTTTTCTGACATATATACTTTAATGCTTCACTTGCTTGCTAAAAGTAAATTACAAAATACAATTTTCATCGTATCACTTTTACTGCATAACTGTACAGCGTCGCCCTATGCAGAATGCCCAAATCTTGAGTCGCTTAACAGAATTACTAAACAATGATAGTGAAACTGAATTTGCCTCAACCTTATCTTGCAGATTGGTCAGGGCACCTATAGCAATGTATACAAAGCTCGGGACCGCGAGACAGGGAGGATTGTTGCACTCAAAAAAGTACGATTTGACACTTCAGAGCAAGAAAGTGTAAGGTTTATGGCAAGAGAAATTAAAATCCTGCGCAAATTAGATCATCCAAATATTGTCAAACTGGAGGGGCTTGCCAAATCAAGGATGCAGTACAGTCTGTACCTGGTCTTTGAATACATGGAATCTGATCTAGCTACCATTATTTCCAGGGCTGATGTCAAGCTCACAGAAGCACAGGTCAATATCAAATCACCTCTTTCTACTTGTTGTCATTAAGTTTGGATCAATAAATACTCTTCAACAAGGTAGTTCAGACTAATCTTTCAGAAAACTAACTCAGATTACCTTGTTCTCTGTCAATGAGCATCATCCCACCCGCCAGGTCAAACATCCACCAAGCGCCTAGTGCATCCCAAAAATCCGGCGCTTTGGATCGTTTTCCTCTTTAGGGCATGGAAAGGTTAATATGAATGAAGATCCCTTAAAAGGCCGCGTATCCCCTAAAATCGAGGAAGACAGAAATAACAAGCGATCTCAGTGAAGACACAGTGAAAGCTTTATTAGCATTTATTTACTTGTTCTTTTTGATTGACGATTGATGCAGATAACTGAAGAACGAAGGTGTTCCTGCATCATACACCCTGGGTAGGAGCTTAGTGTGCACAAACAAAGGATGAGTGATAGAAGTAGAACCACTCTTCTAGCTAGGTGCTACTAGGGCCATGGTCTTCCCTTCCTGATGCAGACACTTCTCTATTGCTGATCTCCGATAAAATGCATACAAAAAGAATAAGACAGGGAGAACATAAAGCACTCAATTAAATATCCTTTGAAAAACAGAGGAATTACATAAGATTAGATTTATATTATGACAGCGTTGTCTTAACCTTCTCACTTTCCACTGTGCAAACGTGCTTTACTGGGAATACAGTGGAAGAACCCACTCTAGGCTGCAGACCAAAGGCAGCGAGTACCTCCTCATTCCTAGAAAACAGCTCTCTGTCTCCGGCCATACCTGGTGAGTGGAGGGAATAGGTTCGCTATTTTGCATAAAGTAATCGTTCTAGCAACTTGTCTAATAACTACCTATTATTGTCGACTTGTTTATGCAGCACCCTGAATGCACCTTTGACCATTCTCTGCTCCACTATACATTGCTTCTGAAATGAGATACTTTGTAAGTGCCGCTGACTATTCAGTTAGCCCCTAATTTGGCGGTGAATTGTTGAATGGTTTACATCACCTCCCCATGTCCACTACTTCTCAGTTTGTGACCACTTTTGTCATCTTTCTGTCTAATACCTTCCGGTCACATAAAACTTTCCCTTTCTTCAACTTTTCTCTTCTTTGCAGTTCTGAAATGATTGCTTCTTCTCATCCCATGCTTATTCACCAAACACAATGCGGATTGCTTCCACATCTCTATTCTTGTGCACAACATCTCGCTTAAGCTATTTTCACTTAACGTCCTTCGAAGGACTTTCCTGATTCCTCTTCTGCACTACCCTTGCTTTTCAAAGATGACTATAGTTGATTAAAGAAAAATTTGTCCCCTGCACCTTATACTTTAGGTGTTCTTGTAGCAATCAATACCTTTCCTTTAGCTTTGAAAATCCACATTCTTCTCAGCTACTTCTGTTCCAACACTACCTTCGCTTGCGTCCTCTTTTGGACCACTTAACGAAATCCACATTCTTCTCAGCTATTTCTGTTCCAACACAACCTTCACTTGTGTCCTCTTTTGGATCACTTGCCTTAACAAGCATGCTCTGTGTAAAGTCATCTACATTCTTAATGCTTATGTATAAACAATGCAGTTTCGAACTCTTCAAATTCTCTTCTTCATCATCTACGTGATCTAGACTCACATCTTTTCCACTCTTTCATTATTTCTAAATGATATTTAGCCATCCTCTTGACTCCATCCTTTGTCTCTATGTTAGTTGCTTCCTCTACTTTCTAAACTTGGATTGGTTTTGGGTAGGACAGCAAAACATTCTTCTTCTATCTTCGCCATATTCAAGAATTGCTTCTCAGAGATTAATAAAACTTGTAGAGCTGCATTAAAAATTAAGAATTTCTCCTATAAAAGACTCAAATTGAACATCCATCTTTTTCAATCATTTGTGTTGGCTCTTTCATTATGTACACATTTTCTATTTAATTGGTAAGGTTTATCCAACAAAACATGACACGTAACATCATACCAAATTTGGTTCTTATATGAACTAATTCATAAATAAATTAAATTCCATTATGTACAACTTTTCTATTTAATTGTTAAGGTTTACTCAACAAAATATGACACACATCCATAGACATAACATTGCACCAAATTTGGTCCTTACATGAACCAATTCGTAAATAAATTAAATTTTATTCATTTACTTGTATTTGACAATCTCCTTGAAACCAAGATACCTTATATAAGGATCTGAGTCATTTACCAATATTTAATCCTTTTTGAAACGACGACACATTTTACGTATTTGGATGTGTTACCCTTTTCAGACCCAATTTTTTACATCTCATTAGGCATTAGGTGTACTTTATACTACCACCATCATTGATAAGTTTACAACAATAACCTCCTGATTCGCAAACAACTCTGAAGAAACATTTTTTATTTTTGCAGTTTCATTGTCCTCCTTTGCTGATTTCAACAGTATTCTCTTCATCATGACAGTTTCTCCATAGTCCGATTCTTCAGTGAGATTAGGAGATTCAACCAATTCTTAATCAGCTTGTATAACATGAGTGCTGCCATCATTCCTTTTTCTACCATCATCTTGTGCTTCTGAGCATTCACTTGACCACAATAGAAACATGTACCACCCATTGGTCTACCTCTTCCTCTTGATAGATATGTTCCTTTTTTAGATGGTTTAAGGTGAGGTCCTATGGTTAGGGCTTCCTCAAAACTTTCGGTCAGTGTTGTTAAGGTATTTTTTTGAAATATTTTAAATCAGCTGGTTCTATTACTTTTGGCATGTGATTTAAGTTTAGAAATTGAAGCTCTAAAATTTATAGAAGTTAATGATCTCTTAATTTTTCTATTTTGCATATTCAATTTAATATGTAATTAAATATGTAATTAGACAAAACATTAAAAAAATTGGGTATTTAATAATTTTAGATGTTTGACAAGTAGCAAAAAAAACTTCAGTAGAACAATTTTTAGCCATACTTCAAATGTGCCCGATCAAATTTTGAAACTAAAAAAGTAAAGACTTATTATTCGAAGAAAGATTCTAACAGTCTTTTAATTTTGCTATTTTGCATATTCAATTCAACGTGTAATTAAACAAAACATTAAAAAAATTTAATTGGTAGCAATTTAAATTTTAGATGTTTGATAAGTAGTAAAAATAAAAACTTAAGTGGAACAATTTTAGTCATACCTCAAATACACCCTGTCAAATCTTGAATATAGACTGCTATTATTGAAAAAAGATTCTAATTAATCCTACAGTATTTTTCACGTTTTGCTTCATGAGACCCGCTCTTGCAAAATAGATCTTCAAGCCCCCTGAGACCCAGCCTAATTTTGGTGTTATGAAGTACTGAACTCAGCCAGCCCTTAATAAATCTTGATACCTTCGAGTGCCAGACATATTTTTACCTCTGTTAAAATTTCCTCTATCTTGTTTTGCTGCTTTCCAAACAGCTTCTCCTTAGTTTTGAAAGCATAATATGCCTGACCATACTCACTTCGATTAGAATTAATTCCGCAAGGAGCGGAAGAGTTAACCCACTGAGATATTTAGCAATTGCTTTCTTCTCTTCTTGCATATTTGTTCTGATTTGTAAGCATAAAAAAGTTTCAGTATACTCTTGTACACACAATTCCTTTTATTTGAAAACGTCTGTTGGCGATCTCTGGGTAAGAACTTTGCCTTAAAATGCTTTAAACACTTAGGTCACAAGCTTACCTCCTTCTTGACCTGTCCTTTCCATGATTGTTGAATGTTATCTCGTTATAATACAGCACGTGACTTCATTTTAGTGACAACAAACTTGAGCCTTCTAGGACCATCTTTCCCAAGCTCTCCATATCAAAGTACTTGTGAAGTTCTTTCACCGAATCCATAAACTGATTTGGGTTTGAATCCCCTGTAAAAATGCGTGCGTACGGCTTTGAATCCCCTGTAAAACTTGATACACACGGCTTGACCTTTGTCCCTTGCTTGGCTATAACTAGAATTGATATTGAGCCCTACAGTCCAACCTCCAAAGTCTCCAATTCTCTCAAAAATTCTTCATTTGATCTCTCCTTACCCCGACAAACCTCTTGTTAACTTTATTTCCACATTGTTCTCAACCCACCTATACAAGATGGAGAACAACTCTCTGCATCATTTGCCCGTCGTTTTCCCAATGGAAAATGTTTCAATAGAAGCTGACCTCTTCTTGAACCTTCGGCTCTCTACCAACTTTGTTTCTCTTGAACTAATTTCTCTACCCAACTCTCTTTCACTTTCTATATCTGTGGCCTTGTTCTAATACCCAAGCTGATGCAGTAGCGAAAATCAGACTACAATCATTAGCTTACGTATCTTCCAGAAAACTAATTCCTACTACCCTATTCTGATCCCACCTGCTAGCTGAAATGCCCACCAAGCACCCAATGCATACCAGAATCTGGCCTTTATTGTGGGGGTCTTTCTCCTCTTAATTTGTATGAAAACTAATACGCTTCAAGATCCCTAAAGGCCGAGAATATCCCCTGAACTTGAGGATGTCAAAAATAATGGCAAGAGAACTTAGTGAAGACACAATCAAGGCTTTATTAGCATTCATTATTCTATTTAGTTGATGTGGATATCCGAAGAAGACTGGGTGCTCCTGCATAATAAAATTAAATACAACCTCATAAATTGTTCCTAACTGTTTTCCTAAATTTTAAACTCGTAGTCTTTTGCATTTTCTTGTCCTGCTCATACTTCTTTCTTGCTTTACTTCATCATATTCACCATATTTCTTGAAGTTTGATTGCTTCACCAATACTCAACTCGTAGTATAATTCGTTTTGGACAAACCTTGACTTTCAGAATTCATTGATGCAGTAAAAGGACGCTTTTCTTTTCACAGGTCAAATGTTACATGCAACAGTTGCTTCAGGGGTTGGAACATTGCCATGAGAGAGGAGTGTTACATCGTGATATCAAGGGATCTAATCTGCTCGTTGATAAGTATGGTATTCTCAAAATTGCTGACTTTGGTCTTGGAACTTTCTTTCAACCGCACCAAAAGCAACCTCTGACGAATAGAGTGATAACACTTTGGTATCGGCCTCCAGAATTGCTCCTAGGAGTTACAGAATATGGAGTAGCCATAGATCTCTGGAGTGCCGGTTGCCTTCTTGGAGAGTTGTTCAGAGGAAAACCAATCATGCCAGGCAGAACAGAGGTAAATTCTCTTTTCTTTTCTTGAAAATGCAATATAGTAGGATTTGAAAGTACTAGACATTATGGTCCTTAAGAAACATTTGATGTATGGAAATGTTTATCTTGTGACTTGGAACTGGCCATCTTGGAAACTCCAAGTTAACCCACCAAAAAATTGCAATTTGCAAACTTTAACATTGTTAATGTAACTGTCCCTGATCTATTAAGTTTAGAGCTTAATTAACAGTCCTCAATGAAACAAACATTTTTAGTTCAATGTTTTTCATACATCAAAATTGTGTTCTCTTTTCAAAACTAGTTTGCCATCTTAAGAAGTGTAGTTGTTTTCTGAGCAATTGTCAAAGTATCCTCATGTTTCTGTATGGCATTGACAACTGAAATAGGTAACAAATGTTTCCCAATATCTCTGCTACAAAAAGAAAGAATGAGATACACGAAATCCTTATAATGTAAGAAAAGCCGAAATCATAATAAGCGTCTTTCAGGAATCGACAGTAAAGAAGATTAATCCAGCTATAGTCTTTAAGATACCTATAAAACCATGTAAATACTAAATATTGCTTTAGAAAATAAAGCAATGCAGCTGTGGCTAAATATTGCTCTAGAAAGATTAGAAGGGACAAATGTTTACTTAAAAAAACTTATCCAAAGCTTTGCGAAGCTTTCAAAGAAAACTGGTTTACTAGCTAGGGAGTGCATTTCTTGGCTAGGAGCAAATGCTGATACTAGTTTGAAAAATTTTGAACCGAGTTAATAATTGTATCTTCTTCGGAAAGTACTTTAATTATATATACTGTCTAATTGTCTTTTTCTTTTCCTTTTTTTGGGAAAAGTATGAGGTTTGTTTCCTTTTCTATTCAAAATTCAGATGGCGGTCTTAAATATAGATTTTAGACTTCAGTTCAGGTTTAACTGGTCCAACTTCAGATTTCAGTTTGGAAAATAACTTCTTCATTTTCTACGATGGAAGTTTTCAAGACTTCCAATATGTGAATGGATATCAATGCTACTTCTCTTCATCAAGTGGCCCATTTCTACTCTAAATTTGCCAAGCATCCTAGATTGCATGATTGGATGAACTACAAATTGTCATTGTTGATGCAGCATTTCAAAATTGTTACTTTGTGATATATTTTTGTAATGGATAAGACCTCCATTGAACCCCTAGTTTGGTAAGAAGTTGTAAGGAATCTGAAGCACATCTGACCGTAATTGATCAGTATTTGTGTGGAAATATCTGGTGAATAATCGCTTACCCATAAAAATGAAGACGGAAAAATGTATCATAAAGACGATGTCCTATATGGCCTAGAGATAAGTGAGATAAGCTTGATGCTAAATGTGTATTATATACGACTATTGAAGGAAACATTGGAGCTGTGAGTTTGTATGTCTAGTTAGGTCATGATTCTTCTGTTATTGTTATAGTTTGTTTTCGGACACATATAAACAGAAAAATATGTGAATAGAGAGTAGATCCTACAGCCTAGAAATGAGTGGGCAAGCAGCTGTGCTTTGTCAATACATACGCACACACAGAAAATACAACACAGAGAACAGATCCTACTGCCTGGAGAGGAGTGGCAAGAGCTTAATCCTAGAAGCAGATTAGAAATAAGTTAAGAAGAGTACTTAGCTTTTAGTATGAATTTCCGAGAATATAGCGAGCGAGAGTGGGGGGTTTTAAAACCTCAGCAGCAGGAACTGATTTGAAGATTGGGAGGATTTTCGGGGGTGATGAATACTGGACGAGCTTCCAGATCTGCCTCGAAGGGTAGTTTAAAGTTTAGGGCTGGGTATGCGAAAGGTTTTCTTTTCCCTATTTCTATTTCTGCTGCCCGAGATTGCCTTAATTTATTGAGCTTCCTTTGGCTCAACCTTAAGACGTGTGGCTTTTACTTCCGTTTCCACAAGCCCTGCTCCACCAACTCGTACTAGGTATTATTGGGAGGTTCTCTAGCTTTACTTTAATGGTGCGGTGGTCTATGTTTTAAAATTGGGAGGTTTGAAATAAGCAAAAAACGTTATGGGATTAGTTAAAAAAAAAATAAAAGAATTGTATGTGACTTTTTTTTATGTTATGATTTCATATGAAGTTTTTCATTTTTTGGAAGTTTAATTTCTATTATTTTTTATTTTTTATTCAACATGTTAAATAATACAATCTAGAAGACTACTAGCTTTCATAAATTTTGGAGCTTCAATTTCTAAGCATAAAGTGAACTATAAAATTCATAGAACTGTCTACTTTAAAAAAATCCTAAAAAATCTTAGTAGCACCCACTAATTTTTTTAGGAAACTCCTTTTATGGGACCCCACCCTAAATATATTTTGTTTGTAGCTAGGTTTATATGCATAACTTTTCTTTCATAAAGCCACCACACAAAACTTTTCTTTTGTGAAACCTCACCACCACAAAAAATCAACAATCAACAAACATGGAGAACTAGGAACTAAATCAAGGATTCTAGTGGTCCATAGAACCATCCAAGGCTTTAAGTCATCACGACTTGGCTGATTTCACTTCGAAAATTGTTAAAATAAATAAATAAATAAATAAAAAATAAACCGAGGCCACTCAATAAGCTAATCTACCATATGGCCACTTCAAATTGCATGTTCCAAACCGTTTTGACCCAAATTGGTGGCCCAAGTCCCTTCAAGAAAATAATCACCACCAGAGAGGGTTTCAAGGACCATGTTGAGTGTTGACCATGGTTCCAGAGCCATGAGAAAGGCTTAACAAGCACTTCACCAAGAAACTGCTAAGGCACACAGGGATAAATCAACAAATTGTGAGTAAGGAATTGGGACATTGTTGATGATTTTGATTTCATAAAACAACCACCATAGTTGACCGAAGTTCTTGACACCAAGAAAACCTCCCATAGGCCATAAATTGCCTAAATTAACCCCAAACTTCTCCAATTTTAAACATGGATACCCATTTGACTATTATCCAATCTAGATGGTAGAGACATTTTCCATCCTCAATCAATTTATGAATTTTTTTATTTTTGAGGAATTGGATAAGGAAAGAGAAGGGAACACATAATCATGGGCATATAATAACATGATGACATTTGAAAGACTATTTTAGCTAAGTTATTTATGAAGGGTTGTGAAATGGGGATAGAAAGGGGAAGACACTAAAGTCAAAAAGGGCATGACAAGATTGAATCTCAACACACTCACTTGTACTAAACCATCTTTCTTCTCTTAGAAAGAGAAACTAGGTCCAATGTATGATTCCGTATCATTGAAGAATGCTACTCTACCATAATATTTTCTCACTCTAGAACATTAGAGGCATTTTTTTGAGAAACTCTATAGATCTAAAGATATAGCATGACCCAAAATATTAATGTGAGGAGTATGTGAGTGAGTGCATTGAGAGGTCATAGTGTAATCAAGAGTACCATTAGACCACTTGGGAAAAACGTGAGTGGGTTGAGGTAGACGTGTTGGTGTATGTGACCAAGGTGGTGGACCAAGACCATGAGTTAAAGTATCCTAACATGCTAACATATCTTGACAAGATGAAAATGGAATATGTAGTGAGAAATAAGTAGGTATAGGATATATGTGTGTGTGAAAGACTCATCTCTGCAAAAGGAGACATCTATATTGATTGGATCAAATAGCCTATAAGCTTTCATGCATCCTCATAATAGTCCAAAATGGGTTATGATTATTTTTCTCCATTTCCTTATACACAACATCCAGTATGAATATCCAAGCCTCACTATCAAATACCTTAAAGATTGAAACATTAGGCCTTATTTTGGGTCAAACCTCCTTTGGAGTAAGATTATAAATTACCTTGTGGTTCTAAATATAGGTGGTATAATTGATTGCTTCAACTTGAAATTATGGGGCCTTAAACTTTAGACTAAATCATACATTATTTTATCTTCCTTAATGATCTACTTTTTTTTCAACAACATCATTTTGTCAAGAAGTATATGAAATTGAATACTAATTTTGAATACCATGTGCTAGCACCTCATAAAATGAGATAATATATTCATTTTCTTCCCCAAGATTCACAAAATTCTCCCACTTCTATTCATGCCAATTTCATAATTTTCTCACTACTGTCCAAAAGATTGCATAATTTTCCCACTACTGCTCATACTATTGAGCTCCTAAATATCATAATTCATCATGTTTGATGACACAAAAATAACATAAGTTGGATGATAATATCATACATCATGTTTGGCGGTAAATTTTGAATTCTAAACAACTGGAAGTGCTAAGGATCAAACTCATGAAGAAATTTGCAGATTTGGCTTTTCTCAAGCGGTGTAGAGATTCACATTTGATCACAGGTTTTGTTAAAGTCTACCACCACCTGTGGAGTGTTCACACCAAACATATTTTTTACCGTGCAGGTCTTTCTCTTCTTAGATCTGTCATCCAGTCAACCAGGCGGTTGATCCACCATCTCAATGCTAGGTTGCTACCTCTGCACTTGGAACTTGCCTCTTCTCTTCGTCCTGACCTCTGGATTCGGTTAGACACGTCTTCTTATGCTCGGGCAGTTGGACGTCAAGAGGAGTGTATTAAAAGGCAAAAAAACAAGTTTTTCAGACTTCTGTGTAAGGCCCGTGGAGGACATCATTCGCAGCTTTATCCTTTCTCACATTCTGGCTTTGTACGTGATAGTGGAACTTTATCTCATGGCCCCCCCCTTCTTCCGTCCTTTCTCCTCACAGGTCGCCTCTCGCCAAAAAATCTGGCGCTTCTCAGTCACGTTCTGCCGTGAGCCAGCAGGGCGTTCTCAGTCGGTCTCCTTTAACTCTGTCCCATGGGCTTTCTTGCTGCTGCGCTTCTGTGTCGGGGCCGTTTAATAGTGCTTCCCCCTCAGAAAATGAAAGTACTCCAGCTAAGATAGCGGAGGTTCCTCCTGCTCCTCCGGGTGTTGTCTCTCTCCCATCAGCGCAGACCTCTGTTCATTCTCCCCAGCATTTCCTCGGTTCCTCGGCTTGTCTGCAAACGGTCAGCGTGAAACGGTCTTCTCTGCACAACGGTCAATGTGCAACGGTCTCTTCCTGCTCCTTGCCAGCTACCGCAGCTTCAGCAGATACGCAATCTTCTCTTCACAGCGACTCCTTACCAGCTACCGCAGGTACGCCTTCTAAACTTGCAGACCCTCTTTACGTACATGGTACTTCTAGTATTTATTTGCCTGCATTCAATCTTCTAGACTCTTGGTCTCGTGCTGTCCCTCGACCCCCTCCCACGTGTGTTAGTAATGGCGTTACCATAAGAGACGTTGAGCCTCCCTCAATTTCCCCACGTGGGCATAGCATTGGCGCTTCCTTGGCCGGCTGTCCTTCGTTGCTCCCCTGTTCGTCTCCATTGGAATTAGAGGCCGGCACCTCTTCCCTTTTCTCGATTACCCCCTCTCCTTCGGGTAGCCAACTTGGCGATCCACGGTCAGCAGTTCATTTGGCTGACCCTCCCTCGTGCCGTTCCTCACTTGTAGGTGTTAGCTCCCCCTCTCTCCCTGTTTCTCCTCTTCTCCCTATTCGCAATTGGGAGAGCAAGTTAGTTGTCAACTTGTCATCTGCTGTTTTGGACCCCTTTTCCTTCAATTTTCTGAAACGAGGTCTCAATTTTGCCTGTGCTCCTCGCACCATTCCCCACATTCATTTCCTGGTTGAGATTGAGAATGCAATTCGCTCTCTCTCAACTGAGGTTGCTAAGGTTATTAGGCAAGATTGTGACGTTGCCCTTAGGCATGCTAAACCGCCTCGTTGCAATTTCCCGAGAGCAGAGTATCTCGCTTTTTGCAATTTTTTGAACAACAATGACTTTGTCATCTCCAGAACGGACAAGGGGAATGCCTCTATCGTTATGAATAGGCAGGACTATATCTCTAAAATGTTGGACTTACTCTCTGATCCAATTAGCTATAAGGTCCTTGCTCGCAACCCTTGCCCTAAAATTCTGAAGAAAGTTAAGTTCGTTGTGTCCAATTCCTCCTTTGACAATGGGACAAAGAAAAAATTATTACTCTTCAAGGAAGTAACCCCTCGCATCTATGGGGTTCCAAAAATCCACAAAGCTGGCATTCCGCTGAGGCCTATTGTGGACACCATTGGCTCGCCAACTTATCTCTTAGCTTCTCACTTGGTCAAAATCATCTCCCCCTTGCTGGGCCATTCTAACTCGTTTGTTAAAGATTCCCACCATTTTGTCCAATTTATTCAGGACAAAAAATTAGAGCATGGTGACATCCTTGCCAGTTTTGATGTTATCTCCCTCTTCACCAAGGTCCCCATTCCCGACTCTATCCAAATCGTAAAACACAAGGTTAATGCTGAAATCGTCGATTTGGTAGAGTTATGCCTTAGATCCACCTTCTTCTCCTTCCAAAATGTCATCTACGAGCAAGTGGACGGGGTGGCCATGGGTTCCCCCCTGTCCCTTGTCATCGCTAACCTCTATATGGAGCATTTTGAGGAGTCAGCCCTCCACTCCTTCCCCCTCAAGCCCAAATGGTGGAAATGTTATGTTGATGACACTAATGTGTGTTGGCCACACGGGCTTAAAAAACTTGAGTTTCACCAACACCTCAATAGCTTAGCCCCCACCATTTCCTTCACCAAGGAGATTGAGTCTGGCAACCAATTACCCTTCCTTGATGTGCTCCTCATTAAGAAGCCTGATGGCTCCTTTGGTCGGTGTGTGTATCACAAAGCTACCCACACCGACTTATACCTTCACTCCTCTTCCCACCACCATCCCAGCCAAAAAATTGGCATCCTCAGGACCCTTGCTCTTAGAGCCTTTAGAATTTGTGACGATGACAATCTTAACCTAGAGCTTACCCATCTTTGCCAGGTCTTCAACTAGAATGGGTACTCTCACAAGCAAATTTCTAAGGTTCTTAACCAAGCCAAGACCTTCTTTCTTGCCAACTCCTGTCCTCAACCTTCCCCTTCCCCGCCTCTCGTTTTCGCCACCCTCCCTTTTGTTGATGGCATCTCTCAGAAAATAGCCAAAATCTTAACCAAAAGGGGTCTGCGTGTTGCTTTCAAACCCTCCTCTCGGTTAAGAAATCGTGTCCCCCCTCTCAAAGATTCCAGAGACTCTTTTCTAGATTCTGGGGTGTATAAGATCTCATGTTCTTGTGGAACCCCTTATCTAGGCAAAACTGGCCGATCTTTCCACACCAGAATCTGTGAACACAATGCTAACATTGAGCACGATAGAGTCCACAAATCAGCTTTAGCTGAGCACTCGTCCTCCACCAAGCATCACATTTGCTTAGATAGGACCCAGATCCTCTCCAAGGAAGATAACTACTTTAAAAGGAAGCTCAAAGAGGCCATTGAGATCCACTACCATCACATCAACCTCAACCGAGATGATGGGTGGTCTGTTAGCCCTTCGTGGCGACCTCTATTAGGTATGATTGTTAACCTCCATAACCCTTAGTCTTTTTCATATCCCGCGCCTTTCCTTGTCTGTCTTCGTTCCTCTCTGGCTTTCAGGCCCCTTCCCCTGTTCTTCCTATTTTTTCTCCAGGGTGGTGGTTTTCTCCTGTCCTCTTCTCCTCCGCGGCCTATCCTCCCGCCATCTTGTTAGGGTACCTCTCTCTCCCTTTCCTTGCGGTTCTTGTTTTTTCCTTGGTTCTTGCTCGCCTTTCCTTTCTCTCGCTGGCTGGTTCCAAGTCTCTTCTATTGTTCTTGTTTTCCCTCGTTTAGTTCCTTGTTTATCTTTGTTGGTTTACCCCTTTTTGATATTCTTTGTCTTGTATATTCAGTTTTATTTATCTGCTTGTTCTTCTGATTCTTGTTCTCTTTTCTAGATGTCTATTTATCTGTTCAGGCTTTTGCATGCTTTTATAGATGTTTGAATAAAAAAATTATATAATTTTTTTGCTTATTTATGTGTGCACTTTCTTCTATATTTTTGTGGTTATGATTTTTGTTATTTTAGTTATATATATATATATATATATATATATATATATATATATATATATATATATATATATATATATATATATATATATATATATATATATATTCATGTATATAGATATACATGTATGTATAAGTATATATATTCGTGTATATTTCTAGGCATGTATAACATATTTGTATTTTGTTATATATGAATATTGATATACATGAATATATATACTTATATATATTCGCATATATATATATATATATATATATATATATTTAATAATATATGCAACAAGATGTAAATATTTATATCTTTTTAAATATATTATTAAATATACATTACTATTTAGTTATAAATAACAATATTTAAATATATATATTCCCATATATACCTATATATGTATATATTAAAATACACACACACACACACACATATATATATATATAGGTACATATGGGTATTATTTTTATTTTTTATATATTTTTATTTATAACTAAATAATAATATATATTTAATAATATATGTAACGAGTAAATATTTACATCTTATTATATATATTATTATTTATTTATTTATATATATATCCTCGTATAATTAGGTGCATATATATATTTTTATAGATATTCATTTATATAGATATTTTTTCTTATATCTTGCATTTCACTCCTTTCTTTATATCATTTCTTGGCTTCCTTATATTATACTTTTGACTTCTACATTCACTTCATGCATTAATTTTGTATTGTTAATTGCTTTTCTCTCTTACAAGTCTTTTCTCATTGATTGGCATGTCTTCTCCTCCCCCTTTTCCCTTTATGTTCCTCTTGTGAGTAGCTAAATCTGCATTTTTACTATTATTCTTGGCTCTTTCATATCCTGATGATGGATCACAGAGTGTGATCCGAAACGTTGATACTAAAAATTCACACAATCAAATCCAGAAATTCAGCTCTTTAACAATGGATTGTGGAAATTTCATGCTATTAAAAGAATTTTTTATGTTTTATCAACACAAAATATGAATAAAGACCCAACAAAGTTGTTGGTGACATTTCGCCAAGACTGCACATTTGTTATACCAAAAAAGGACGCATCAGAGAAACATCACAAGCTGATGGGATGCAAGATGTGTCACAATCGAAAAGAAAAGTTGCACCACAAATTTTCTTATTGAAGAGACAGGAATACACCTTCATCGAAAATGAAGATGATGTTGTTATCGATACAACATTAAGGATCTATAATGGTGGAAAAGTGTCACATCGATGGATGAAGCTACATCAAAAATCTCATATCATTAAAACTTATAAGATTCTTCACCAAAATACAAATTAAGGGAACTGGCAATAATGTGGTGTCATATGTCTAACAGATACAAGACTAGTCTTACCAAAATCAGGATGTTACAAGTTGTCAATAAGATATATGGATGTATCTTATCAAAAATATTGGCATCGATGAAACTTCATGCACCTACTAAAGCTAAAGAGTATTACACTAAAAGATGATGTTATATCAAAATATTAGACTTCAATGAGACTCATCAGAACTATTATCGAAAAGTAACTAAAGGCACCATATGATGAGATGTTGGGAATCTAATAAAGGTTGTAACAATATTATCAATAAAAAGGTTTCCAAAGAGACACACAAGAAAATTTCATCGAAAAGGATCACATCAAAGAAACATTGAACACCTAACAAAGCCAGAAGATGTCTTATCAAAGAGTAATTTTATATCAAAAAGATATGTTTTGATGTGACATATTTAATGGTTACTTTGATGAAGTGATATCGATATAGTAACATGGATCTAACGAGAGAAGAAAATTTCTTGGAAAAAGTAGATGTTTTATCGAAAAGGTGAGGATATTTACTAAACAACTTATGAATGATTGATGAGACCGCCAAAAACTTACATCAATGTATAGTATTCATAATAAAAAAGGGAACAAATGATATCCATAAGAGATTATAAAGTCTTATCAATAGAATAACCTCATCGATGAAGGGATAAAAATCGAAGAGAGATCATATCCATCTTTCCAAAGTGTGGACCTACATTGAAATGTGTTAGGGTCTCATCAAAAATCTATTTTTTGGAGAAACATTAAGTGTAGAAGAAAGCCAAAAGGTATCTTGGTGAAATGAAAACCTTCATTGATAAAGTATTTACCAATGAAGCATCTCACCATCTCATGGATGATGACAATCAAAGATGAAAACATTCACTTGGAGTAACTAATTTTGTTGAGATAGAATTAGGGTTCATTAGAAGAGGAAAGATAGGAAAACCTCATCAATAAAGGTTTGATGTTTCTTTTTGATAAATTGAATGTTGAATAATCATTGATATATCTTTATCTTGTCTCTTTAATCAGTTATAACCAAGCACTGAAAGGTGAATAAAAGGAATATAACACATTGAATTGATGATTATAGGTCTCATTGACACTGGGAAAAATGAATAAATTAATGTGATGTGAAGTAAGAAGCATCAGAAAATGTTGTGTCATATTGACATAGAAATTTGAATAAAATCATTAATGGCCACTCTAATATTGATTAAAAGCTACACAAATGAAATATTCCTACAAAAAAGTGAGATCATTTCACTCAATTGCATTGCATAGTTGACATCCAGAAGCAAAATCAAAGATAGTGAAAAAGAACAGTGCGATGAATTGAAGAGAATTAAAAAGAACCAATCTTGAACTGTTTGCACAAGTCAAGTAGGTTTCTAAATCATATTGAATTGATTTCCATTTCTAAAAGAAAGAAAATGGAAGGGACTTCTAAGAAACCTAGGGAAAGAAAGAAAAAAGACTAGCCAAGTCAAACTGAAAACCCTGAAGAAGTAAAATCCAAAAGACACAAAAGACAGGGTAGATACTTAAACCAAGATTTAATGGACTAATTCCATGAGTTTGGTCCTAAGTCTAAGAGAGTTGTGTAGAAGAAACACAACTTAGATAAATTGAGGGACAAATTTGATGATTTAAGAGATGTATGTACAAAGATAAGAGGATATGACTTGTTTACGTACCACTATAACAGACAATTTAGACTCGAGCCGATTTACCACCCCTGGATGTACAACCTCTAAAAACTAGTGGTTCCAATCATGTTTGTAAATATAAATTTGATGATGACCATTGTGAAAAATTATGATCCCATAAAAAATGAAATTCTTTATGCCTAAGGAGAACCCTTGATTCAAATCATAAGGGACTGTATTTCTAGAATATTTTATTTGGGCACTGATCATGATCAACCAATTGTGGTGAGTGAGTTAAAAGATGAATACTACAAACTAGAAATAATATACAAGATATGGAGGCTACCTATTCACAAGACAAGAGATGACAAAAATCTTAGGGTGTTTGATGCAAAAGATAAGCCTCCATATGATGTCAACCTCTTTATAGACATTATTACACATATTTCTATATGTTGGAAAGGATATGAGTTTGTGGAGTGATGATCTAAGGGTCAATAAGTATGACAAACAAGGACTTAGAAAACTAGTATAATTGTGGACTCCTCTATGGGACAACAATACCCTTGGTCCCAATAAGTAAATTTTGAAGAACAATTTGTCAAACCCCTGATTAAATTTCTTGGCCATTCATATGACCACACCTTGACCCCAGAAATTGAAATATTCTTAAGACCTAAGGAAAATTATGACAAGTGGGATTATAGACCATTATTGGGGAGATTGGTACTCATATAAAGACTTCACAAATATTAGGGTTTTTGGATTTGAAGGTTCCCCCTATGTATTACCCAAGACAATACCTGATAGAATTGCATACTTAGAGATCATAAGATAATTGGTTGCATCCAACACTATGCACCTCAGTTCCTATGGAAATCAATCTCTCATGTCGATATCTTTATGTTTTGGAGATTTTGTTGTTTCTTTAGCACAAAGGCATATGACCTCGGGGATGGTAAGTTGTCCCACTACAATATGTGAAAAAATGAGACCAAAAAACATTTTGACTCGGAGGGATTCATCAACCAAGCTAAGGCTTCTCAAAAACTATGCTCATATGAGAATATCCTATTGGTGTAGGATGATCTTATCAGGAAATTGGAAGAGCCAAAGGCTACTCAGAAGTTAGAGGCCTATGATAAGGTTTGTAGAGTAGAGGAGGGGAAGAAGAATCATAATTTATCTAATTTAAATATCTTCACAAATGCAGATCCCACAACTAGAGCTAATGAGATGATAGATAACATTGAAAAGGTGGTTGTTGGCATACCCAATTATGTCTTTATAAGGGGTCTCAAAGGCCATAGAGGAGGGGTGTCCAAGATGTGAATCCAATCATGCATTTGTCACCTCAACCCAAACTTGGATATGACCATGAGGAAACTTTTGCAAGAGAGGAAATGCCTACACAATTTGATGAAGCTTTTGAAGTGGGCCCAAATATTGATGAAGCTAGGGAAATAATAATAGGGCCACCCCTTGCAGATGAGGCCAATGATGTGAGACACTTGACATGTAAGAATTTTATTTCTAATAATGGTTGTGTTCAAATTGAAGAATTTAAATCCTTTTTGTGTAAACATAAAGGAAGACAATTAAGACAAAGGGTAAACAATATCACCCAAGCCAATGAGGAAGACCTACTAAAAGAGTTGTCGATCGAAGTAGATAGGGAAATGAGTAGTATGACACTAGAAAGGGGAAGGAAAATCTTGTAGGATGAAATTATTATGATATATTTAGGGTGGAACATGACCTCAACCATTGTCTTTGATGATTTTGTCAAAAAATAGGATAAAACAAAGAAGTTGTTGCCTGAGGATGTAGATAGGATTTATAGTGGGTTAGGATATTATGCTGAGAATAAGATATTTCTACAATGAGCATTATATCCTTAGGACAAGAGATCAACTCTTATATATGCATACAAAGTCTTTAGAAACATCATGGTGAAGAGAGTTGGAGAAATTGATCTACTAGACACTACAAATTTGGGAATAAATGTGGCTAAGTTCAACAAACCACGGGTTGAACAACTCATTAGAGAAAGGGATGCTTATAAAGAAAGGTAGGAGAGGGTAGAGCAAGAGAAACAACAAATGCAAGATAGGGAAAAATATATCCTAGAGGGAGAAGGGTCATCTTATGAACATGAATAGAGAGTGGTCTCAGGCTTGCAAGATACTACATATTGGAGATTAAGGGACCAAAAGTTTGAGAAAACCTTGAAAGAGAAAAGTGACACAGTAAGGAAATATTGTATATTCTGGTGTCTGAGCTAGTCAAATATCAGTTCAATGTTATGATGGCTCACTCTAATAACTTTTGGAGTATGTATGTTGGGACATTCAGAGCCCTTAGATAGCATACTAGGCCAAGAGATAGGATGAATGAAAAGATGAAACAAAAATATTCCATGTCCCTAGATGATCTTTAGAAAGCTAAGAAATCACTCAAGAAACAACAAGAGTTTTAGGAAGAATTAGTAGAAGATATGGATCGGTTGGAAAAGGAAGATATAAGTGAACTTCCTGCCATGTTCAATAGTGATGATGGAACACTAATCTCTTTTGAGAAGTGGAAGAGTACACTGGGTAAGGATCTCCCTCAAGCATTTGAGGATATCAATGATGAGATACATGTCTTGCACAACATGAAGGTAGTCACAAACAAGTTCTACAGAAGGGAATATGTGATACTACACCTAAATACCATTATCACCACATACAAGGAGTAGGGTTATGTCGACCATCTTGGAGTTGTTAATCTATTCCTTTTGGAGAATTAGGAGTGTTTATTATTGAATAAAGACTTTGTAATATAGTTGTGTTTTTCACCAAAGGGTGTTTAGTATCAATTAGGACTATTTTTCCTTAATAAGGAAGTTGTTTCTCAATGTTAAAGGGATAATCAGTTATTATCATCAATTAATATTCTACTATCAATATTACAGCTTATAAACCTTTTAGAATTCTTTTGTAATTCTCTATTTTCAATTAATATAAAGTCCTTATTGTTGTTGTGCATTAAATATTGGTGTATCCTTTTATTTATGCTCCATTTGTTGTTTGGTTGATACAACCATTACTGTCTCATATATTTTATTTTCATTGTTGTGTTATATCTTCATTAATTTATTCATCATGGGTGATATAAGTTGATCTTTGTGTGGTTATGTGAGTAGTTATTTAAAGGAAATATATTTACATTTTATAACAAAAGTAGCAACATACTCTTTTTAATTATAAAAGGGATAATAGATAGATTTACGTCAGGTGTAAATTTAAAAATTGTCTAACAAAGAATCATAGCAGAATAAGTATCATCTGACTCCACACCCAATAGCAACAAGGCACTGGTCCCATATATATAACTTACATTTTATTTTGAAACTTCACTATAGGATTAGAGGCAAGTAGATTAGTTATAAGGTCATAACCATATGTAGATAGTAACAGTCAATTATCTCATTTTCATTAAATCTTCTTTCATTTAATAGTAGGTATATTCGCCTAGGTAATAACAGAGCCTAAAGTAGCAAAAGTAGCCAAAGTTAGGCTCATTTTGTTCATTGGCCAATCTAGTTGTAAGACTTGAACATAGAACTTGGCTATTCTTAGAGCCCAACAACCTATAGTTTTGAGCTCCAACACCATGCTCAATACAATAGTCCATAATGACTTGGTTCACAAATTCTCCCCTATTATGAATGTGCATTTTTTAAATAAAAGAACATAATTGTTTCTCCATGGAAACCTTGAATGTCTTGAAAGTGTTGAAGGCACCAGTCTTGTACTTAAGAAAGTAAGTTCCCATGTACAATGAGAAAAATCATAAATGAAGGTGATTGCATACTTGACTCTTGATAATGAAGGTGTTGGAAATGGCATGAGGTTGCTATCAAAAAACTTAAGTAAGGTAGCATGAAAGGGTTCTTGATGATATTTTCCAAGAACACAACCTTAATAAACACCCTTTGTGAAAGAAGCCTTAGGAAGTCTAAGCACCATTTTCTTAGTAATCATATGCTAAAGATATGTGTAATTGATGTGTTCAAACATATGATAATATTTTTTTTCTAAAAGACTCAACATAAGAAATATGTGATACTCCATAAGATGAATCAATACCATAAAATTTTTATAAGAGAGACCCCAAGATCTACTATGCCCAAAGAAAAATCTACTTTGGATGTTGTAGTTCTCGAAAAAAAAAACATCGTGTGGTGAAAACTCAACTATCTTCTTGTCATCATTATGATAAATCAAGTATATTGAAAGAATATTAGTTGAAATATCAAGAACATGAAAAAAATCCTCAAAGCTATCCTCTATTAATTGTATTATACCCGACCCCAAAATTGAGATCTATGAATTTTTTTTCACTAAAATATGAGCAGTTCTTTTAGTGATATGAGAATGTGGCTTGCATGCCAACTAAATTTTTTACTTATATGATTGGTCTTTTCTTTTTAGGTTGATTCTACCTTAGGTTAGGTTGAAGATTCCTTTCCTTTTCCCTTAATGATCAGAAAGCTAATGGTTGATTTTCTTATATTAACTTGGTTTGATCTTGTGTGAGTCTATCACCAAAAGGTTCAAAAGGAGGCACTACAAAATTTTATTCCAAGAGTGTCCATTGTAGAGTATAATGAATATTCAAAGACCTAATAATGTTTTTTTAATCTTTAAAGACATTGAAACTAGGCTTTTTTCTTTAGGTTTCACAATATCTTCCCTTTTCAATGGTGTCATTGATTTTGTTATTATAATTTAAAAGACAATTCAATCTCTTCCAACTAACCTAGATAAAGAAGTTAGACAAGGTTGTGTTGTTAAACTATGGCATTTTTAACTGCCTAAAAATAACATGCCTAAAGATGACCTTTGAGCCTTTAAATTTTTTCTAAACCACAATGATATAGTCATTGTCAAGGTAGAAAAATGTAATACAATAATTATATTGAATAGGACTATTTTTAAAATGCATGTCCTCTTATTTGATAGTAATAACTATAAAATCTTAAATTCCAACCCTATCTCAAGTGAGTTGTTTCCCTTTCATTTTTGTATGATGCTACTAAAATATGTCTATCCCCCTCCAAAAGGTTTCCCCTCATATTTATGGTGTCCCTAAGATCCATAAAGCACATCCCCTTGAGGCCCATTATGGATTCCATGAACTTGCCAACCTATAATCTCATCTCACCAATGTTATTTTCTACATCTCCAACAAACCTAATTCATTTATCATTTAAAACTCTTCCCCCTTCATCAATTTCACTCGAGATAAGAAAATTGAAAAATGACCTTTTAGTTAGTTTGATGTGGTTTCCCTCTTCAATATATTCCTTATCCTCAACTTCATTGAGATTATATGATAAAAGACCAACAATGAGATTGACAACTTGGTTGAGTTGTCTCTAAGATCAACCTTTTCACTTTCCAAGGTACAATGGATGAGAAATTAGATGGATTTTTTATGGGATCTCCTTTATCCCCCATTATTTCCAATTTAAAAATACACCCATTTATTTTTCCCCTCAAACCGAAGTGGTATAAATTCTATGTTGATGACACTAACATTTAGGGGCCCCATAAACAAGAAAAACTATATTTCCACTTTCACTCAAATAAATTATCTCCTCACATCTCCTTCACCAAAGAGATATAATATGGAAGTTCCAACTCCCCTTCCTAGACATTATCCCCATAAAAATATAGATCTCTTTAAAGTGAGATGAGTCTCCTACAAATCCACACACAAAGATATCTATGTTCATGCCTCATCACATCACTACCATCCTAGAAGTTAGGAATCCTCAAGACCTTAGCTACTATATCTTTTAGGATTTTTTTTATTATGATCACATTGACCTATTAATTGACCACATCATCCAACTAAATGGGTATAAAAATACTCACATCTCTAAGGCTTTCAAGCAAGTTAGGTCCTGATGTGACCCCAAACTTGAGGTTGTAATCCTCCTCTTCCTATTACCTCTCTTTCCTACAGGAGAGTCCTCTAAAATAAATTCTCCAAGGTTCTCTTTTAAAAATGGCCTACATTGTACCTTCAAACCTATTTGGATTGTTAGAAACCACATCCTCTCTTCCAAAGACCCTAGAGACCTCCTTCTTAATGTTAGTGTATAGAAAGTGACTTTCTCTTGTGGCACCCACTACATTGGTGAGACATGTTTCTTGATTTACACTAGAACCAACAAGCATAAAGTTCACATAACAAGTATAACATAGTCTTGAAATAAAAACTCATGGAGCATTCCGCCAAAACCAAACATCACATCCTAATAGAAGACACCTAAGTCATAGCTAGAGAAGACAATTTCTTCAAGAGTAAACTCTTAGAAGCCATTAAAATTTCAAATTATACTTTCAAAGACAATTGGAACCTTAGTTTTTCTTGGAAATCCATGCTATCTCGCCTTCAATACCAATCCCCCACACACACACTCATCCTATTCTTCTCCATACTAGACCAAAACCACTCCCCCCATCCTTCTCCCAAATGTTACCCCTTCCTTTTCCTTTCCCATTGTTCCTCCTTTTCCCCTCTATTTTTCATTCCTTTTGTCCTTTATCTCTTGTCCCTCATCAATGATTCTTATCCTTAGTTTCCATGGCTAACCCTTCTCCTTTAGATATCTCTTCCCTTCCCCACCTTAGTATTCATAGCCTAACACCTCTCTTTTCCCAATTTTCTTCCCTCATCCCCCTAGACCTGATTCCCTTCTTTTTTGTACAATTCTAGGTTTTTGTAAGTATTTGTTCACGTTTGTTTTTATGTATACATTAATGTTTATGTATGTGTAGAGTACATGATTATTTATGCATATTGTGCTTATGTATTTTTAAATTTATAGGTGTATGTGCTATATGTTTAGATTAATGAAATTGTATATGTATGCGCTTGTAATGTCTGTATCCTCAAAAAAATTAGAAATATAATTTAGATCTAAAAATCTGATTTGAAAATAGTTATGGCATGCAACAAAAATATTCAAACTAGTTAACTAGTCTTGTAGCAAAATAGACAACCATTGAGTTGACTCTCCATAAACACCATTGCATTGAGTTTCTGACATGGAACGACATATAAAATGTCTAAAAACTAGATTGATAATAAAAAGCTTGAGTATACTTTCACACTTAAAACTTCTTCAAATCACCAAACTATGCAAAAACAATGCTACCCAATCTCCTCCAAATTTCTTCAACTGAAATAATTTTTTCATCAAGTTAAAATAATAATACAAAGGTTTTATTACAACCTCAACAATAGAAAAAGCACAAAACTAATCTTGAAAAAGCACTCAAACAAACACCCAAACTAAAGTTGGAAATTGGAAAAGAAGCAACCAACAATCCACCAAATTTCCTTAAGCCCAAATGAAATCTCTAAGTTAGAATGCTCTCTATGAAAAAGAGTTTCTATCATTTTTGACATACAATGCTCAAGGGCTCCCATCATCTTCTCATTTAGTGCTCATCGCTTCTGTCCACAAGATTTCTCCCTCAACGGGGTTTTATTAGTGTTTTAATCATACTTACATGCCTAGCTGATGTAGGAGCATCTTGGGATCTAAGAAATCTTGCATCAACCAAAAATATGTTTAGCTTTCTATTGATCAGTCTAGTGTTCTAATTGCGGTTGATCTGTACTTTTTGTTTTGGTTGTAGTTTCTATAGTGTGTTTGTGGCTTTGTTCTAAACCTTATCCTATGACCGCAACTCATTTGGATTCATCAAGCAAAGTTATTGATGATTCTTTGCGAGACTATCTTGTTCATCTATTTTTGGTCAACCTTGGTGTTCACCGATTGATTTTTCAATCTACCGGTTTGAATTCTTTGTTACAATCTTGTCAACTCATTGCTCCATTTGAGATCGACTTTCTGTTATGATCGCATCTCTTGTTTTATTCATTGGGGGTTGTTCCTAGGGATTTGGGAGCTAACCTATTTGTTGTATTATGTTTTCTCTATTTGTAGGAAATGTGATCTTTTATGGGTCGGTTGATTATTGTATTGTCTATATAAGTTTATGGACTTATTCCTAAGTGACAAGGTGATATTCATAAGATTATTTGGCTAGGGTTTAAAGGGATTTCTGATCATAATCAGGCGTGTAAGACTGCATGTTGCAAATCAGTTGTAACTAATTTTCTTATAATAATTGAAGGCTGATATTTCATTTCTTTTCTATCTTGGCTATTGTTTTTGTTGTTTTCATGTTGGTTGCAAGGTTGGACTGATCTCTCATAGGTTTATGTATTCTTGACTACATCAAGTGGTATCAAAGAAAGGTTTTCAACCTAGGGGTTTCTTGTAGGGTGGCAGTTGAAGATGATTCAACCTACAACTTCTAGGGTTTGTACAAATGGCTAGGAGAAATGATAGAGGTGTTGCAAGGAATGAAGATCCAACGGTTGTAGACTTGTTAAGAAAAAATTATGCCAAATTGGAGGTAGTAGAGAATGCTCAGAGGAGAGGGCACCATATAAAAGATGCAAGTGATGAAGAATGACATGAACACAATAAGGAGCAAGCAGTGGAAGGAGAGAACAATGAGGAACAACCAAAGTTGAATCCTGAAGAGGAGAGGTTCATTAGGTCTTTGATTAATTTGTTAATAAGAAGCCACATTTCAATCCACCTGATTATCATAGGCAACCTAGATGTTGACGAATTGATAGATTATATCACATGGATGGACAAGTATTTTGAGCTTGAAGGAACTAGTGAGGAGAAGATAGTGAAGTATGTCTATACTAAGTTAAAATGGCATGCATCCTTATGGTGGGAACATCTATAGTCAGATTGATAGAGAAGAGGTAAAGACAAGATCAAATCTTGGGATAGAATGGTGACAAAGATGAAAGCTAAGTTCTTGACTGAGAATTACCAAGTTAGTTTGTTTAAGAGATTGCAAAACTTGAAGCAAAGAGACCTAAGTGTTAAGAGTTATATTGAGGAGTTCTACAAATTAAAATTAGATCTGATCATATAGATGATGAGGATGAACAATTTTCTTGCTACATTAATGGTTTGAAGATGTCCATACAAGATGAGATCAGTTTGTTGCAGATTAGGAGTGTAGAAGAGGCTTACAAGTGGGCCATGAAGGCTGAAGAAAAGATGAATGGGAGGCATGAGCAATGAAAAAGAGGTAGAGGTGGAAGATTTCAAAGAGGAAGAGGTAGATCTTCTATAGTTCAGGGAAAGAATGAGTCAAAAGTTAAGGACAATGATCAGTATAGGAGAAATGAAAGGGCTTTCTACCAAAAGGAAGGACACAGTAGTGGTGAAAGGAGGAAGTTTAGTGGTATCTTTTTTAAGTGTGGTGAAGTAGGACACAGGTCCTTTGAATGCAAGAAAGGAAACTCTAAGAAGAAGGGAGAAAGAAAGACAAGGACAATATTTGTTGATGAGGAGTCCATCGATTCAGTAAACAACAATCCAATAGAGGAAGGTACAACCTTGATGACTAGGAGAGTCCTATATCATGGAGAACAAGAGAAGGAACCAGTATAGAGGAATAATATGTTTAGAACCATATGTAAGGTACAAAATAGTGTATGTAATGATAGCCAGTGGCAGTTTTGATAACCAAGCTTTAGAGGATCTTGTTGACAAATTGAAATTGTAGAGGTTGAAGCATCCTAAACCCTATCAGATTGCATGGCTACAAGATGAACACAAGGTACTGGTAAGTGAACAATGCCTAGTTAAATATAAGATTGAGAAGCATTATGATGAGGTTTTGTGTGATATTATGCCTATGAATGTGTGTCATATCTTGTTGGGTATGCCATGCCAATATGATAGGAAATCTATGCATGATGGTAGAAGGAATGTTTATACTATTGTATCTAATGGGGTGAAACAAAAGTTATTTCCATTAGAGAAACCTCTTAAGAGTGAAGTATGTACTAGTGTGAGAATTTGTCAAGTGGATGCCATGAAGTTTTTGGATGACATGAAGCATAATAATGTGTGTTTTTCTTTAATAACTAAGGAGTCTAAGGAGGAAGTATTAGTAGAGGAACGTCCTAAGGAAATCACTAAATTGTTGAATAAGTATGATGATATCATATCAGATAATGTTCCCAATGAATTACCACTAGTGAGAAGTATCAGTCACTGTATGGATTTGATACCGGGGGCTAGTCTGGCTAATAAACCAACTTATAGATTGACACCAATAGAGAATGAAGAACTCAATAGGCAAGTGCAAGATATTTTTCAAAGAGGGTCGATCAGAGAAAGTTTGAGTCCATGTGCAGTGGTTGCAATGTTAGCACCTAAGAAATATGGTCAATGGAGGATGTGTATCGATTCAAGGGCTATCGACTAGATTACTATTAAATACCAATTTCCTTTTCCAAGGATGGATGATTTGATAGATTGTTTGAGTGGAGCTAAGTATTTCACCAAGATAGACCTGAAGAGTGGATCATCAGATTAGAATCATAGAAGATGATGAGTGGAAAATTGCATTTAAAATAGATGAAGGTTTGTATTAGTGGTAATTGGTAATGCCTTTTGGATTGTCTAATGCATGTAGTACTTTCATGCAGTTAATGAATACATTCTTGGGCAAGTATGTCATTGTGTATTTGGATGATATCTTGATTTTCGGTAAGAGAAAGGAAGAGCATTTGATGCATGTTTGACAAGTATTGCAGAGGTTGAGGGAAGGGAAGTTGTTGATAAACATCAAGAAGTGTACTTTCATGCAAGAGGAGGCTATATACTTAGGATTTGTGATATTTTCTGATTGATTGAAGATGGATCCTAAGAAAGTGAAAGCCATTGTTGAGTTTCTTATACCATTGACAGTTGGAGAGGCAATTCTATTCCATGGGTTAGCTAGTTTCTACTGAACGTTCATTAGGAAATTTAGTTCAATCTATGGACTGATGAATAAAACTCTGAGAGGTGATAGGAAGGTGTTAAAATGGACACATGGAGCACAAAGGAGATTTGAATTGTTGAAGAAGAAGGTGATAGAACAACTGATACTAGCTTTACCTAATTTTAGTAAGGTATTCCAAGTGGACTGTGATGCTAGTGGAAATGTAATTGGAGTGGTCTTGACTCAAGAACGATGACTAGTTGCTTACTTTAGTGAGAATTTGAATCATGCTAAGAGAAGGTATTCAATGGATGATCAATATTTTTACACTATAATTTATGCTTTAAAGAAATGGAGGCATTATTTTTTACCTAGGGAGTTTGTGTTATATACTAATTATCAAGCATTGAAGTATTTGGGTAGCCAATGTAAGTTGAATCAGAGACATATGAGATGGGTTGAGTTCATGCAGAGTTATACATCTGTGTTAAAACATAAGAGTGGTGTGGCAAATAAAGCTGTTGATTCTTTGAGTAAGAGAATTTGGACTTTGTTGACTGGGATGAAGATTGCAGTGTTAGGATTTGATGAGTTAAATGTATTGTATGATGAAGATGCAGATTTCAATGAAATTTGGAAAGATTGCAAAGAACCTGTTGTTGTAGACATAAATGGTTGGATTATTTTATTCAGGATGGTATGTTATTCAGGGGTAGTCAGTTATGTATACCTAGAAGTTTAATGAGGGATAATTTGATTAAGGAGAAACATAGTGGAGGTCTAGCAGGACATCTTGGTTTTGACAAAATGTTAACTTTGGTAAGTGAGAATTACTTTTGGCCATAAATTCAAAAGGATGTGAGGAGTTGTGTTCAGAGTTGTAAGGTATGTCAAGTTTCCAAAGGTATGTCAGATTGTGGGGTTGTATAAACCTTTGATAGTACTGGTTAGACCTTGGGAGGATATTATTATGGATTTTATGATTCATTTACCTAGAACATAGAGGGTTATGCTTCTATCTTTGTTGTTGTAAACATATTTTCCAAGATGGAACATTTTATTCCTTGTAAGAAGACAACTGATGTGATGCATGTAGCTGATTTATTTTTCAAGGAGATTCTGAGATTACATGGATTGCCTAAGAGCATTATTTCAGATAGGGATAGTAAGTTTGTTGGATATTTTTGGAAGAAAGTCTAGAAGAAGATGAAAGCTGATTTGAAGTTTAGTTCTACTTTTCATCCACAAACTGATGGACAAACAAAGGTTTTGAATAAAAGCTTAGGGAACTTGTTGAGGTGTTTAGTTGGAGATAAGCCTATAAATTAGGATTTAGTTTTACCACAGGAAGAGTTTTCTTATAATAACTTAGTGAACAGGAGTACAAGGAAGACACCATTTGAAGTGGTTACTGGGTTTAATCCTAAGGGATCAAAAAATTGAGGGATATTAGTCCTAATGTTATGAAGAGTTTTGAAGGAGAGGAATTTTTTGAGGTTATGAAATCATTGCATGAAGAGGTGAGACATCATTTGGAAGGAATGAATCACAACTATAAGCGGAGAGATGATATGAAGAGGAGATGTAAGGAATTTAAAGTGGGAGATGAAGTTATGGTGTACTTGCAGAAGGGTAGGTTTCCTATTGGTACTTATAACAAGTCGAGGATGAAGAAATTTGGTCCTTGTAAGATCTTGAGGAGGTGTGACTCAGGTAATGCTTATGAAGTGAAATTACTAGATGGTATGGATATATCATTAGTGTTCAATGTTGCAAACTTGTATGAGTATCATGAATCAAATGGTGGTGGCATTGATTAGTTGTACGTTGGAAAGGAGTATCCTATGAAGTAAAATGATCAGATAGAGAAGATTTTGGATAGTAGAGTTTGTCAAAGTACAAGAGGTAAGTAGTGTACATGGAGTTTCTTATCAAATGGAATGATATACCAGTTGAAGATTCATCATAGATTTCTCAAGCTGAGGTTGACCACTTTGGTTTTTCTTTAGCCCAAACAAATTGAGGGACTCACTTTTGAAGTACCCTAGGTGTCTAATGTAGGAGCACCTTGGGATCCAAGCAATCTTTCATCAACCAAAAACATGTTTAGTTTCATGTTGATCAGTCTAGTGTTCTAGTTGTGGTTGATCTGTAATTTTTATTTTGAGTTGTGGTTTCTACAATGTGTTTGTGGCTTTGTTATAAACCTTATCCTATGACCACACCTCATTTGGATTCATCGCGTGGGAGTTATTGCCAATTCTTTGCGAGACTGTCTTGTTCATCTATTTTCGATTAGTCTTGGTGTTCACCGATTGATTTTCCAAGATCTACCAATTGGAATTCCCGATTACAATCATGCCAACTCATTGTTACGTTTGAAGTCGACTTTCTTTTATGATTGAATTTCTTGTTTTATTCATTGGGAGTTGTTCCTTGGGATTTGGGAGCTAACCTATTTGTTGTATAATGTTTTCTCTATATTGGGAAATGTGATCTTTTTTGGGCTGATCGATGATTGTATTAGCTATATAAGATTATGGACTTATTCCTAAGGGATAAGGTGATTTTCATAAGATTATTTTGTCATAGTTTGATTAGGGTTTTAAGGGATTTTTTTATCATAATCAGGCATGTATGCTTGGCATGTAAGACTGCATGTTGCAAATCAATTGTAATTGATTTTTTGATAATAATTGAAGGTCAATCTTTCATTTCTTTTCTATATTGGATATTGTTTATGTTGTTTTCATGTTGGCTGCAAGATTGGACTGGTCTCTCATAGGTTTCTTCATCCTTGTTTGCATCACTAGCTCCTTGCTTATGTGGCATCTTGCCCATGTGGTAGGTTAGGTGGTGTAGGTAGGATATGTGCTCTATGTATTCACCTCCTCTCCTATGTAATCAATCAATCTCACTAATACATTAATCTTCATTTACTTTTCTTTCCTCTTGTTATTTCTAATTTCCTAGCATTGCCAGCAATTCTTACTGAAATAATCCACTAAAGAAGCTTCTTACAAATGAACCCCCAAAATTACTCGAAATCCCAATATTTGTATCCATAATTCATACAAGGTTTTGGTTCCAAAAATAAAATTGTATCCTTTAGAATTCCTACTAATTTAATAATGATAGCTGCCAAAAATTATCATTGAGTTATCAAAGACTCTCCTCCACTTGTAACGATGGGAAATTTCTAAAATTTATTGCAACAAATTTCCCAAAATGACACAAATCCCAACACCCCACTAATTGATTCTAATTATTTAATTTAATATTGAAATGTCCTTTTGTTATTTATAATATTTAGACATTTCTAAATATTAAATTATTTATTTTAATTAAGCTTTTCCAATAAACCCATGAAAGAATAAAATAGGTTAATATTTTTGAAAAACCAATTTTAATCAAAAGGGGGAATGACAAGCTCTCCCTCCCAAAATTTCTTTTCCTCAAGAAATTTCAAACATATAGCTTCAAATTCCTAATGTCACTAATTTTTCATAACAAGCTACATTCTAAACCTTGATTTTGTTCATGTATGGTTTAGCAATATTTTCCAAGGAACACATAAAACTTGGAAGCTTAGATTGTTGTGTGATAATGTCATTAGTCCAAGAATAAGATCCATATTTTAATCAAAAGGGGATATTATATCACCTATTAATGCATAGGTCTATACTTAATATATATTTGTGTGTGTGTTGTAGCATTATAGATAGTATTCCTATGCAATTTCTTTATCACCTAGCCCCTATTTTGGCATTCTTGACCTTTCATGCCTAATATGTTTAATCCAACTCAATTATGTCTATAATTATAGCATTATCCTACAATTTTGGAGTTCAATTCACTCTTTGTATCCACATTGGGGGAGGTAAGTCACCTCGGGTGACTTGCTCTTGCTAATTGGGGCCCCAATTTGAACCACGAAATGTTAGCTTGTGGCAACAAGAATTTTAAATCTATGCTAGCTTGCGCCACAATTAACGTCCCAAAATAATTGGTGAGGCATAAAAGCAAGATTTCATTTCTCATTTTGACATACACAATCAATCCATCAACTCAATTCCTAAGAGCAAGTCAAACATTGGGGCATTGAAGACAAAGAGTAATTTTTAGATCTATGCATTCATGCTCTTCTTTTCCTAAAGTCAACTCTGCAAGGTGAACTTCAACATCTTCATGAGCAGTTTGACACAAAGAATGCGTATGAAGGTATAAGTTATTTCATTTTTAGTTCTAGCCTCTACTACCTAACAACATGCTTTTATTTCATCTCAATTAAATTTGAATTTCAAGTTTAATTCCTAAATCAAGGTTTGAGAAAACCCCTTTACACCCAAAATTTTCCTTCTTTTATATATCAAAAATAGGTGGCAAAAATATGAGAAAAGATATAGATTGAGCATTTAGAGATCTATAGTCTGTAGGTTGTTTCATCTAGAATTATTGAGAGCAGGTCACCTTAGAAGGTTGAGTCCCTTTAGGGGCTTATAAGTTTTTTGAATCAATTTTTTTTTGCTAAAGTAGAGGAGGTTAGAGAAATTATTTGAAATATTATATGGTTTTCCTATACAAGGGAATCCTAATCAAATATGTTTGAGGCTTGAATTAGCCTATCTTCATGTATAAATTGTGGCAATATTTTAGCCTCGAGTTAGGAGATTAGTGTGTAGTGTGGTGAATAAGTCACACTCCTTGTTTTGACTATATATATAGCTCGCTTGAGTAATAATAGAGTTTGGAGTGTTCATATTTTTGCAATCTCTTGTTTTAGTCTTCACCATAAAACACCTTTATTTTCAATGGATACTATCTCCTCCCATTATTATGTTGTTGAATATTAAGGTTCCGAGGTAGTGTTTGCAAAAAACTAGCTTCAAAAACATGCAGACATATGAGCTAAGGTTTTCCTAGATGGATTCTAATGCCAACCTAACCAAAAATTCTAGAATGCAAAGGAAATGACTTATCAACCCACTAGCCACCTTGGAAGACCCACTGAGGGGTATGGTGGTTATAGTTTCTACCACCTATTTTTTGTAGATTTTCCCATTGGTTAGATTTGTCCTATCCCACTGCATCCAAAGAATCATGTCCCCACCATATGTCATCTACAAGACTACTATCACCCTACCATTGACAAAACCTCATTTGGTTTTCTAGTTATAGTTTTAATTTTTAATTTCCGTACAAAGATTAAAATACACATGCCATTCAAACCAGAGCTATTTTTGCAATAAAAATAACATTTATATTGATAAAGTTTTGATCATTTCTTACTTCAAGGATGTGATATAAAATGTTAATGTTAATGGAAATTTGGCTTTTAAAAATTTGAAATCTATTTGAGGGTCGAAGGCCATCTCATATTATGTAAAGATATAATATTTTATGTGGCAACTATTCTTTCATATGTTTTATGTTGATTTAAGTGTCATCCATTTCTCATGTAGCTAACCCAATAAACATAAGAACAATCTTGACTGGGAAATGCCTTTGCTAAGATTTGTGCTAGTGCTAGTAGCCAATTGTTTGATTTTCCTAGACTGATAACATTAATACATATTTTTAAATCAATTTTGATATCCACTTGGAGGATTATTTCATCATTAAAAATCCTTAATCACTCCAAAAATGTGTTAAATGTTTCTAACTTGTTGGTACCTTTAGATAATTTAATAAACTTTTCCCAAAATAATTTTCCTTTCAAATTTTGAAGAATGCATCTTCTTTGGACCTCCCAGATTTCCTATGGATGTATCATCCACATAAAGCATCAATTTTCGATGTGGTGAATTTTTGACGAAGATTTTTTATGCTTTTCCTTTGAGAAAGACGAGAACTTGGAGTTTTCTTGAAATTTGAGACCTTACCACCATTACATTAGAGAGGTATCCTAGATAGAGAAACCTAGTTTATTATTTTCCTTAGCATGAGAGTTCAACCCTTCTATATTTCATTAAATATTATCCAAGATCCCTTCCTCATTTTTCTCACAATGATTGAATATTCTTCAACCACATTCCTTCAAAATATTCCATATCACTATCAATAGTGATGGGCTAACAGACTAGATAATGCTCCAAATTGCTTCCTTGTAAAGCATAGGAAAATGAAAATTATTTGGAATTCTTTCAAATCATTTGATTGAGGAGAAATCCAATTCAAATTTCTTTGAAGCTAGTCCCAATAGGAGGCCATTAAGGGGAGAGATTTAAGAGGAGGTTGTCAAAAGTTTCCTTTGCTTTTTTGTACAATATACACCAATTTGGAGATGTAATTACAACTAAATGCAATATGTCACTAGTTAGGACACGGTTATAGAGTGTTATCCTTGTTGAAATTTTCTATATATTTCATCTACATGGGCCAACTTTACCGTTTTCATCAAAAACTCGATTGCATTGTATGTCCACGAGCTCCTTCGCAGTGCACACTCTTCCTTAGGTCCAAACTCCGTGATGAATCTGAATCTAACAGATTTCAAGTGAATTTTCTGGAGGATTCTCCTCTACAAAGTATGTCAGAGTCCCACAACCAATTTCACTTTTTGATGGGGCCACCAGCATATATTCTTGATAATATAACGCATCACACTGGTAACGACAATTTAAGAGCAATTGGTGTCAAATGGCATCTGGTTGGTTAATTTCTATAATCATTGATCATTTCTATAAAATCCTGGCGTGATTTCCTTTTTCATCTATATCTAGAAAGCATGCTACAAACAACCAATTGAAGTAATACACTTGTTCACGTTGTGGAAAATTGAGAAACTCATGCCCGATTATTTGACATGCCTTTTGATTGTAATAGAAAGATGATCATTATATGATCGAGGAAGCTAGAGGTTGTTGATCGTTATATGATCATTATATTAAGGATTAGACATTGAAATATTTCAAATTGTTAAGAAATATTGGTAAATTCGTGGAGGTTTTGATTCCTCAAAAGGACTCCATGTATTTTTAATTGGAGCTGTATGTTGTAACATATGTATCCTGGAGCTTACTCTCCAGCCTTGACGTGTTTTTTCTTAATGAATTATGAGTACTTTTCTAGTGTTGTATTTCTCATTTTGTTAATCAATGTGTCCTATGCTAACATTTTATGAGTTTGATCCAGTTTGATTATGTTGGTGTGATTATTTTCTATTTGTGATACTGCTAATATTTATGATATTTTTTATATTGGTGTGATTATTTTCTCTTTTCTATTTATTTATATGTATTTGTGATCATGAATGTTTCTTTCTCCTCACAAAACATCTAGAACAAAGAATGAACTGTAGCTCATTTATAGCCTACTCCTTTGGAAGATTTGTTTTAGGGGTCATTATTCCTTCACTTGACCCTTATAGGAACTATTTCTATCTAGAATCAAGATCTCGTTCTTGGTGCCTCTTGTTCTTCCTTTGTTTAGAAATATTGTACTTATAAATATTTTGTAGGTGCAGTGATGTGTACAATCTTTAGGAATTTTGTGTCTTTATTCAAACCCATGTAGGTGCTTCCCAAGGATGGGATCTGAATATTTTTCTATATGTCTTTTTTACTTTGGCATTTTTTTCACCCATCCAACAATGAAGGGTCTATGGTATGTCATATCTTTGAGGGTAAAGACATGAATCTATGACCAGGACTTGTCAAACCTCTATGAATGTCATCTTACACATTCTTAATCATGTCCTAAAAAGCTTTGTTATTGTGAATCACCTCCCTTAGCTTAGTTTATTTGTGAAGGGTTTTATTTATCCCTTTCCTCCAAACTCCCTTGTATAAAGATATAACTTCTAAAATCATGGAGGTTACTCTATAGGGAACACTTTGTCCCACATTTGTAAGATTCTCGTCCACCCTTATTTAGGTGTGAGCTTCTTATTTATCCACAATATTTTTTGGCATGTCCAATGGGATAGAGATAAATATTTTTTCCAAAGTCAGTGCACAATTTTGTTTTCTTGGCTTGCAAGAAGCCTTCAAGTACACCTGGTAAGTTGTGTGAAAGATCTAATCACACATGGATCAAAATTACTACACTCTTCCCAATTGGGTTACTCCTCAACCCTTTCAAGAATATAGGGCTTTGAGTTCCTAGGAGATACCACTTGATTTCTAGTAGGAAATGTATATGATTGAGATGAAAAATCATAGGAATTCCCTCATGTCTTCCCTGCATGCATCCATTGCATATACTGAGGGTTTCTAGTTGGCTGAGTAGCCAGTTCCCAAGTTTGGAGTTATGCATGCATACATCTCAGAGGAACCATGTCAGGAGGAAGATAAGCTCAAGCCAAAACCATTCTCTACTTTCTCCTTTCAAAGTCTGATGCTAGAAACCATTTCCCTATTTGTGGGAGGATCAGTTGTTTGGCACATGAAACAAGAAAGAAGGTGAGATCAGGCCTCCATGTATCTTGAAGAGACACCTATTTTTGAGCCCTACCAAAGCTAGTCGTTCATTCAACAAATGAGGTCAAACTCATGTGATAAAGATAGTCAGAATGCCCCAAAGGAACTCAAGAATATGAAATATGAGGACCCAATCTTTCTTTTTTAGAACCACCCTTTCTTTTAGAAGAAGGGGAAGTATCCATTGCACAAATCCTAGAGGTTTTTGAAACTCAATTGGAGAAATAAATTTCCTTGGAATTGCACCTCAAGGTTGAAGATCAAAAGATGGAGGAAACACCAATTGTCTCAGGACATGAGGAAATAGAGAATGAAGATATTCTCTTTTGGGATGACATGGAAATTTTTTGTGGATCACTCATAAGTAATGTTTTGAAAACTCTAGAGGAGTTCTCCCAGGAACCCAAATCCATGGAGCTAGTAACAATTGGATCCAAGAAAAAAATGGTTGTCATCCCTATGATAATTAGTTCAAACACACCTAGGAGTGTCTGATCATATATTTTTCCTAATTTACAACTCACGAATTAGTCCAGGTCATGCTCATGTTAGAGAACAAGGATAAATTTTTCAAAGTTAATACATCACCTCATGTGACATCGGGAGACCATCCTAAAATGGATACTTATATAATTTTTCATGATGTTTTACACAAAAATAAAGATATATCCTTAATTTTTCCTCATTTTTGTCGAAGCATTGCTGAAAAGCTATTTAAATGTACAAAACTAGGTAGCAATTGTAGTTATTTTTACCTTTCTATAAATGGATCCTTGTAATTTATTTTGTTTGTAATGCTAGTGTAAATAATTAGTGTTTCCTTTCCCAAAAGTGATACAACACATGTGACACATTTTTTTGTTTCCATGTATAGCTATTATTCCAAAGGTGCTTATGCACTCTCACTTTATTTCTTAGCTAACGATTGCAAGTTGATTTCCACATTTACCATCACCATAATTTAAAGATGTATTTAACATGATGAAAACCATTTTTGGTGTTGGTTCTTATTTTAGTAAAAGGAAACATTCTAGTGCTTAAGGTGAGTTCCAATCACACCCATACTTCCAAAGGTTAGGTATTTCCTAAAATTACTACCAATTTTGTATGTGGTAGTGGGTTCATTTGTTATGATAAATTATTGCCTTAGATACATTAAAATATCATAAAATTTTAGTTGAAAGAAACACATGGTACTAGAAAATAAATGATGATAACTAAATAGATTTGAACATAAAGGAACAAGAAAAAATATATCTTTCATCAATCTAAGTATCTATTTACAAGTACAAAAATTCATTATCTTCCATTTTCTTTCATCATTTAAATTTAATCATAGAAAAATGTCAAAATAACAAAAGGAATTTTTTCATTTCACTGCAGCACATGTCACATGTTGCCAATGTTAGGACCATCTCCAACATAGTTATCTTTGCTGTCTTCTATGTCTCTTGAGTTATTTCTCGAGCTAGAAGCCTCCTCATCTCGCATCCTTCTATCTAAATCCTATCTCTACTAAGAAATGACCCAAAAATGAATCTCCTTAGCTACTCTATGTCTAAGTCCCTATCCAAGTTTGTAAACTTTTTTGAGAAAATTGGCCTCATGTCGTGTGTAGCATCGATGCACTACGAGTGGCCTTGTGTGGAAATTAGAGACAAATTGTACCCAATGTACCTCTGTTCCATTTACAAGGAAGGCCCATAAGTGAGTTGCTAGTGGAAACCCTAATCCATAGCGTGTGGCTACCAAAACATATTCAAGGCCTTTATAGTAGGACCTACCAAACATCTTAATGGTGAGGAACTTTATCACATCTGTAGGTTACCCTAAATTTATCAAAGAACCAAAAAACCTAGGCATGATGTTTGTGTTAACCTTATAGTGATCCTCTCTATCTAGGAAATCCTCACCTAACAGCCACTTATTGGAAGCAAGAACCAACTCATCATCAATCCTAATCAAAGTTGAGACTGTACTGGTCTATGCAACTCAAAAAACATTTTTTAGACCTAGGGTTGGTGAGTGTAGTAGACATATCCATATTTCTTGAGCTGGTCATTCAAAACCTATCCCTAAGACTTGATATTTTTCTATAACTCCATATCATTCTATGAGAATGATACCCCTTTTATAGAACATAAGGCCTCTTCACATACATAAAAATTTACTTCCACTTAAATGAGGTTGTCACATCCAGTTGTCCGTAGTACCATGATCATTTTCCCAAGATGTCATTTTCTCCGTTCTCAATCAACGAGCTCCTTTTTGGCTACTGATAGTGTGGTTAGATGGATGCTTGTATGCCTTGGTTGTCAAGATCTAAGTGAATGAATTTAGTTTTAGCTTAGAAAAAAAGATTACTTTTGATATCCTTAGTGTACTAATCTTTTTTTCAATATAGGTGGTGTTAAAATTTTTCATTTAATGATAAATAATGTTATCCAGCTCTATTTTATCACATTTCGCATTAATTACCTATAATAAGTTGATAAGATATATTTCCATGGCTTGGTAAGTGAAAAATTAGGGGTTATTTCGCTACCACCTTGGAAGCCAACCTAAGAAAGTGAGTTCATGGTTGATTTGCATTTTAAAAGCCAAAAAACAAAAAATGAAAGCATTTAAATGCAAAATATATTTAATTTTAGGTTTTTCTGGAAACTCTATTGAGGCTATGGATGTTTGGCTGAAAATAGAGAAATGTTAGTGGTTTTCAAGGCAATATCCTTATCGAAGCTATGAACACTCATTGGTAGCAAGGCTCTATTCAATCATCTCTAGAACAAGCCCCACCTACATAGTTTAGCTAGAAGGAAAAAAATATATTGTCTCCTTGGTTAAGGAAAGATGAACTCATAACAAACGTAAGAATTTGAAGATAATCTTATTTTCATTCTTGACGCTATCAACCCATTTTTTGATTATTATGGTTTGTGGGTTGTTGGTTATCAATTGTAAGGTTGTATTTTGAAGCCTAAAATAGATGCATTGAATTATCTCTCAAATTTGAAATACCCTCCCCTTTATGCTCTATTTAGCATGTCATATTTCTTCCTAATTTTTGATAGAGTTTGATTATTTTAGCTAACCTTTTGTGGTACCTCATTATCTATTCTTCATCCTCACCTTTTCTTAGGGTTTCCCTGTCTAGCCTATTCTCTATGTGTAATGATTTTTTTCTTTTTGTTTAAAATCCGTCTCTAAATTTTCTTGGTTTATTTGCAAGAGGTACCTCGATGTGATCTTGAAACCAATGGCTCATTGTTGATAATTCATTGAACAAACCTAAAGTGATTAGTTCCTCAACACCTAATAGATATGATATTAAGTGTGTAACCAAAGTTCCTAGTTCTCTCCCGACAGGATGAGATCCCCTAAGAGTTGCCAAAAATCATAGATTTCGTTGACATGGACCATCTTTACCTTTATCATGAGAAATTCAGTTGCATAATATGTCTGCAAGATCCTTCATGGAGAAAACCCTTCCTCAATTCCAAACTCCCCAACGAATCTCACATGTGTCGAATGGTTGGGATTTCAAGAACCTCCACTTGAGGCTTATCCTCTATAGAGTCTTCTACAAAGATACATGTCCTATGATTGATCTCACTTTCTGATGGGACCACCAATGAATATTCCCATGAATATGTTGTATGACATGATGCCATGCCAAATGGAAATTTACAAAGGTGTCAAAAGGTGTCCATTTGATTGATTTGTGAAATCATTAATTATTTATGTAAAATCCTACCAAAATTGCCCTTTTCATCCACTGCTGGAAATCATACTACAAAGAACCAATTAAAGGAATACACTTTTTCACATTATGGAAAATCGAGAAACTCATGCTTTCTTTTTTGACATGCCTTTTGATTATAATAGAAAGATGATCATTCTATGATCGAGGAACCTAGAGGTTGTTTCTATAAAACCTGATGGCTTCCATTGTATTAAGGGCTAGAAATTTAACTCTCATTTAATTTGCTAAGAGATACTGGTAAATTTGCAGAGGTTTTAATTCATGAAAAGGACTCCATGGATTCTAAGCTAGAGGTGTATGATGTAACATCTTAGAGGTGTATGTTGTAACATCTATATCCTGGAGCTTACTCTCCAACCTTGGCATGTTTTCTCTTAATGAATTATAGGGAATGTGCACATGTTGCCTTTCTTCTTTTATTAATTAGTGTGTCAAGTGCTAATATTTAATCATTTTGTTCCAATTTTCCTATGTTGGTGTGATTATTTTCTATTTATTTAGATTTATTTGTGATCATGAATATTTCTTTCTCCTCTTAAATAATCTAGAATAGAGGATGAATTGTACCATTTGCAAGCTTCTCCTTAGTAAGATTTATTTTGGGGGTCATTATTCCTTCACTTGACTCTTATAGGAACTATTTATGTCCAAAATCAAGAGCCCATTCTTGGTGCCTCTTGTTCTTCCGCTATCCAGAAATAACATTCTTGTATTGTGTTTTTGGGTGCAAGGGTGTATACACTCCTTAGGAGTTTTACATGTCTTTATTCGAACCCATGTAGGTGCTTCCCAAGGATGTGATCTAAATATTTTTCTATGCCTTTCTAACTTTGGCATTTTTCTTTCCCATCCAACAATGAAGGGTTTGTGGTACATTGTGTCTTTGGGGTTAAAACTGTGAACCTATGACAAAGAATGGTCAAACCTCTATGAATGTCATCTTACACGTTCTTAACCATATCCTAAAAGATTTTTTTATGGAAAATTGCCTCCCTTATATTAGATTGTTTGTGAAGGGTTTTATTTCTTTGTTTCCTCCAAAATCCCTCATATGAAGAGCTTTCTTCTAAAATATTGGAGATTTCTTTGCAGGGAATACTCTATCCCACACCTGCAAAGCTTGCTAACTACCCTTATTTAAGATGAGCCTCTTAGGGATCAAATGACACCAACCTTAGGGAGCACCCTTTTATCCCAATAAAGCTATGATGGCTAACATAATCTGTTACAAAACATTTTTATTTGGTATATAAGTTTATTGAATAGGTTTCAAATTTAGAGCCACACTTACCCTTCAAAACAAAGTGCTTAACCCATATAATCTCTTTGAGATATATTTTTGTAGGATCACTAATCAAGAGCATAATAATTTATCCAATTTCTAATTTCATTAATTTCAAGTTCCAAAAAGTTCTTTACTTTTTGGTAAAGGTTTATAACCATTGCAAGTATCATTGAAAAATATGTAAATCTTCCCTTTTTACACTTCCATTAATGATGATATGTGGTAACATAGTGACAGTTCCACATGAATTTCCAAATATGAAATCCCAATTTAGTGAGGATATTGACATGCAAGATATAAATCCATCCACCAAGATTCAAACCCCTTGGAGATGCATTTGGGCTAGGTTCAACCCTTAGGTGAGTTTGACAGATGAGATCGCCTACACATGGATGCCTAGCCAAAGGAGGATTATATTTTAGATGTTTTCTTACTCATGGTGTTATAATCTACTATATGAAGGAAAAAATGTTGAAATCTATCTATGGTGACATGTTTCCATCCAAAAGCAATATGGGATCCACTTGGAGAGTTAGAAATAGTAAGCATTCAGATTGGTTTTGCATTGTCAATATATACATTTTACAAAACCTTATGCCACAAATTCTTTAGATAGGAATAAATTCAATATTAATTTAGCCCCAAATACATTTTCTATATAAGATTAGCTCCAATAGCCTTCTTTTAAATCACATATTGTTCATGCTAGCTCCTCATTTTGGAATATCATTTCTAACTATATCTCAATGAAGTAATGGAGAAAGTTCTAGTTAATTGGAGCCTTCTTAAAGAATTTTTTTGAGGATTTAAATATTTGAGGAAGATTTTTTAGTAAGTTGTATGCATGACATATAATAGATAATAATTTTTTTTTATTATGGTAAAAATAGGTTTTGAAGGGACCTCGAAACCCTTTAACATAGATAAAGAAAGATAAGCATGAGAGACCAAGAGAACAACGAACTATCCTAAGTAGGAACATTCAACAAAGGGATAGATCCTAGCTATACAATAAAAACTATCTTCAAAAAGAAAAACTGGATGAAGCAACAAAAAGCCAACAACGAGGAGAAGCCAAAAAAGTCCAACATCACAAAGATAAGTTCAGAGTCTCCAAGAAGCACTCTGAATCCTTTAGCTGACTCTGCATAGTCTTGATTGAGTCTTTCAATTTAATGATGTCCTGATCCTTGACCTTGATCTTCCTTTTCGTATTCAACTTGGTTCTAGTTCCCGGCCCCATATGCTGACTGGAACAGTCAAATCAATCTTATCGGTCATGGAACCACATTTGTTCCCTTCTAGCACACTGCAAAGAGTATTCAAATTCACCAGGGTTGACTTCATACCAGAATTTTCCATAACAAGCAAATTCTTAAGCATAGCTTCATTCTTGCTTATCTTCTCAATGATGGGACCCATGGCTTTTTCAACAACATTATTGATTTTGTCCTCCATACTGGTACCGTAATAAAAAACATCAACTTTTGCATGAGAATCAACCTCATTCCTGAGAGTATCAATGTTTTCCTCCAGCACACTATTATTTATTTCCAACTTGATACATCTATTCTTTAATTCAAGAAGATCATTTTGCACCCATTTATCCAAATTGTAGCTATAGATAGACTTATTCTTGGCAATTTCAAGGGGAGTCATAACAATAGATCTTTTGACATGAGAGTCCATCTCTCTAATATCTTCCTGTAAATGGTGGGGCCTATTGCTGTCAAAGCTTTTCTCACTAACATCCTTCTTATTCTCCTTACCAAAGCTTAGGGACTCAACAAAATTTGGTTTTTCCTCATCCATAGCCCTTAGGCTCTTTTTTTTAGAGTCTCCAGCAGTATTATCCACAACATTGTTGTCCTCATTGTCATTTTTGTTGCCCTCCTCATCGGCCTTGTTATCAATATTAACCTTGCCCTCAACATTATTAATAGGACCAGCACCAGTAGCCGAGATGTCAGGGTTTGTCTTCTCCCCAATATTGATATTATCCTGCTCACTCCTGAAATAATCTTCCACAGTATCAATGATGATTTTAATGACAACCTTAGGTTTAACCATTTCATCCTCCTCAGGGGCATGAGAACAAGAATTAGACTCATCAGGATGACCCTCATGGGACTCATTAGCAGCCTTAGCTTCATTTTTTAGGTACAACTCTGTTCACAGTCTCCTTGTTCTTAGGCTCCATAGTATCAAGACTAAATTTCTCCTAACTGAAATTCCACCTAGAATCATCATTATGAACCACATTAACCTTAACCACCTTAGAAAGATTATTATCCGAAGAGTCCTTCACAGTATCTGACCCTTTCTTGAGCCTAGGGAGGGCTTTTTTGCAAGGAGGGTTTTTCTTCCTAGAAAAAGAGCCCAGGTTCTTCCATTTTTTGGAGCTGATCTGAGGAGGGATAGGATCAGGGATATGGTCTCTAGCTTAATAAACAATAAGGAGGATAAGCCCTACATGGAGGATAGGGAAATTCTTCACCCTGTATTCAAAAATACTTTGATTTAACGAGCACAAAAGGAAATAGGGGAAAGAAATCCTTTTTTCATTCCTAAAATGGTTTGCTAAGACAAAATGATAATTGTAAACCCTAGAATAATGGCCTTCGAGAGTAAAGTACTCCATCATGACCCTAATAATAGAACCCTAGAGTTTATCAATGTTATCCATATCAACATAATCCTTCTTACCTTTAACCATGAGAGCACACTCTTCATCCGTGATAGGAAACTTCTTGTAGGCAGTGTTACCCACTTTAATCTCCTTTGAATACTTCAAACCATCGAGGGGAAGGCCAGTAATTTTAGAAAGGAGCTCTAGACTGGTGCTAAAGGACTTGCCTGCCAGATTCACCATGCCCTTATCCCAACCATCAGCGAAGGCTTTAGAAATGTCATTATCGAACCCATGCAATCTCTTGAGATAATGATGGACCTGGCCTTTCTTCAAGACATTCCAAAATTCCCTATTCTTCCTCCATTTGCAATCAACTAGTTCTTCTCTTCTAAGATCACCTCCCATGGCTGAGAAATTACTCGAATAATTTTCCACAAGATGAAAATTCTCCTTACTAAGCAACAAAGAAATAATGCTATCGCTATTGTCACTCTTAAGAGTATGAAGGCAGATGATTTGGTACTTAACCCTATTCACATGCGAGAAGTGGCAGCCATAATTAGTAATAATGACAAGGCACATTACATTTAGAGCTATCATAATAGAAAAAGATTTCTGCATCGTGAATGTGTACTTAAAAATTTTCCACATCACCTCTAAGTTCGCTAAGGATTGCTTTGATTTATGATGTAATCTCATTGATGTTTCTACAAATGACCCCTTCCTTTTTCCTGAGCTTGCCCTAATTAATGCATGAGATTATCTCATCATTAATTATAGTGTTGCCATACCAATTTTGGATTCTTTCACTTTTAGCCCCAATATTTGCAAGGACATTAGTTGCCTGATTAGAGTCTCGATAATTGTGAGAGATGTCGAAAGAATCAAAGGATTGAGCAATATTGTTGATTTTGGAAATTATGTTCTCTATAGTCTAGGAGGGAATATTAATGCCTTTAATATTATTAAATATATTTAAAGAATCACCTTCCAGCTACACTCTTTTGAGACCTAATTCTTCCACCAGCATAATTATGTTGAGAGTTTCCATGGCCTCGGTTCTATGATTGGACTAAAAGCCTAAAGGGCTAGCAATGGCTCCCAAGAAGTTACCATTATTGTCTCCGATAATCCTACCACCCCCCAAAGCTCTCGGGTTGCCTTTGGAGGCACCATCAAAATTCACTTTGACCCAACCTCTAGGGGGCGAAATCCACACCGAGCTATCTCTAGAAGGATTTGACTGACCTCTGGAAGAAGGAAAAGACCAGCTTGTTAGATCAACATCTGAAAGTCTTTCCCTAAGCTTGTTCTTACTATTATTGATTGCATTGATGAGGTTTTTCTCCAACGCTCTAACTATGTTGTTTCCAATGACCTCAGGTTTAGCATAATTCTCTCTAAAAATTTTGTTATTTCTTTCCTTCCATATACACCATCACAGATGGGATGGAATAAGGTTCCAAAATTCCCTTGCCAACTCATTAGCAAAAGTGCATCTCCATTGAATAATAAAGTCCTACCAAGAGTTAGGAAACAACCAACACAAGTTCCATTTTTAAAAAATAAGATTCCACACCCTATGAGTATAACTGCAATGGAGCATTAGATGATCACATGATTCATCTTGTTCCATACAGAGAAAGCATCTATTAACCAAAAAGAAGCCTCTTTTAGCAAGGTTATCAAGAGTTAGGGGCTTGTTTTGAATAAGGATCCAGAAGAAAAAGTTAATTTTAGGAGTGAGAACTTTGTACCAAACAATAGCACACAGAGGTTTAACTTCCTTAGAGAAGAAAAGAGAGCACGCAAAAGCCACTGAGAAGACACCAATTGGGGAAGGATTCTAGACAATTTTATCATGGTAGTTATCCTTAATGAACCAAGATTGCAAATCGATCATAAGAGGAGACAGTCTACTGTCAATGCTTGCTAAGTCCTTCCAAGAGTTATTGTACCAATAGTCAGAAGCTTTTCTTCCAAAGGAAGCTTTAGCTTGAATAATAGCTTCCTTCCACTCTTGTTTATTAGATAAGGGTTCTTTTTGGATCCAAGGATCATCCCAAAAGTTGATTTTGACCCCATCTCCCAACTTCCATCTCCTCCCTTCAAGAATAATGTCTTTAGAAGAGAAAAGGTTGTTCAAAATGTAGGACCCTCTCACCTTGACATCATTGTTGATAAAGTCCTCCAAATAGTTAGAATCATAGAGATGCTTTCTTCTTATAATCTCATTCCACTTCTTTCTGTCCCCATAAACTCTCCATATTAGCTTAGCTAGTAGGGCTTTATTGGCTAGCTTGATTGGTCTCAGACCCAAACCCCCTATATTCTTAGGTTTGCAGACCTTATCCCAAGAAACCAAACTTAATCTTTTTTTTTCTTCAACCCCAGTCCACAAAAATCCTTTTTGGATGGTTTCAAGCACCTCCACAAACTTATGAGGAATCTTGAAGAGACTCAGAGCATAAACTGGGAGATTTTGCAGGCTTGATTTTAACAGTTGAAGCTTGCCCAAGTTGCTAAGAAGGGAATCTTTCCATCCTGCCAATTTTTTCTTACATCTGTCCACTATTATATTCCAAAAGCTTTACGGACGTTTGGAGCAAAGGGGGAGGCCCAAGTAAGAAGAAGGGAGAGTCCTAATGCTGCAACAAAGAATTTTAGAGATCTTATTCTGTCTCTCAAGAGGAGTGTTTATAAAAAACATTAAACTCTTATTCCAATTGATAAGTTGACCTGAGGTTGAGGTATATATAGTCAAGGATTTTTTAAGGTTCCTTGCTTCTTTAATAGTAGTCTCTCCCATAAAGAGAGTGTCATCAAAAAATTGCTCATGGGAGCAGATAGATCTGACTGAGGATGGTTGAAGACAGAAATGCTTCCCTCATTAACAAGTTTATTAATATATCTTCCAAGACCCTAAGCTAGAATAGCAAACAGAATCAGAGATATTGGATCCCCCTGTCTAAGACCTCTAGAAGGTTTGAAAAAAATTGAAGAACCCCCATTCAAAATGATAGAGGAAGAGACCGTGGAAACCAACTAGTTTATAAGTTTTTGAACCCCAGAGTCAAAACCAAATTTACTCAAAACTTTTTGAAGAAACTACCAATCAACCCTATCATAAGCTTTAGAAAAATCAAGTTTCATAAGGAAGCCCTGTTTCTTCGCTGCTTCAAGGGAGTGAATATTCTCATGAGCCACCACAATGGAATCCAGGATTTGCCTACCTGGGACAAATCCATTCTGCTGAGGAAAAATAATAGAGGGAAGAAAAGCTAGCAATCTAGAAGTCATAACTTTGGCTATAATCTTGTAAATCCCATTATAAAGACTGATAGGTCTGAAAGAATCAACCGTGTTAGCACCAAGATTTTTGGGAATCAGGACCAAAAAAGTAGCATTGAGTTCCCTCAAAAGATTTTTAGTCCCAAATAATTCTTTAACAACATATTGAACATCTTGACCTATAATCTCCCAAAACTGTTGGAAGAAGAAAAGGGGGAAGCCATCAGGCCCCATGGATTTATCCCCTTCAAAGGAGAACACAACATCTCTGATTTCCTTATCATTAGGAATAGCTTTGAGGCTAGAATTGGTTCTGCAGTCGATCAGGTTAGGGATGGCAAAAAGGATCTCATTTTGGCTATTCAAATCAAGATTATCCTCTTTAGAAAGTAATAAGGAGAATGAGAGGAGAAAATCCTTTCTAATATCTTCTTCCTTAAAAAGGGTCTTGCCATTAGAAACAAGGGAAGAGATTTTGTTAATTGCTTTGTGTTTTATAGCTGTCATATGGAAGAATCTTGTATTTCTATCCCCATCTTTAAGCCAGAGGGCTCTAGATCTCTGCCTTCAGAAGGATTCCTCTTTGGAAATAATGTTATGATAATCAGGCACCAACAAATTCTTAGTTATTTTGCATTCCTCAAAGAGACCCTCTTTCTAAATTTTCTCTTGAATGTCCTTTAACTCTTCCTGTTTATTGCTTTTGGCCTTGAAAATGTCTCCAAAAATCTCCTTATTCCATGTTCTGACTTTTATTTTTATCATGCTCAGCTTTTTGGCTATTCTATACATAGCATTACCTTCCCGGTTGTAGCTCCACCAATTTGAGATACACTCCTTCAAGCTTGGATGGGCCAGCCACATTTTTTCAAAGTGAAAAGGGGTGTTCTTTTTCCCATTAAAGATATTAGAATTGAAGATTATAGGGAAATGATCAGAACCTATTCTAATAGAGGAAGACAAAGAGTGGGTAAACTTAGAAATCCAATAAAACAATAAGAGAGTTCTATCTAGTTTCACCTGAATAAGATCAACTCTAGTTCTTGTATTCGACCAATTGTAGCAGATTCCTTCCATCTCCATGTCCATGAGAGATTGATCATTGATATACTCCATAAGATCCAATCTACTATCAACTTGAGAGGGAGCCCCACCCATTTTATCATCAGCCTGAAGAGGAGTATTGAAATCTCCCATGACCATCCAGCTAGTCTCATGAAAATTACTTCTGATTTCTTTTAGTCTTTTCAAGAATTTCAATCTACCATTTTTAGTATTAGGAGCGTATATATTCATTAGATTCCAAGAGAAATCATGTTTGAGATGTTTTACTTGGACAAGGATGATGTTTTTCTCAATAAGTAAAACCGTACAGTTAACTGAAGAATTATTCCAAAAGATAACAACTCCACCAAGGCATCATCAGAGTCACTACCAATGCTGTTACCATTCTTGAAAGGATGGATTTTTTCAACTTTACTTCTAGCCATCTTCATTTCTTGAATAAGCATTATGTTAGGTTTAATATCTCTAACAATATTTCTTAGGACATCTTGTTTATGTGGATTGTTTAGTCCTCTAATATTCCATGACAAAATCTTCATTTAAAGGGATGGGGAGCAGATCTCTAGGATAGTAGACTATTTACCATCCGCTATATTCTTTTTTGCTTCTTGTTCTCTAGTTGACTTATGGGTAGGTTTGCCTCTTCCCCCTTAAGGTGATCCAACATCATCTTTCTTCCTTCTAGTTTGGACTCCTCCCTGAGTAGTATATTTAGGGATTTTACCTGATTTTGATGCTCTTTGGTTTGATCATCCTTTCTTAGATAGTTTTTTATTTTCTTTTTATCTATCACCTCAGACCAGGGTGATTCTTGAAGTTCTTGGATTGGGGAGACTTCATCTAGTCTCTCCTTTGGGTTATCCTCCTCACTAACTTCTAACCAACTCCTGCTACAATTCCCAGTAACAGGGGAAAAATACTACCCATTAATAGAGGAGATAGCTAAGACAGACTTAGCCATGTCAGGGCCTCCCAACCCTAGTTTGGTTTGGGTGTTTCACCTCACTTCTTTAACTTCTTTGCAAGGGCTTAATGATTCCTGCTGAATAAAGACTTCCTAAAGTTTAGAAAGAGGCTAGATGTTTTCAATAGGTATTTCCCCTTGTAGAGGGCTGATATTTTCAAGTGGGACTATCTGATCAACTTTGACCTCAAGATCCTGATATTGATTTGGTCCTTCCTTGGCTTGATCTTTCTGTTCAGCTTGAGTAGTTGAGTCTTCTTTTGTCTTATTATCCTCAATAGTAGGTTTGGATTGTGTCTTTGTTGAACCAATTTTTTCTCTCCATTATGTTCTTGGTTCTTTCTTTTTAGGTTTCTCCTTTGGTTTTAGGGGACAATGTTTTGCCCAGTGCCCAGTCTTTTTGCAAGTGAAGAAGGTGAAGGGAAGAGATTCAAATTCCACAACTTGAATATGTTTACCTAGTTTGGAATTGATCATGATAACTTCTGGAAGATCAGCTTGTTGATTGATATTGACACAGACTCTAACATATACAAGTCTTGTCCTCATTGCTGTCATCGGGTCTATAGACAGGAGCTCCCCAAAGGAGCTAGCTAGTCCCATGAAGACATCTTCATGCTAGTACTCCAGAGGAAGCCCCTAGAAATGAACCCACACTGGGGCCACTTCAAACATATCTACATTCAGATCGAGTCTTGTTCCCCATTTTTGAAGAGCCAAAGATGATTTTCTGAACATCTAAGGACCTCCACACAAAACATCAAAGAGGTCTTTAGAGCTTGAAAAAACAACAGTAAAGAAGCCCTTAGGTAGGGTAGCAATGTCAACTTAGCCCTTAAGCTTCCATTTTCTGGCTATAAATAGTCTAACAACATCTATATTAGGTCTTTCGCCTATAAATTTTCCCACCAGCGTATTTTTCATTGTGGCAATAGTATGATCAACCAAAGAATCTAGAAGGGATATACTGAAGACACCTTTCTTAGGATCTGACGTATTATCAACTAAAGGAAAGGAAGACTTTCTATTAGGTTTGACTCCAAACAAAGAAGACCAACTACCTTTAATAGCATTTTCAAAAAAAGTTATGCCATTAATCCTAGCAATCGAAGACTTACCGACAACTTTTTCAGATTTTGAGTCTCCTTCTCAATTGTGGGATCTAGCTGAGTCTTTGTCCCCCTTTTTGTTAATGGTGGAGCCCTCCTCTGCTTCACCATTGATCTTTCCCTGCTCTTTTGGCATGGTGCTCTGATCGCAACCAGAAGAAATATTCCTGCCCACAACATCTTTTGAAAACGTCTATTTTCCACCTTCTTGGGAATGATTATGGTCTGGGTCTTTGTCACCTTCTGCATCTATTTCTCCCCCAGTGATCTTCTGATCACCTGCCACTGTCAAAGCCTGAAACTTGCCAGTTGTAGGTTTCCCGCCCGAGGAAATTGTTGATAGAACTACCTTGCTCATTATGGTTCTTCCTACCAATGTAAGCCTTCACTCTTTCTAGGTAGAAATTTTTTTGTTGTAATTTTCTATTACATGTGCCTATAAATGTGACCCACAACCTCCTTGAGTAAGGGACAACCAAATATTTGCAAGGAATTAAGTCAATGGATAATTTTAGAAGATCTGCTATAATTTTTTGAGTCCTCTTAAATTTCTCCTTATTTACTAACTATTTATAAGACACCACACAATTTCCCAAAATTTCTTTGATTTCCATGGCTTCCTTGATCAAGGAATCGCTATATAAAACATTATCCTCAAAAAATTGTAAATGAGTGATTGGGTCCATATTCTGGGAAACTATGATTCTCACTAAATGATTATAACTCTTGGAAGTGATAATAAAGCTCCCTGATGCCTCATACATTATCGTGAATAATAATGGTGATAGGGGGTCTCATCACCTAAGACCATTACAGATTTCAAAAAATCATTCGACATTCCATTTACTAAGATACATAATCTTCTTGTTGAAATGAACTGATAAATTATATCAATCCAAACCACAACATATCCAAACCTCTTCATAACCAATAGGATGAAATGCTATTTGACCCAATCATATGCCTTATTTATGTCAAGCTTAATTTAAATCCTAAAGGATGCTGATGATATGCCATATGGATATTGGATTATTATGTATTTTCCAATTAGGAAGTAATAAACTACATATAAAATTAATGCAAACCTAGGAGTGACCTACAATTTCCAAATGTGAATTTTTTTCCCTCTACATAAATTCAAGGTTTCCATGAGAGATTGGAATTCAACTTCATTATAATATAGGGATAAGGTAATCTATTTGATAAGGCATGCATAATATTTTCTTTTCCACTCCTTGTTACACAACTTATTCTTGAAATCGTATGATTCCTATCAAGCACTCTTTCAAAATTTAGGGTTCCGCTTGACTATAGTTCTTTTTTTTAATGACTCAGGACCACTCATATAAAATCTAGGAGAGTTTATCATACACTATTTCTTCATGATTCAATCATCCTAGTTGGTGAAATTTTAAAGATTCCATGATAATTAATTTTGTATTTGCATAAATATTCACAATAAATTTTTTTAATGACATCATACAATGACATTGTTTCATCATTAAAATCCATATTGTTCACTCTTTCTATGCATGTCATATGATAATTAAAAGAAAACCACTCCAAATGTCTCCTAAAGAGAGTTCTTCAATGGTGGTCAATCATGAAAATGTGAAAACTAATTATTTATATTACAAATATATATATAATAAAAAATATATCAATAGAGAATGTTATTTCCTTATTTTAAAAATCTATTTTTGAAGTTACTATGCCTTGTGTATTCAAAGATAATAAGAAAAAAATCATATTTTCTTCATTAGACTCTAGCTTACTAAAAATATGAAAGGCTCTAGAACCACTCCCTTCCAACGAATCTTTCCATCAATAATGTTCATTTCAGTATTATTACTTGTACTGTATGTTAGTTTGGTTAAAGTTGTTAAAAAATTTATTTGGCTTTCATACAACTGATTCACCCCACTCTTAGTTGTATTATGGACTGTTATTGCTAACATATAAAAATAGGGGAAACCTATTTTTCAAGAGCTAGAAAATCTTAACTAATTTTAAATCTTGCCCATTATAGGACAAGGGAAGCACATAACCATTTTCATCAGCTAGCTTAAATGATTTGGATCCCAGTACCTAGTGAATGATGTATGGCCCTTTTCACAGTGCATCAAACTTTTTGTGAGTGCCCTTGTGTTCCCTCCTCTTGTCCCATTGTAGAAGCTCCTCATCTTTGATGAATTTCCTAGGTCTTGCTTTCCTATCAAAAATATCTTTAACCTTGGCTTGTTGAGCTATGATTCTATCAACTATTTTACCCATACCCTCCTCTAACTTAGTCAAGTACATGATACATTTCTCAAGAGAATTTTGAAAATACTGGCCTTCCACCATGCTTTGTAACTTTGACACTACAAGTTCAAGAGGTAATGATAGTTGAGCACCTATCCCGTACACCAATCCATATGGGGCCATCCCAATCACCTTCTTTGATGTAATTTTTTAATCCCATAGAACATCGTGAGTCTCTTGTGCCAATCTTTGGAGTTTTCACTTGCTAGATTCTTCATGATAGGCACTAGGTTTTTGTTAGTAGATTTTTCCTGTCCATTTCCTTGCAAGTATTAATTTGAGGAATGAGACATGGATATGCCATGATCATAAAAAAACATTATAATTTCATGAGAAGAAAAGTAGGTAGCATTATCAACCATGATTTTGGTTGGAACTCCAAAGTGTACTATTATATTCTCCTTTAGAAAATTGCACACTACTTCAGAAGTGGTCCGTTTAATGGTATGGCCTCCACCTATTTCATAAAGTAGTCTGTTAGTGTCAAAATGTGACTATGGCTAGCATTGGAAACTAGTTTGAGCCACCCGATAAAATGAAGGCCCCACTGTTTAAATGGCTCTTCAATGATCACAGGCCTAAGAGGTAGGGCCACTAAATATGGTTTGCCAACAAACATATGACATTTCTTGCAATTCTCTACACACCGGTAAGTGTCCTTGAACATTCCTGACCAGTAATAAAAATTCCTTAAAATTTTGAAAGTTGTTACTATCAAAGAGAAGTTCCCTCTACACGCTTCATCATGGAAAACCTTCAAAAAAAATTCTTGTTGCTCTTTATCCACACATCTCAAGAAAGTTCCATCCAACCCAATCTTGTACAACACATCTTGCTAGATTACATGCTTTACATTTTTTAATCTTAAGTTTCTATCTTGCTTCGGGGTCAAATATTCTAGACAGTCTCCATAGGTTAAATAGTATACCACTTTTGTAAATCGGGGGTCTTGAACATTTACAAATAAGACTGCTGGGAGATTACTTTCCTCTTCTTCTTTTCTTTCAAAAATCAGTTTACATAAAGCTTTCCTAAGAACCAACTTAGTAGGGAGAATATCCACATCATACTCTTGTATTTTTGCTACCCAGGTCACTCTTTTGTTCATACTGACATCCTATTGTGTTAATATGCTCTTCATAGCCAAATATGTCGCAAAAAATACAAAATGAGAGTGGAGGATGTAATAAATAAAATGCTTCACCTCCTTCACCACTATAAATGCCTACTTCTCAGTCAAGGAGTACTTAAGTTCATGTTTTTTTAATGGTATTCTCAAGAATGCAATAGGTTCTTTGGATCTTGACTCATCTTTCTACAACATGATTCTAGATAGGGTGTGTTCTAAGGCATAGAAGTATATGATTAATTTCTTCCTATAGTTGGGATTAATCAATGTTGGAGTATGAGAAACAGCTTCCTTAATATCCAAAAAATATTTCTTTGAAACATCATCCCATTTAAAAATATGCTTGTCACTCATTACACCTACCAATTACTTCATTGTTTCTGCAAAATCTGACACAAATTGCCTAAGGAAATTAACCTGTCCTTAGAAAGGTTTGATCCCTATTTTTTTTGAGGGAAGACTCCACTATTGAATTTCCTTGACACGTTCAGGATCAATGTTGATGACATTTTTATATACCAGGTGCCCAAGTAATTTTCCTTTCATCACACCAAATACTGATTTTTTTGGAATTAGCAAGATTTCATGCTCATGACATCTTTGCAACACTGCCTACAAGTCCCTGAAGTGATCCTTTCTACTCTTTGAGAATAATGTCAAGTCATCCAAATATATTACAATAATTTTATTAATTAGATCCTTGAAGGATGAATTCATGGCTCTCTAGAAGGTAGCTCCTACATTAATTAGACCCAAAGGCATCTGATTGTATGGAAATGTTCCCCATGGTGTGATAAATGTTAGTTTGTGTTGGTCCTCCTTGGCTATGCTAATCTGATTGTATTATGAGAATATTTCTAACATCAACATCATCTTAGAGCTAGCTACCTCCTACAATATGTGATCCATCATTGGCAAGGCATAGTTGTCCTTCAAGCTATCCTGATTTAAATTCTAAAAATCTATACAGATTCTTATTTCACAATTCTTCTTCTTTACTGGGAAAATATTTATATGCATGTAGAATGGTATATAGGGTAAATGATCTTCATATTTATCATTTTTTCAACTTCTCTACATATGGCTTCTAGTGCCTTTAGATTATAGTTTATGAGCTTCTATCTGAATGGATGAACATTCGATTGTAAAGCGATCCTATGCTGAGAATGTCCATTCCTAAAATCTTTCAATTCATCGTATCCCCATGCAAAACCATCTATATATTTTGTTAATAACTCAATCAATTTGCACTTTTCTTCTGGGGTGTAATTATTGCCAATGGATATACACCTTGGCTAGGATTCACTACCATTATTAATCTTCTCATGTTCTCATAGGTCAACGAATGTATGAGTGCACCTACTTTTGATAGTTTCATCCCTACGGGTAAACAATTGTTCTAGAGTAGCCATGCCCTTTGGAATTTTATTTCCTTTTAGCTGTATCACAACATCTTCCAGGTCTATCTTAGGATGAGGGAAAAATTCCCTACAACTATTGTTTGATGTTTCAAAATAGGTACCTGCACACATCTCTACACTCAAGAAAATTTTGAATGTGATGATCATTTTCAAAAATTTGCTAGGATTCTACATTGTCAGGTACATGAGGCTGATATGACAATTCTATTCTATAAACATCATTTTTGAAATCTTGGTGAGGCAATAAGAGGGAGGCTGACACAACCAATGAATCTACCTTAGAGTTTTGATCTCTAGGAATGGCCTCGATAGAAATGCACCAAAATATTCTACTTCATCCCAAACCCTATTTCTATAATGTTTTAGACTTTAATTCTTAACTATGAGAACACCTCTGACTTATTTGACGATTAACTTTGCATTTCCTTTGGCCTCTAGAAGTTGTATTCCTTTCCTTTTAGCCTCTTGCAGCCCTAACATAAAATCCTCATATTCCAGAGTATTATTAGTATTTTTAAATTCCAATTTGAAGGAAAAGGGAAAATTTTCACCTTGGGGCGAGATCAAAACCACTCTTGCACCTGAACCCATTGAAGAGAAGCTTCCATCAAACTCTAGAGTCCACAAGTCATTATCTCGGGACACCTCACTAGTAATTTCTACAATAGTCTCTTCATAGGAGAAAACATAATTACCAAAGTCGGACTCTTCATACAATATTTGGGCTTTGGGATAATTGGAAGGGAACACCATGAATTTACATTTGGCCTCAGGTTCAAGCTTCACTTTATGCTTTCCTACTAGAATCATGGCCTCTAACTAGTCTTTTTTGATTTCTCCTTCTAAATCTTTACAGAAAGTTCAGCTAAGAAACATACCATAGCTAGCTGGGATATTAGTAACTAAGATAGTCAATTTGAACCTTCTTTCTAGGTATGCTACAAGATCTACCTGAGCATCATTTATCTTCCCGATAAGGGGAACTTGTTTACCATCCATGGAGTAACATTTCCCAAAAATTGTAGTTAGTGACAAAACCAAAGGCTTGGCCACCAATGATGGCATAATATTATCAAAGGCACCAAAATCAATAATCCAATTTCTCAGTTTGTTGCCTTTAAGAATAGGGATACATAGAAAGGATTTGGTGTAGCATTAAACAAGGAGGAATACTCATTTGATATATTTATTATCTCTTCATTAGAAGGCAAGGGTTCTTTATAGGGGATAGTAAAGAGTTGCACAATAGGAGATTTAGTATTTGAAAACTACTAAGCACATGCTTGATCTTGGTATTCGTCACCATGCACATACCTGACTAGCTTATCAAGTTATTTGGGATTTAACTTCAAGTTATTAGTGGGGGATATCTAGATGTGAGTTGTCTTGCAAAAATCTACAATGTCAAAGGAAGATATTGACTCAGATTGCAGGAGGATTTTTACCTCAGGGGTCTTTGAATTGGTTGAGCCATGTGAACCTGATGAACCTACTGAACCAAAATTGGATGTTTGAACAACAATTTCCTTCTTCTTAGTAGGAGTGGCTAATTGGGTTGAGCCAATAGGAGATTTGGAATTCTTCTACCTCCTAGTGAACATAGTGCACAAAGGATCCTCCAGAGTCACCAATATTTCACCTCCCCTTTCTGTATTAGATTCATACTCTAGGAAGAGAGCCATAGAGTTTCTAGGTTCCTCTGAGTTCCTTTCATCTTCTGTTGCCTCACCTAACATATCCTTTTTGGACTCCATTTGAACATGTCTAATCATTTATGGACATGTATCCCCATTGTGGTCCATAGTTAAATGGAATGTACACATATTACTTTTCCCTGGGGGAGCCTCAATCGTGAATCAAGATTGAAGCCGTGGAAGTTTTGGAATCCTCCTAGTATTCATTTTTTGACCATACTATCTTCTACTTATATCCTGATAGGATTTTGATTAATGTGGATTATTTTAGGCAATTGTCTTTGTAGAGAAATGACGTTTACTAATCTCTAGACCACAGGGTCGGAAGAAGTTGAAGTTTGTGCATGAGGGTTTTGAAATTATTTTCTCCATTTTCTTGCCATAACCAAATCATCTTCCAGTTCAACAACTTGGGTCTAAGTAGCTGCCAAATATGTCACTCTACTTCTCTTAAGGTGAAAACCAATGTCTAGGGGAATAATATTTAAAAGGAAACTTTTCTAATTTTTTGTTGTTGGCCTCTTGGCATTTGGAATCTTGTGAACAATCTTATTATATTTAGCAACCAAATCTCTCATGGGCTTGTGTACCTCTCTATTCAACCAAGTTAACTAGGCCAATAGAGAATGTTCATTCTTAGCGCTCTTGAATCTATTCTCAAATGTTGTTCTCATATCATTCTAGTTCATGATTATAGTATTTGGTAGATGATGAAACCACTCAGCTTTAGATTATGTTAAAGTTTTCACAAAGATTCTGACTACCACATCTTCATGCTACACAACAAGTGCCCCATAGGCTACATTGAAAGATTTTAAGTGATCCTTAGTGGATGTCTTACCATCTCCATTAAACTTTGACAAATTTTCCCTTTCTCCTTTTGGAAAAGTATTAAGTTTAGATGTGTTAGAAATAGGAAATACTGAGAGGGGGGGTGAATCAATATTTCACAAAATTTTACTTATGCCCAATTATGGATATAAGAAATTAACTTGAATCTTGCATAAGAAACTAAACTAAGTAAAATAAATAACAAGCATAACAATAAAATAAATGAACTCATAACACCATGTTTGTTCTCGAGGAAACCCTAGCCGAGGGACAACCCCGATGGGGATGACACCCACAAATGATCCACTAATCAAAATTTTTTGGTTAAGGATGTTGACCCTGTTAGGAGTCTGTTACATACATATAGTGTCTTTGTCCTAGTTAAAGGACTCTAGGCCTTGTTAGAGGCCTCAACTCTGTTAGGAGTTTCTATTACAAAACAAATGTTTGCAAGATGAGCTCACTACCCAAACATGCAATATACAATAATAGCTTCTGATACAAAGGTAAAGTACAAAACCTTTTAATGCTGCCAAATAGCTTACCTATTTTGATTTAGCTTTGTAGGATATTCACTTTCACATACAATACTTATTTCCTTTCTTCCTACAATAGACAACTTCACATCATATGTCAACTTATTATAATTTCTATATGTAACTTGTACATACTTCGCATTACATAATTCTTACATATATGCAAGTTATTACAATAAATAACTTCCAGTCGGCTTACAATACTTATAATGTTCTCAAAATATAAAATCAATTCATGCTTCCTTAGGGTTAACATCTAGGATGTCGTCGCTACACAGTTAAGTCATTACTTTGATAAACAAAATAATCTCTTAACTCAATGCAATCATATTCCATCTTCTTCTCTGTTTAGGTTGGCTCAACACTATCTCTGTAAATCTTTAATATCTCCTTCCGTACATGTCGTACAGACTTGCACTCTCATATGTGGCTTTGATATACATAGAATTATCCATGTTCAAGTGTGCATGCACTGAACCTTCTTTTGTGAACATCTCTAATCAAAACTATCTCTGATTAGATTGTAAACATTGCTGTACTTAGACAATTTTATAATGCGCTCATACAAGACTGCTTCCTTCGATTATGCTATCTTCATGCTGAGTATATGTTGCCATAATGAAAACATTCTGATATTCTACTTAGCCAAATTTCCAACAATCTCCCCCTTTTTCATTGGTGGCAACATAGGGGAAAAATGGCTAAGTCCCAAAAACTTGAATTACAAAATTATGGCCATTACAAAATGTGGATCTTACATAACTACTTATTTCTCCAAAAATTCTCCAAAAACTGATACTCCCCCTAAGAGTATACTTCATACTTGATGCAGAAGCATCCTGGGTGTAAGAGCAATCTTGCATCACCCAAAAATATTTCTGTTTTTGCATTCAATAATGGCTATTTTGTGCAGAGCTGCTATTTATGGAAAGTTACTATTTTTGGTAATTTTTGTATGTGCTCAGAATGATCTGATTTCTTTTTTGGAGGTTCATTTTGGTCATATAAGTCTGCCAGTAAAGTTTCATTGCCAGATCAAGTGTATATTGGAAGATATTGAAGATTTTCGGTATTGGCAGCAGGGTACAGAAACTTTGAACTCAGTTTTGAAGGCTTTAGAGGCCCCGGATGAGGTCAAAAATTTGGGTGATAGGCGCTTGCGCCGATCAAGCCTGTAGAACGGTTTGTGGTGTTTTCGAAATGGGGTTATAATAGCCGATCGGGTCAACTGGTGATGACTTATGGTCTTCGGAAGTTGGGCCACCCGAAATGGCGGAAAATAATTTTTTTCAAAATTTCTATTCGGGTTTCAAAGGTTATCTTGAGCCAACTATGATGTAATAAAATGTAAAATAAAATAATTCTAAGTTTGGTCGGCCTTATTGGCTAAAATTCTGGAACCTTCCTAGGCGGTGGAAAATTGCCTATATAAGGAAGGCTGTATTATTGTCTTAGGAGTTCAGAATAGTTCTGGGTAGTAGATCTGGGTATTGACTCGAGGCTTTGTCCTACAGAATATTGTAAGGGAATGCCCATGTGGCTTTGCATATTGTAATTCTGAAAGTTTGTAATTCCACATTTGTGGAGATAATAAGAAGCCAATTTTCTGTTCTTGCATATTATTGTTGTTGTTTCTTTATTTCTCTTATGTGGTTGTGGTATTAAGGGGAGTACCCTTCATCAGGTGGTATCAGAGCTAGGTTTTCTTGAGTGTGTAAACAGATCACCGACTGTGAGGCAGTTTGCACCAAGACCGTGCCTAGGGTTTCAGCGCGCATCGCGAAAATGCCTCCATGAAGGGAACGTGGCGGAAGAGTTGGTGTTGTAACACCTGAGGTTAGAGAGCTGCAGAGACAAGTGCGAGCATTACAAGAAGAGATTCGTAGAGGAATGAATCTTAATGTTAGAGACGAAAGCGAGGATGAAGCCGAAGAAAAATATCAAGAAGGAGAAGCTGAAATTGTGAACCAGGAGGAAGAAAGATTTTTTCGGGCGATTTCCAAGATTGGGAAAAGACCTAAGATTGAGGTTCCTACATTTTCTGGAAATCTTAACCCAGAGGAATTGATCGACTGGATCAATGAATGTGAGGAATATTTTGAGTATGAAGATGTTGAGGATCCTGATAGGGTCAAATTTGCGAAGGCCAGACTGAAAGGTCATGCGAAAATCTGGTGGCAAGAAATTCAATTGGAGTGAAATAGAAGAGGGAAAGATAAAATCACAAGATGGGATCGGATGGTGGATAAATTGAAGTGACAGTTCATTCCTGTTGATTATGAGCTTGATCTACTAAAGAAAATGCAAAGTTTGAAGCAAGCAGGAAGATCTATTTAGGAGTATACAGAGGAGTTCTATCGACTCCTCATCAGAACAGGCCATGCAGAAGCTGATAAGGAGAAAGTTGCCCGATACCTTAATGGGTTAAGGCCAAGCATTCAGGAGGAGTTGAATCTGGTTCGAATGAGCAGTATTGAGGAGGCATACCAATTTGCCCTAAAAGTAGAGGAAAAGCTGAACAAGAAGTTCGAGAGCAGACAAAACGAAAGAGGTCGCGGTGGACGATCTGGTGGACGATCATATGGTGGCTGAAATGAAGATCCGAAAAAGAAGGATGAGGCTAGTAGCAGTCAGAATCAGCGTGGAAATAATTCCAATCGCTTCCAGGATCAGAATAATAGAGATCAGAGAGGAAGAGGAAGAGGACAAGGATCTGGAAGAGGAGGCTTCCGTGGAACATGTTTTCACTGTGGAGAAGAAGGTCATAGGGCATTTGAATGTCCTCAGCGCCAAGGTAGAACAGACAAGAGAAATGAAGGCCAGGCCAGAGTTGTGCATGTAGATGAAGATGCCAGATCATCAAATTCTGAAGATGCTGAAAGAGGAGAAATCTTGATTAACAGAAGAGTCCTGTTGAGTGGTGAGAATGAACCTGAGCAAAGAAGGAGCCTGTTTCGCACTAGGTGCAAGTGTGAAGATAAATGTTGTGATGTGATCATTGATAGTGGAAGCACTGACAATTTGGTGTCAGAAGAGATGGTGACAAAGTTGAAGCTCAAGAGACAGAAACACCCACATCCATATCGGATTGCTTGGGTACAGGATGACCACAAGGTCATGGTCAATGAACAATGCCTAGTAAAGTTCAAGGTTGGCGGATACCAAGATGAGGTATTGTGTGATATCATATCTATGGATGCATGTCATATGTTGTTGGGTAGACCATGGCAGTTTGACAGATGTGCTGTACATGATGGTCGTGCGAATACTTATTCCCTGACAAAGGATGGAGTGTGACATAAGCTAAAACCATTGAAGGAGACTGAAGAAAAGGTATGTGGTAACGCAAGGATAAATTTTGTTGATGGAATAAATTTCCTAGATGGTATGAGGCATGAGCATGTATGTTTTGCTTTAATTCCAAAAGTTGGTAAAGAGGAAGTAGAAGATGTTCCTGTAGAAGTTGCAGATTTGTTGAATGAGTTTCAGGATATTGTATCCGATAACATGCTTGATGGATTACCACCAGTCAGGAAGATCAGTCATCAGATGGACTTGATCCCAGAAGCGAGTTTGCCGAATAAGGCAGCACACAGAATGACACCTGCAGAAAGTGAGGAGTTGAACAGACAAGTACATGAACTGTTACAGAAAGGATTGATCCGTGAGAGTCTGAGTCCCTGTGCTGTACCAGCGGTATTAGCACCAAAGAAGAATGGAGAATGGAGGATGTGTACAGATTCTATGGAAATAAACAAGATCACAATCAAGTACAAGTTTTCATTGCCACGAATGGATGATATTATGGACTGTTTGAGTGGAGCTGTGTATTTCTCAAAAATAGATCTAAAGAGTGGATATCATCAGATTCGGATTAGAGAAGGAGATGAATGGAAGATTGCCTTCAAGACAAAGGAAGGACTATATGAGTGGTTAGTCATGCCTTTTGGGCTAACCAATGCACCGAGCACTTTCATGCGGCTCATGAACGAGGTTCTGAAAGAATTTCTGGGTAAGTTTGTCATTGTTTACCTAGATGATATTTTGATCTTTAGTAAGACATTGGATGAGCATATGATGCATATTCGTATGGTATTTGAGAAGTTGAGAGATGAGAAATTGTTGATTAATTTGAAGAAGTGCAGTTTTGTGAAGAAAGAGTTAGTGTATTTGGGATTTGTAGTTTCAGCAGAAGGTCTAAAAATGGACCCAGAGAAGGTACAGGCTATCCTTGAATGGCCTACTCCAAGGAGTGCTACTGAGGTAAGATCTTTTCATGGTCTAGCTAGCTTTTACAGAAAGTTTATCAAAAATTTTAGCAGCATTTGTGGACCCTTGACTGAAACAATGAGAGGGGATAGAAAAGAGTTTAAGTGGACTAATGGGGCAGAAAAGAGTTTTCAATTGTTGAAACAAAAAGTTATAGAACAACCTGTTTTAGCACTTCCAGATTTTAATAAGGTGTTTCAAGTAGATTGTGATGCTAGTGGTACTGCAATAGGAGCTGTTATGAGCCAAGAAGGTAAACTTGTTGCTTATTTCAGTGAGAAATTAAATGATGCCAAGAGAAAATATTCTATTTATGATCAGGAATTTTATGCTATAGTTCAGGCATTGAAAAAGTGGAGGCACTATCTGCTTCCCAAGGAGTTTGTTTTGTATACTGATCATCAAACTTTGCAATATTTGAATAGTCAAGGAAAATTGAATCAAAGACATTTGAAATGGGTTGAGTTTTTGCAGAGTTATACATTTGTTTTGAAACACAGGAGTGGAAAGTCTAATAGGGTTGCAGATGCTCTTAGCAGAAGGCAACTATTGCTGACAGAAATGCAGATTGAAGTGGTTGGGTTCAAGGAACTCAAGAATTTATATCCAGAGGATCCTGATTTTGGTGAAGCTTGGAAAGCTTGTACAGAACCTGTTACTCTAGACAGGATGAAATGGTTGGATTTCATCATCCAGGATGATATGCTATTCAGAGGGAGTCAGTTGTACATTCCACAAAGTTCTATGAGGGAGAATCTCATCAAGGAGAAGCATAGCGGAGGATTGGCTAGACATTTTGGTCGTGATAAAACCCTTGGTTTGGTTAGTGAGAATTATTATTGGCCACAGTTGCAGCAAGATGTGAAGAAGTTTGTACAGAGTTGCCGAGTATGTCAGATGGCGAAGGGAGTGAAGCAGAATATAGGGTTGTATTAGCCATTACCTGTACCAGAGAGGCCTTGGGAGGATATTAGCATGGACTTTGTTCTTGGTTTACCGAGGACACAGCGGAGACACGATTCAATTTTTGTGGTAGTTGATAGATTTTCAAAGATGACACATTTTATTCCCTACAAGAAGACTAATGATGCTGTTCATGTAGCAGAATTGTTTTTCAGAGAAGTAGTGAGACTTCATGGTTTGCCAAAGACCATAGTTTCAGATCGGGACACTAAGTTTGTTGGATATTTCTGGCGTACATTGTGGAAGAAGTTGAAGACAGATTTGAAGTTTAGTTCATCACATCATCCACAGACTGATGGACAGACAGAGGTGGTGAATAGGAGTTTGGAAAATTTGCTGAGATGTTTGGTTGGAGATAAGCCAACAGGATGGGATTTGATTTTACCACAAGCGGAATTCGCATACAATAATTCTGTCAACAGGAGCACTGGTAAATCACCATTCCAGATTGTATATGGAAATAGTCCAAGAAATGCATCTGAATTGAGGAAGATAGATAAAGGAGAAATAAGTAGTGCTGAAGCTGAGGATTTTGCAGAACACTTGAAGAACATCGATGAAGAGGTGAGGAAGCATATTACCAAGATGAATGCATAGTATAAGGCTAAGGTAGATGAGAAAAGGAGGTATAAAGAATTTCAAGTTGGTGACGAAGTCATGGTTCATTTGCGGAAGGAGCGGTTTCCAGTTGGTACATATAACAAGCTGAAAATGAAGAAGTTTGGACCATGTAGGATACTGAAGAAACATGATTCAGGAAACGCATATGAGGTAGAATTGCCTACTGAGCTAAATATTTCACCAGTGTTTAACATTTCAGATCTGACAGAGTATCATGAAGGAGGTGTTGAAGATGAGATCACAGCAGCACAGTGGAGTATTCCAGCAACTAGTTCAGACACTAAGGAGATCGAAGATATACGGGACAGTCATGTTGGCAGAAGCACAAGGAACAGGACATATGAAGAATATCTGGTCAAGTGGAAAGGACGACCTGTTGAAGATTCATCATGGCTGACAAAGGAGGAGGTTAGCCATCTTGGTTTTCCTCTGCACACCTGAGTCGTGACAGGGTCACTTCTCAAATTACCCCAGGTGTCTGATGCAGGAGCATCCTGGGTGTAAGAGCAATCTTGCATCACCCAAAAATATTTCTATTTTTGCATTCAATAATGGCTATTTTATGCAGAGCTGCTATTTATGGAAAGTTACTATTTTTGGTAATTTTCGTATGTGCTCAGAATGATCTGATTTCTTTCTTGGAGGTTCATTTTGGTCATATAAGTCTGCCAGTAAAGTTTCATTGCCAGATCAAGTGTATATTGGAAGATATTGAAGATTTTTGATATTGGCAGCAGGGTACAGAAAGTTTGAACTCAGTTTTGAAGGCTTTAGAGGCCCCGGATGAGGTCAAAAATTTGGGTGACGAGCGCTTGCGCCAGTCAAGCTTGTAGAGTGCTTCGTGGCGTTTCCGAAATGGGGTTATAATAGCCGATCGGGTCAACTGGTGATGACTTATGGTCTTCGGAAGTTGGGCCACCCGAAATGGCAGAAAATAATTTTCTTCAAAATTTCTATTCGGGTTTCAAAGGTTATCTTGAGCCGACTATGATGTAATAAAATGTAAAATAAAATAATTCTAAGTTTGGTCGGCCTTATTGGCTAAAATTCTGGAACCTTCCCAGGCGGTGGAAAATTGCCTATATAAGGAAGGCTGTATTATTGTCTTAGGAGTTCAGAATAGTTCTGGGTAGTAGATCTGGGTATTGACTCGAGGCTTTGTCCTACAGAATATTGTAAGGGAATGCCCATGTGGCTTTGCATATTGTAATTCTGAAAGTTTGTAATTCCACATTTGTGGAGATAATAAGAAGCCAATTTTCTGTTCTTGCATATTATTGTTGTTGTTTCTCTATTTCTCTTATGTGGTTGTGGTATTAAGGGGAGTACCCTTCATCAATACTATACTACATATCTATACATACAATTTTCAACTTATACTACTCCCCCTTTGACAACAATGACAAAGGTGGTAAAAATAATGTAACAAAACTATTTTACCTTAAGATTTCAACATTGCAAGGCAGGAAGACTTGCAACATAATTTGCAAAATTAAATTTTAGGCTCTCTATTTCCTTGTCCCATGACTTCTTCACTACATCAGAAACACTGAGCAATGCACATAGGCCAAAGGATAAAATTTCAACTGCCTTAAGATTTGCATAAGCAAATTTTCCATAAGATGTCTTCGATGAAAGACATTCTTCCAACTGACTCTCTACAATACTGATTTTTAGTGATACATGCTTTATGAGTAGATTGAATCTCTTCAATTTCTTTTCCTTCTCATCATTTAGAAGTCTCATATCATCAAAAAAAATTCTTGTTTTCCTTTCAATTTTTGAGATCTTCGCATTAGGGCTTTGCAAAACATAATTTACTTCCACTTGTAGTTCTGCTTCTTTGATCTTCAAATTCTCTGATTTTTCAGATGTGTGGCTTTGGGAATGTGTACACTAAATGTACAATGATTTTCCTCTCTCTAAGCATCTTCTCAACTCTTTTATGCATACATCCAAATTGTCTAGATCATTTCTAATATTTTGGCATACAACTTGAAATACTTGTGTATCATGGGCTGCTTGGGCTTTGATTGTTGTAATATCAAATAGATTTGTGAATTCCATGTCAAAAGCTTTCATAACCTCTAGTTTTTGCTTGGGGGCCAGTCTCACTAACTTGACTTGATATAATCCTTTGAAGTTTTCCTGTTACCTCAAGTAGTGCTCCTTCCAATATTTTTACCTTTTTGTTCTTTCCAATAATCTTGTTCAGAGATGAGATCAACTCTATTTGATCATCATCATCCACTTCTTGTCCTAAGCTTGCAAACACTGATTCAAAATGTGGTTTCTATGATGCTTTTGTTGTGTCCTTGGGTTTAGGAATAATCACTGACTGTTCCTATAGCACTGCATGCTCTTCTTCTACTGCATTAGTCTGAGTTTCCTCTTTTTCTTATTTCTTTCTTGTCTCAACCTTTTCTTCCTGTTAATCAATTTCTCATATAGATTGTTAGGGAACCTGCCTTTGATGTCATCAAATTTCTTGTTTGCAAGGATCATGTATCTGACAACTGCATTTTCTAGATTCAACTTCTCAAAGTTATCATACATCTCATAGTATTTGTTTAACTTGGTGAAATCCCCTTCATTAACGATCAAAGGGATCACTTTATCTATTTTAGGCTTCCATTTCTTCTTGCTGCATCCTACCTCTTCATTTGTTTGTGGCTTAACTGCTAATGTTTTCCTTTTTACTGGGGTAAAGATAGTCTTCTATCATTTACCTGGTCTACTTGCCATTTCTTTTACTCTCTTAGTGGTGCAGGAGCACCTAGGCTATCCCCAAAGCCTTAAACCATTTTGGCTTGTAACTGACTCTAGCCTAGTCAGTATGTTTTTTCTTTGACCTTAGAAGGTCTTGTTATATGTGTGACTAGATGTATTAGTAGTTAGTAATAAATCTAATCTAGTTTATCTTAGTTTGCTTTCAATTAGCTAATCTTTATATTATGCCTAAAGTTGGGAAACGTGGACTAAATATGTCCTAGATTTTGGCAAAGTGTAAAAAGTTAAATCATCAAGTTAAGAGGGATGGGTCCTAAAAATCAGGTATGAGCATAAATGCAAAGATGCTCAAAAGTTGTCATGACAACATTTGCAACTTTTGCAAATGTTGCATGCAACATCGACAAGATTGATTCCATTTGAGAGTTAAGGAATCTAATCAATGTATAGTGGTTAAAATCAAGGAGAGGGCATATTCAGTTGAGATATGATCCCATTTCCTGAGGCAAGTTGTAGAAGATTTAGTAAGTTTTTTTGATGTGAATAGAAGAAGTTCTCTGGTTTTCTATGTATAGTTGGCTTGTTTGAGTGATGATGGCATGTTAATGGTTTGAAAGTTGTAATATAGTGTTGGATTCATGAAGTATAAGTAGATATAAGACTTTTCCATTCAATGATCATATTGGTTAGAGTTGGTTTGATAGGTTTTTGAAATTGTTTAGTAACTAGGGAGTTTACTGGTTCAATCTAGGTAGATTTTGGATTCATGGCTCCCCATAGATTCTAACCATGGGAAACCTAAGGCTTTGGATGAATATTATTTTGGATCCATTGTATAGTGTAAATATGAAGGGAAGAAGCTCAAAGAACTAGGTGGCCATTTATGAGGTCAAGCCCTAGGCGAGTCTGGTGTGCCAGGCTAGGTGTTTGACAAAGAAGAAAAGATGTGTACATGCAAGGGAAAGAATGGAATGATGGATTAAGCATGGTTTAAAATAGACCATGAATATATTGACATGTGGTAAAGAGATTAGGTATTGGCCAATCCTCTAACTTAGATTTCTAGCAAGAAATTAGTGATTAGCTAAAGAATATCCCTGTTAGCCCTATTAGCCCTATAATCTAGGAAGCTACTGTACGGAGGCCCTAGAACCCTAAAACCTATAGAATTTATAAGGTCTCCCAAAAGGGTATCCAAATATAAAATTGGTTTTGCAGGTCATTTGGATGTTTTTGGCAAGAAAGGAGAAAATGAGCCTGTCTAGGGCTACTAGAAATCACTAGGCCTAATAAGCCTAAACAAGCTAGTTTGTGAAACCGATGGAAAAGACCTTTGAGATTTACTCAAATGAGATCAAAGGGAACACAAAAGATGTTTTGATGGAGAATGGACCCCCTACAACACTTGTGATAGTTTGTGGTGAAAGAAGCACTTGGAGACTTCTAAGGAATTCAGAAGCATTGAGACAAAACTAATGATTGTTGTCCTTAAAGGTTAAACACAAGGAGAATAAATCTTAGAGTGGAGTTAGGATAGTCTTATGCTTGGAGTCTTGAGGCTAATGAGATCCTAGAAGAGAGATTAGGATCCTAGGTAGATTAGACAAGTGAAGTCCTTGAGAACTTGTGTGAGAACAACTTGGAGCACTTCCATTAGATTGGTATCAGAGAAAATAGATTTAGCTTATGGTGAATGTTCCAACAATGGTGACTAATGCTGAGCTAGCAAAGAAAGTGGAAGATCAATAAGAGGAGAATAGAATACTATGAGATAGGCTGGCTCAACTTGAACAAAAGGCAGATGAAGTAGATGAGAAGGCCGAAGAGGTGAAAGATAAGATAGATGGAAAGAAAAAAAAGATACTTTTGGAGGATGAGGTCCCTGAACAAGACCCAATTCTAGTTGAAGAACCATTCTTGAAGGCATTGAAGGCCTTGAGTGGAAAGGCACTAGAAGGTATTCCAATCTTCAATGGAAAGATGGAACCAAAGATAGTCCTATATTGTATTGAAGGACTAGAGAACCACTTTGAGTGTGATGGTATCACAAAGGATCAAAAGGTTAAAGTGGCTAAGGCTAGATTGAGAGGCCCTGCACTCACTTGGTGGAAATTTATCCAAGATGAGAGAGAGAAATAAGGCAAGAAGCCTATAGCTACATGGAAGGCAATGATAGCTAAAATTAGAGATTCTTATGTGCTAGAGGATTATTAAATCCAATTGCATAAGAGAATACAAAGTCCTAGACAAAAAGACTTAGATGTGAACTCCTACACTGAAGAGTTCCAAAGACTTTGCATGAGGTCTAGAGTTGGAGAGGATGAGAAGGTTAAGGTAGAAAGATACCTTAATGGACTTAAGTGGACCATATAAGATGAGATGAGTCTTTTGACTCCAAACAACATTTATAAGTGACACCAAATTACTGTCAAAGTAGAAGAGAAACTAAGGAAGAAACAAGACTTTAGCACCACTAGAGGCAGAGGTAAAGGAAGGGATAAAAATGGACAGAGAGGTGGATATGGTGGAAGGAGTTCTAAACCAAAGACTCAAGGAGAGGTCAAGTCCATAGAGAAATAAGGAGGCTCTAACATAGGCAGTAGAGGAAGGAACTCTAACAATAGAGGAAGAAGTAGTGGTCAAGGTAGAGGTAACTACTTTGCTAACATGAAATGTTACCACTATAATCAGATGGGGCACCCTGCATATAGGTTTCCAGAGAAAGGTAATAATTCTCAAGGAAGTGACAAAAGAGTGAAATTTGTTCATGAAGAAACAAGTGGAGGAGTGAAACCCCCTGAAGTACCTTTGGAATTAGAGGAAGGAGAGAACCTTATGATGAGGAGAACTCTGATTAAGGAGCCAGTAAAAGAAGAACCCAGTCAAAGGAGATCACCGTTTAGAGTGAATTGAAAGATCATGTGTAAGGTTTGTAAAGTCATAATAGACTCAAGGTCTACTAACAATATAGTGTTAGAGGAAGCAGTCAACAAGTTGAAAATGAAAAGGATACCCCACACAAATCCATATAAAGTTACTTGGTTAAACAAGGGACACCATGTTCTTGTTAATGAAAAAGCTTGGGTGGAGTTTTGAATTGGGAGATATAAGGATAGAGTCCTATGTGATGTCTTACCTATGGATGATTGGAACTTGCTCCTAGGTAGACCATGGAAATTTGACTGGCAAGCCATGCATGATGGAGTGAAGAACTCATACACTTTTAAGAAGGACAATATGACATTCAAAATCTAGTCACTGTTAGAAAATGCAAAGGGGAAATCAACTGGTCCCAACGTCCTCATGATGAGTGAAAAGGAGTTCCTAGAAGTCCTAAAAGAAGGAGAGGGAGTTCATGGCTTTGCACTAGTGTACTTAAGGCCAAAGGAGATAAGTGGTGACAAGGTAGCTGTTATACACTGAATTTGCACCCTTAGTTCAAGCTCTTGTAGTCTTGATAACTCAGTATAACAAGGGAATCATCTCAAGGTTGTGGGACCTTTTGCTAACCGAGTTGAGACCTCTAGATTCTAGGCTAGTTCCTCTTGGATAATCACCCTGATTTGCTCTTAATAGGAAATTAAACTTTTAAGGGGAAAGGGATAGAAGGAGTGCATGAAAAGAAATGACTGAAAGAAAATCTATCCTACTAGGTGATGCACCGAAACTAGGGTTTGGATCTCAGTATAGAGGGATGAAAGCAGTGACAGAAATAGGTCTAGGAGATTACAACTTGCTGAATAGGCTTGCATTAGTGTTTCCTGGAAGGGTCTGCAAACAAAAGAGGTTATTCAGAGAAAGAGAAAGATTCTTCCACAACAAAAAGACTCTCAAGATTTAGACATCAATCCATAACCTGCAAACAGACATTCACTCCTATAGCTCGGTGTAGGATTGAGACAAGACTGTTAGGGGCTAAAATATACCCACAAAACATCTAAATCAGATCAAAACAAAATAACACACATAGCTACAGAAAGAAAGAGGAATCAGGAAACTAAGATACCACTAAAAGCATTCACAAACTCAATCCAATAAGAGATAAGCCAAACAAGAAAGCATAAGGACAAGAAAAACATGTCACAAAATACTTTGTAATGTCTGAACAATCAATGAGAAATTAAAAGATGTAAAAAACCAGAGAGCAAAAATGCTACAGATGGTTCTCCAAGAAAAAGACCTTTTTTTTTACAAAATGCCAAAATCTGAGCACTACTGGCTCCAAAAAACACTATATACACTCGTTGCACGTAGGCAGGAATCAAAAAATAACTTTTAGGGCTACATAAATCTACATTATAATAATCATCCCTAAAATAAGTCACCTCTCTGCAAAATCATAGCCGATTAGATACTCTATTGCGTGCCCATGCCCTGTACTACAATCAACCTGTAGACACAAAGGCCTAGATTCAACAACCTCCCTGCAAGCCCATACTGCCATGAATGCGCAAAATCTGATCCCATACTAGAAAGGACTCAAAATGGCGCCTTAAAAAAAACTCTACACATTCCTCTAACTACAACCGCCCTGGCAACATAAATTTTTAAACTACCCGCGCTTGCAACATTCACCATGGAAGAAAGGCCGCCAAAATAGGCTGCATTTATTTAACAAAGCAATGGTCACATGATCGTATGAGTTGAAAGGCCTTCATGCGATCATGCGATAATTTTTTGAAAACTGTCGCTCTTCGCCACAAAATGACACCTCAGGCCTGAAAAAAATCTGCCACCTACTGAGCCTTTGCCACGTGGTCCAACTGGAACTGACCACATGGCCGTGAAAAGTCAGCAGTCGCATGATTGCATGCAGCTAGGAAGGCCGCATGAGATCATGTGACAACCCTTAGACGACCCACCTCCGCTTTGACAAATGCTCAGGCTTGCGATCGCACTGCAAAACTAACTCAACATTTACCTCAGGTTCCAATCTCTTTTCAGTCATAGAATTGTTTAATACTTTAGCTGACCCCAGTTAAGTTTGGTGAATGTGAGATATCCTTTAGTTGCTGAGTCGCTAGATATATCTTAACCCTGGGCCCATCTTGAGTTTACTTCCCCATATTCACCAGGTCGCGCTATCCTTTTATTAACCCCGGGTTCCTTCAGTGACTACACGAAAACTATCAACCGCACAACTGTGCAAAGCTTTACCAACCTCGAGCCAGAACCGCCACGTGGCACTCCCCCATTCGGTTTGACCACCACATAAGCATCACTTGAGACCCACCAGATAACATACTTGCCAAACCCCGCCATGTGGCCCAACAGGAGCCGACCACATGGCCCTGAAAGGTCAGCAGTCACATGATTGCATGCGGCTAAGAAGGCCGCATGAGATCATGCGACAGGATTTAGAAACTAGCCGCTTTCCACAAATGCTCGGGCCCACAAGATCTACCATATGGTTCACCCTTATTCATCCTGGCTGCTACCCTAGCAAACACATCGGCACCCCCAACACAGGACCCATCGCAACCACAAGATTCCCATCTAACGGTTGTTGCATGATCGCATGGGATCGGAAGATCCCATGAGATCATACGACCACCATCGGATCTCCTCGCTCTTGCACCAATGCTTAGAAACCTCGAGCCCCACCTCCAACTGCACAACCGCAAACCACCACTACAGAAACCACTAATGGTTTGTCCCATGGTCGCATGGGCTCGGGAGAGCCCATGTGATCATGCGACAAACTGCATGATGCTAACCACCAAACCACTGGCGATACCATCCTGCTGAAAGAACTGGACCCATCGAAATTGCTAACGGCTCGTCGCATGGTCGCATGGGCTCGGAAGAGCCCATGCGATTATGCGACAAACCGCATGGCGTCAGTCACCGACTGTTGGACGAACACTGTAGACCGCCTATCGCATGGTCGCATGCGGTCAAGGGGCCGCATGCGATGATGCGACCAACCGCATGATGCTAACCACTAAACTACTGGCGGTAGCTGATGACCGTTGGCTGCTTATCTTGACTGTCGATCCCCTGCCGACTGCATCAACGGTTGTCACGTGATCTCATGGGATCGGAAGATCCCATGCGATCATGCGATAGCCATTGGATCTTCTGCACTGGTACAACCTTAGGCACTGGGACCCGCCACATCAGACTTGCATGCTTAGGGAAAAATGCAGATGCTAGAGAAGTGTAAAGTGCGGAAGGGGTCAAAAACACAGAAGGTTTTCTATCCGAGGTCGAAGACACAATAAATTTTCAGAGCTGAGAGGTCAAAACACACTAAATTTTTAGACGAAAAGGTAGAAACATCCCGAGCCTGCAGAGAGGAGGTCGAAAACACACTAGGTTTTCAACATTTTGAGCATTTCTTTTGGAAAACAGGACTGTGGCCTTTAAAGAAAGACAGGAAATTTTGGGCAACATTTTGGCAACCTTTGTGGGATGTCAGCCTGCTAGACATAAATCGATTGCCTTGACTTAATCTATTGGGCATGGGGTCACTTCTTTTGAGCTCAAAAAATTTCAGAGACAAAAATTGAATCAGGAAGACAAACCTATGCACGTGCACTTCTTAGAAAATAGGGAAAAACTAAACTAGAAAGTTGGAAGAAAGCAGGAAAAATATTTACAAGGATTTACAAGAAGGGCCTACAGAGAAGGATTAGCTTCAAAGCAAGGCTTCAAGTGGAAACCATTCACTAAGATTGGGAGGGTAGCTCCTTCAAGGGTTGAAAGCTAAAAAGCGTTGGATCCTCTGCACTCTATTATAACAAATGGCCCACCCCAAAAGGAGTCAAACTTTGTGTGCTTGCCAGGTTTTGACCTGAACTCATCCCATCTGAGAACTATATCTCCAAGCTTGAAGTTTCTGACCCTGACTCTTTTATCAAAACTTTTTTTTGTTTGATTCTGATGGAATGCCATATCTTGCATTGATTTATCCCTGATCTCTTCTAGCTCCATCAGTTGAGCATATCTAATTTGCATAGGATCACTTTCTTCAAACAAGGCAAACTGAGTGGCCAAGTCCAAGGCTGGTAATTTGGTTGAAATAGATAACCTAGCCTCTCTACCATACACCAACACATATGGGGAATTACCAATGATTTTCTTTGGAGTAATTCTATCTAACCACAAGGAAAATTTCAATTTAGTATGCCAGTCCCTCTGACTGTCTTGCAGGGTCTTTTTGATTATTCTAATCAGATTCTTATTTGTTGATTCTACCAAACCATTCCCTTGAGGATAGTAATTGGAACTTGTATTCAAACAAATGCCCTTCTTGACTGCCCACTCTAAGACTTTGAGGCCTGTGAATGCTAATGCATTGTCTGAAACTATAGAATCTGGAATGCCAAATTTATGGATGATGTCATCATAAAAACTTAAAATAGCACTCTCATTAGCTTCTTTTAAAGCAACTGCCTCTGTCCACCTAGTGAAATAATCGGTTGCAGTGATTATCCACTTGTGTCCTGCACTAGATGGAGGGTTAATCATGCCAATGAAATCTATACCCCACTTCATGAAGGGCTGCTCTGTTTTGACTGGCTATAAGGGCAGAGCTACAAATCTTTCTTTCCCTGCAAAAATAGCACATTTGACACATCTTCTAACATAATCATGACTATCTTTGAAGATAGATGGTCAATAATATCCAGCCCTCATGATCTTAAAAGTTGTAGTCCTAGGAGAGAAATGGCCACCAGAAGCTCCATCATGAAACTCGAATAAGACATCTGCAACCCTTTCCGAATCTATGCATCTTAGAAGGACACCATTGTGATCTTTTTTGAAAAGAATTTCATCTACCAGCAGAAAAGGAACAGACTGTAACCTGTAATACCTCCTTTTTGCTAAATCTAGGCTAGTAGGATATTGTCCTATCTTCAAATAATTGATCATATTAGGCAACCAGCTAGTTGCCTTGGCTTGTTCTCTTGTAGAATGCACCACCAGAGATGCATCTATGTATTCCAATTTCTTTGAACTTCTATCTTCTGCCAGATGCTCACAAAGACCTCTTCCTCTAACCAGCTTGGTAATCTAAACATCTATGTCATATTCCATCACCTTAGTGATCCAACCAGCTCTTTTTTTATTTAGGTCCTTAGAAAGCAAAAATTCCTTGACACTTGGATGAGTAACCATCAAATGCCCCTTGTTATGGGTCAACAAATGTCTGAATTTTTTGAGGCTCTTTACCACAACAAGAACATGCTTTTCTACAAAAGAGTATCTTTGTTCATACTCTTCTAAACCTTTGCTGAAGAAAGCAATAGGCTACTCCAATCCTTCAGTGTTTTCTTGAGTCAACATTACAGATATAGCATCATGACCCCCATAAGCATAAAGGTTAAAATCCTTACTGAAATTTGGGTTTAGGGGAGCAGGAGCCTCTATCAAGGCCTCTTTAATGGCTTGGAAGTTAACTTTTCCTTCTTTGGTCCAACTGAAGGCTAAAATCTTCTTCAACATGGCTGTCAAAGGCTTGAGTAACTCTGCAATGTTAGGCAAGAATCTCCTAACAAAGTTAATCTTTCCTATGAAAGATTGGAGATTTTTCTTGTGATACGGTAATGGTAGTTCTAAGATGGCTGCAATTCTCTCAGGGTCCACTATAATTTCTTCTTTGGATACTACATATCCCAATAGCTTTCCTTCATGAACTGCAAACACACACTTCTTGGGATTAAGGGATATCCCAAATTCTCTGCATCTTTCAAAAATCTACCTCAAATGTCTGATGTGGCCTACTGCATGCTTTGAGTAGATAGTTATGTCATCTAGGTAGACCGGCACAAACCTGTACATGAGGCCCTTAAAGGCCATATCCATTGCCTTTTGAAATGTAGCACCTGCATTCGACAAACCAAAGGGCATCTTCTGATATGCCATGGTTCCCCACTTGGTTGTAAATGCAGTTTTATATTAATCCTCTTCTTTCACTAAGATTTGATTGTATCCCGAATAGCCATCCAACAATGAAAATCTCTCGGATCCAGAGACACATTGCAGAATTTGTTCCATAGAGGGTAGTGGATGGCAGTCTTTTAATGAGGCTCTGTTCAAATTTTTGAAATCAACACATAACCTTAGCTCTCCACTCTTTTTTCTGACAGGAACAAGGTTGGAAACCCAACTAGTTTGTTTGATGGGATAGATGATGCCACTTTCTATTAGTTTAAGTACTTCCTTATGCATAAGTGGTTCAAGCTTGGGATTAATAGGCCTTTGCTTCTACCTTACTGGTTTAGCATTAAGATCCAATTCAATAGTGTGCTGAGCAAGGGTAGGATCAAAACCCTTGAGGTCTTCATATCCCCATGCAAAAACATCACTGAATTCCCTGAATAATTTAGTGTAAGCTTTCTTTTCTGAATTAGTGTTTGCTTTTCCAAATTGTAGGCTCTTACCTGGTTCCAACTCTAATTCAGCACAGTGTTCCTGTTGGACTACCAGGCCAGCTTTATTTTTCTTGACTTCATCATCCTTGTTGAAGATAGTCTCTAAGGTAACAAGACCTTTAGGCATCTTATTAGATTTAAGTTGTATCACTTGGTCACCATAGCTCTTTGATAACCTCTTTTGATTGTGCCTTGAAAAGACATCTTCTTCAAACAAGAACTGCAGAATTTGTTCATCACTGTCAAACACTTGCCAATTGATATTGTTATCTGGAATTGAAGGTCTGACAATAATCTTGATGTGTTGCTAATCTGTCTCTTTTGAAATGCTATTAGGGATGTCAAACTGAGATCCAATAGTAGCTAACCTATCAGCATTTTGATTTAATTTTCTAGGGATAGCAACAATATTGAAAGCATGGAAATCTTCAATTGCATCCCAAACTCTATGTTTGTATGCTTTCATGACATCATTTTTGGTTGCACTCATCCCTCTTACTTGGCTGACAACAAGTTCACTATCACCATATACCTTTAACACTTTAAGCCCTCTTTTTCTAGCCCATTCTAGTCCATTTACCAGACTTTCATGCTCTGCAGTGTTGCTGGTGCAGGAAAAATCAAATCTAAAGGTAGTGTAATATCTTTCTCCTTTTGGGGATACTAGCATAGCACCACCACCAGAACCGTGTCTACTTCTAGCTCCATAAAAAAAAGCTCCCAGACCTGACTATCCTGATCATCTGAATCAATGTATTTTTTGAGAAGGCTCGGTTCTATGGCTCCACTTTCTTGAATCACATAACTCCCCAAACCAAAATCCCAAACAAGACTCTCTTGGATCTCCGAGGTTCTTTCATCTAGGACAATATTGGGGATACTCTCTATTTTGGTGCTTGTTTCACTAATGATTGGGAAATCATTGTCATGAAATATAGAACAATTAGTACTGATGGAATTGGACACATATGGCTCTATATGATGTATTGCTAAGGCTTCTGATTTAATGGTGACTTTGGTACCATACGTTGTATGAAAGAGCATGTGAGACCAGTCAGAAGAAAGATAACCTCCTATCTTGGTTGTGAACTCTCTTGAGAGACATATGGAAAACAATGCAGGGAGATCTATGATATATATGTCAAGGAGAATGGAAAAATTAGGACTATCATGGAGAATTAGATTGGTATCCTTGGCCACACCTATAGTACTGACTGAGGATCCATCAAGCTGTGTAACCTTCTTTTGGAAGGGTTCATATTTAAGTCCTAATTGATCAACCACTTTCTTGGGCATTACAGTGCTAGTAGCTCCACTATCTACCATACAATTATGCACTAAAGATTTCCCAATAATTAAAGATACCTAAAAAGGAGGTGGCTTTAAATTCCTACCTTGCATGGCACTGGCCTTGGAGTTGCTAGTTGGAGTCTCCTTTTCTTGATCAGTGTTGACCAACACTATTTTTGTAGTTTCTTTTGAAGGTTGAAGATTTGCTATCTCTCTCATGGCCTTCTCCAAAATTTCAGGTTGTCCAAGAATAGACAAAGAGTCCCACATAGACATGGTGATGTTCACCTTCTTCATGTTGTCTACAATGTTATAAGGTGCCACAGCATGTACCCTTTGTTGTGCTTTTACCATGATGGGTTCTACCTCTTTTGGAACTTGGCCTTCTTTGCTTGAGGCGACAGGGGCCTCCTTGGATGTGATAGGGGCAGCTTGCTGTAGTGGCTCTACAGATGTAGTGGCCTTAGCACCTGAATCTATTCTCTCCATGTCTTGGGCTCTTCTCTTTGCTCTTGTGTAGGCAACAAAAGCAGCTTCATCATTCACTTCATTGAAATCTAGTTGTTCCCAATTGAAAAGAGCAGTCTCATTCTCTTGTGTTTCTTGTTGAGGACTTGTCCCATTAGAAGAAGCTTCTGTTTGAGCCTGTGAAGCATTTTGAACCATTAGTGCTTGGTTCATCCATCCATTAGAACATGTAGCTTGATTATGGGGCTGATTGCAAGGGAAACACCATTCATTATCCATGGCCATATTGTTTTGACTGGGAACCATATCCCTGATTGGATTTATAGAATTAAGAGGTGCAGGGTTATACGGTTGAAATGGTCTTTGGTTAAAGCTTTGTCTTTGCCCTTGATAGCCTCTTTGATATGGTGGCTTATTTTGTTGATAAGGCTGTCCTTGATTTTGGTATTGCTGATTAGGACTTTGGCCTTGTGATTGGAAGGGCGGCCTGATGCCTTGGTTTTGTTTCTTCAAGTTTGTGACCTCTTTGGTTAGAGTCTGCAGCAATTTTGTCATTTCTTGCATACTAGTTTGCTGACTACTCTTCACCTCTTGCAACTCTTGGTAGAAATTTATTGCAGCATGTTCTTGACCTTGGTACTAGCTTGAGGTGCTGATATTGTGGGGATAGGGGTAAATGGAGGTACTTGTGTAGGTGCAATGGGCTGAAGACTAGGGAATATAGGCATAGGAGGTCTTCTCTGTATCATGCTGGCTTGGATCAAACAATTTTCAACCCTGACAGTAGTGTCAAAAGCTTGGGGTAAAGTGGTACCACCCATAGACTGGATCATGATAGAAATTTGGCTATTTAAACTTTGCAAGTAGTACAAGAAGGCATGGTCAGCTGATGGCCTTACAGAGACTGGGATTCTATTCCATATTTTAAGGAACCTACTATTATAATCTGTCATTTTCTCTTGAGGGTCTCTCTTTATAGTTGTTAATTGGTCAACCAAAGACAAATTATCTGATTTATCCTCAAAGTGCTTGCTTAATGCATCCCCTAATTCATCCCATGAAGTAATAGAACTAATAGTTAAAGTTCTAAACCATTCTAGAGCCTTACCTTTCAGAGATGCTGCTAACAATTTGGTGGCCACATCCTCTTGAGTAATGTTGTGTATGCTACAAATGGTGGTCACATCTCTTATGTGCTCAAAGGCTATTTTTTGTCCCTCCCCTATGAAATCAGGTATACTTTTTAATGCCACCAAGGGCACATCATGATGCATTGCAAAATTCAATGGGCTCCCCTGATTGAAAGATGCAAAGGAAAAATTTCTAGCCATTGTAGGAGGTGTAACCTGAAGATTAACAATTGCATGAGCTGTATTTTCTAGAATTAGATTTCCTTCCTCTTCTAGATCTCTGGTCAGAGATCTGCCTCTTCTTCTAAAATGAAAGAGGAGAGGTCTCCTCCCTAAAGTATCAGGAGGTGTAGATTGGACTCTTCTTGCAGGAGATTCTCTCTGAGTTGACCTGCCTTTGTAGCTTCTCTTCGAGGGCAACTCTGAAAATTCAGTAGGCTTTGAACTTCTAGTCTCAATCTTTCTCATAAACCTTAAACAAGGTTGGCCTGAATCTTTGAAACCAGTGGAGTCACCAGATATGCTTGGTAGAACAACCTCTAAAGGTCTGTATTATGCAATCTGCATATTAGAGATAACACAATCTTCAACAAATGAACTTCTTTGCTGTCCCACCGGGCGTGCCAGAAATGTTATACACTGAATTTGCACCCTTAGTTCAAGCTCTCGTAGTCTTGATAACTTAGTATAACAAGGGAATCATCTCAAGGTTGTGGGACCTTTTGCTAACCAAGATGAGACCTCTAGATTCTAGGCTGGTTCCTCTTGGATAATCACCCTGATTTTCTCTTAACAGGAAAGTAAACTTTTAAGGGGAAAGGGATAGAAGGAGTGCATGAAAAGAAATTACTGAAAGAAAATCTATCCTACTAGGTGATGCACCAAAACTAGGGTTTGGATCTTAGTATAGAGGGATGAAACTAGTGACAAAAATAGGTCTAGGAGATTACAACTTGTTGAATAGGCTTGCATGAGTGTTTCATAGAAGGGTCTGCAAACAAAAGAGGTTGTTCAGGGAAAGAGAAAGATTCTTCCACAACAACAAGGCTCTCAGGATTTAGACATCAATCCATAACCTACAAACATACATTCACTCGTATAGCTCGGTGCAGGATTGAGACAAGACTGTTAGGGGCTGAAATATACCCACAAAACATCTAAATCAGATCAAAACAAAATAACACACATAGCTACAGAAAGTAAGAGGAATCAGGAAACTAAGATACCACTGAAAGCATTCACAAACTCAATCCAATAAGAGATAAGCCAAATAGGAAAGCATAAGGACAAGAAAAACATGTCACAGAATACTTTGCAATGTCTGAACAGTCAATGAGAAATTACAAGATGTAAAAAACCAAAGAGCAAAAATGCTACAGATGGTTCTCCAAGAAAAAGACCTTTCTTTTTTACAAAATGCCAAAATCTGAGCACTACTGGCTCCAAAAAACACTATATACACTCACTGCACGCAGGCAGGAATCAAAAAATAACTTTTAGGGCTACATAAATCTGCATTATAATAATCATCCCTAAAACAAGTCACCTCTGATCATAAATGCCTCTCTGCAAAATCATAGCCAATCAGATACTCTATTTCATGCCCATGCCTTGTACCGCAATCAACCTGCAGACACAAAGGCCTGGATTCAACAACCTCCCTACAAGCCCATACTACCAGGAATGCACAAAATCCGATCCCATACTGGAAAGGACTCAAAATGACGCCTTAAAAAAAACTCTGCACATTCGTCTAACTGCAACCGCCCTGGCGACATAAATTTTTGAACTACTCGTGCTCGCAACATTCACCTTGGAAGAAAGGCCGCCAAAATAGGCTGCATCTATTTAAGAAAGAAATGGTCGCATGATCGCATGAGCTGAAAGGCCTTCATACAATCATGCAACAATTTTTTGAAAACTGTCGCTCTTCGCCACAAAATGACACCTCGAGTCTGAAAAAAATCAGCCACCTGCCGAGCCTTTGCCACGTGGTCCAACTGGAATTGACCACATGGCCCTGAAAGGTTAGCAGTCACATGATCACATGCAGCCAGGAAGGCCGCATGAGATCATGAGACAACCCTTAGAAAACCCACCTCCGCTTTGACAAATGCTCGGGCTTGCGATCGCACTGTAAAACTAACTCAACATTTACCTCAGGTTCCAATCTCTTTTCAGTCGTGGAATTGTTTAATACTTTAGCTAACCCCGGTTAAGTCTGGTGAATGTTAGATATCCTTTAGTCACTGAGTCACTAGATATATCTTAACGCTGGGCCCATCTCGGGTTTACTTCCCCATATTTGCCAAGTCACGCTATCCTTTTCTTAACCCCAGGTTCCTTCAGTGACTACGTGAAAACCATTAACTACGCAAAGCTTTACCAACCTTGAGCCAGAACCACCATGTGGCACTCCCCCATTCAGTCTGACCACCACATAAGCATCGCTCGGGACCCAATAGATAACATACTTGCCAAACCCTGCCACGTGGCCCAATAGGAGCCGACCACATGGCCCTAAAAGGTCACCAATCGCATGATTGCATGCGGCCAGGAAGGCCGCATGAGATCATGCGATAGGCTTTAGAAACCAGCCACTTTCCATAAATGCTCAAGCCCACAAGATCCACCATGTGGCCCACCCTCATTCATCCTGGTTGCTACCCCTGCAAACACCTCGGCACCCCTGGCATAGGACCCACCACAACCGCAAGATTCCCATCTAACGGTTGTCACATGATCACATGGTATCAGAAGATCCCATGATATCATACGACCACTGTCGGATCTCCTCGCTCTTGTGTCAATGCTTAGAAACCTTGGGCCCCACCTCCAACTACGCAACCGTGAACCACCGCTACAGAAACTGCTAACGATTTGTCCTATGGTCACATGGGCTCGGGAGAGCCCATGCGATCATGCGACAAACCACATGGTGCTAACCACCAAACCGCTGGCGGTACCATCCTGCTAAAAGAATGGGACCCATCGAAACCACTAACGGCTCGTTGCATGGTCGCATGGGCTCGGAAGAGCCCATGCGATTATGTGACAAACCGCATGGTGTTAGTCACCGACCATGCGACCATGCGACCAACCACATGATGCTAACCACTGAACCGCTGGCAGTAGCTGATGACCGTTGGCTACTTATCTTGACTACAGATCCCCTGCCGACTGCATCAACGGTTGTCACGTGATCTTATGGGATCGGAAGATCCCATGCGATCATGCGACAACCGTTGGATCTTCTACACTGGTACAACCTTAGGTACTGGGACCCACCACATTGGAGTTGCGCGCTTAGGGAAAAATGCAGATGCCAGAGAAGTGTAAAGTGCGGAAGGGGTCGAAAACACTAAAGGTTTTCGGTCCGAGGTCGAAAACACACTAAATTTTTAGAGCTGAGAGGTAAAAAACACACTAAATTTTCAGACCAAAAGGCAGAAACATCCCGAGCCTGCAGAGAGGAGGTCAAAAACACGCTGGGTTTTTGACATTTTGAGCATTTCTTTTGGAAAACATGACTGTGGTCGAAAAAGAAAGACAGAGAATTTTGGGCAATAGTAGCCAAGAATCCATAATTACCAAAGGAGATACAAGACATGTTGCAGAGATATGAAGGCATTGTCAATGATGAACAACCATCAACACTACCCCCTAAGAGAGCTATAAGTCATAGGATAGACTTCATACCTGGAGCTACCCTTCCCAATAAGGTAGCCTATAAGATGAACCCTCAACAAAATGAGGAAATAGCCAAGAAAATCTAGGAGCTCTTAAGCCAAGGTCTTATTAGGAAAAACATCAGTCCTTGTGCCATACCCACTGTCTTAGTACCTAAAAAAGGGAGGAACTTGGAGGCTATGCATTGATTCAAGATCCATAAATATGATAACCATTAGGTATAGGTTCCCTATCCCTAGGATAGAAGACCTAATGGATTGCCTAGGTGAAGCTAAGTACTTTACTAAGATTGACCTAAAGAGTGGTTACCACCAAGTTAGAATCCATGAGGGAGATGAGTGGAAGACAACCTTAAAAACCACTGAGGGTTTGTATGAATGGCTTGTCATGCCATTTGGGCTCTGCAATGCCCCCTCCACATTCATGAGGCTCATGAGTGAAGTCCTCAAAGACTCCATTGGAAAATTTGTGGTAGTGTATCTAGATGATATACTAATCTATAGTAAAATGAAGGCTGAACATCTCAAGCATTTGGAGATTGTTTTCAAGAAGCTAGATGAGGAGAAGTTGATGATAAATTTGGAGAAATGTGAGTTAATGGGTTAGGGGATAGTGTACCTTGGGTTTGTGCTATCTCATGGAAATCTAAAAATGGACCCTAGAAAAGTGGAAGCCATTATCAATTGGCCTCCTCTAAAGACAACAAAAGAGGTAAGAAGCTTTCATGGTTTGGCTTAGTATTATAGGAATTTTATCAAACAATTCAGTGCAATTTGTGCTCCTATGCTAGACACCATTAAAGGTGGCATGAAGACTAAGTTTATATGGAGTGAGAAAGCTAACCATGGTTTTGAATTTCTAAAGAAGAAGATTGCTACTCAACCAATCTTAACCTTTCCAAGTTTTGAGAGATTATTCAAAGTTGAGTGTGATGCTAGTAATATGGCCATAGGTCTTGTTTTGAGCCAAGAGGGAAGACCAATGGATTTCCATTCTAAGAAATTAAGTGATGCTAAGAAGAAGTACTTAGAGATATATGGTCTAGTCCAAGCACTAAGAAAGTGGAGGCACTACTTGCTTCCAAAGGAGTTTGTGGTCTTTTCTGACAAGCAAGCACTAAGCTTCTTGAATTCACAAGATAAGCTCAGTCACAAGCATATGAGGTGGGTGGAATACCTGTAGGCCTACACCTTGAACATAAAACACAAGAAGGGATTTCATGACAAGGTGGTAGATGCCTTGTGTAGAAGAGCTCTTATTGTCCAAGAGATACAATTGCAAAGCATGGGTGTAGACAACTTCAAAGACTTGTATGGAGAAGATGAAGATTTTGCAGAAATCTATAAGGTATACCAAGAGTATAGAGATCACTTTCATAGTCAATTCTATTAATATACTTTGCAGAGTGGTCTATTGTTTAAGGGAGGTCAATTATGTGTCCCTAGAGGGTCTATTAGAGAGAATCTAATCCAAGAGAAACTCAATGGTGCACTTAGTGGCCATTTTGGTGTTAACAAGAGGCAAGAACTAGTTCAAAGGTTCTATTTTTTGCCTAAGATGAACCTAGAAATCAAAAGGTATGTAGAAGGATGTGTTGTGTGTCAAAAGGCCAAAGGAAGATCCACTAATGTAGGCCTTTAGCAACCCCTTCCCATTCCTAGCAGACCATGAGAGTGTTTAAGTATGGACTTTGTGGTAGGCTTACCCAAGACAAAACATGGAATGGATAGTATTTATGTCATAGTGGATAGGTTCAGCAAGATGACACACTTTGTACCATGCAAGACAACTCATGATGCCAGTCAAATAGCTTCCCTATTCTTCAAGGAAGTAGTTAGAATACATGATTTACCACTAAGCATAGTGTCAGATAGAGACAAAATTCATAAGTCATTTTTGGAAGACTCTATGGAAAAAGCTAGGTACCAATTTGTCTTTTGGATCTGCATACCATCCTCAAACTGATGGTCAAACGAAGGTGGTAAATAAGAGTCTTGGTAACCTCCTAAGATGTTTAACTAAGGAGTATGGTCAAGCTTGGGACCAACTCATTTGACAGATAGAGTATGCCTATAATGACATAATGAATAGGACTAATATTAAGATTCCTTTTTAAATATATGACCTCAAAGATCTAAAAGATGGAGCCAATGGAAGTTCCTATGCTGAAAAATTTGCAAATGTTATGCAAGAGATACATGAGAGAATCAAGAAGACACTCACTGAGAATGCAGAGAAACTCAAACATAAGGTGGATGAAAGAAAGAGGGATGTCCAATTTAAGGTTGGGGATCTAGTGATGGTCCATATTAGTAAGGAAAGATTTTAGAAGGGAGTACCTCATAAACTTTAGATGAGGAGAATTGTTTCATGTACCATTCTAGCAAAGTATGACACCAATGCATATAAAGTGGAATTGTCGGAAGATAGTGGATTATCTCCTATTTTTTATGTGGTAGAATTGGTCTTATACAAAGGATCAATCCCTGATCTAGATCAGAGTTTGAGTGAAGTCATCTAGGAGGTGGAGGAACTTAATTTTCCATCTACACCACCCAAAGTAGCAGAGACAATTCTGGATTCCAGGGCATACAAAAAGACCAGACATGGAACATATTATGAACACTTGGTGAAGTGACATGGAAAAATGGATGCAAATGCAACTTGGATAAAGGAGTTAGAGTTCAAGAATTTGGGCATTGATCCCAACATACTCAATCCAAGGATGGATTGAAATCTTTCTATTTGGGGAGGATGGTGTAGGAGCACCTATGCTATCCCCAAAGCCTTAAACTATTTTGGCTTGTAACTAATTCTAGCCTAGTCAGTATGTTTTTTCTTTGACCTTAGAAGGTCTTGGTATGTGTGTGACTAGATCAATTAATAGTTAGTACTAAATCCAATCTAGTTTAGCTTAGTTTGCTTTCAATTAGCTAATCTTTAGATTAGGCCTAAAGTTGGGAAATGTAGACTAAATAAGTCCTAAATTTTGGCAAAGTGTAAAAAGTTCCTAGAAAGGCCTTAATGATGTTAAATCATTGAGTTAAGAGGGATAGAGGTTCTAAAAATCAGGTATGAGCATAAATGCAAAAGATGATCAAAACTTGTCATGACAACATTTGCATCTTTTGCAAATGTTGCATGTAACATCAACAAGATTGATTCCATTTGAGAGTTAAGCAATATAATCAATGTGTAGTGGCCTAAAATCAATGAGAGGGCATATTTTAGTTGAGATATGATCCCATTTCCTGAGGCAAGTTGAAGAAGATTTAGTAAGTAGGTTTTTTTGATGTGAATAGAAGAAGTTCTCTAGTTTTCTATGTACAGTCATCTTGTTTGAGTGATGATGGCATGTTAATGGTTTGAAAGTTGTAATACAGTGTTGGATTCATAAAGTAAAAGTAGATATAAGACTTTTCCATTCAATGATCATATAGGTTAGAGTTGGTTTGATAGTGTTTTGAAATTGTTTAGTAACTAGGGAGTTTACTGGTTCAGTCTAGGTAGATTTTGGATTCATGGCTCCCCCATAGATTCTAACCATGGGAGACCTAAGTTTTTGGATGAATATGGTTGTGGTGCCATTTTATAGTGTAAATATGAAGGGAATAATCTCAAAGAACTAGGTGGCCATTTATGAGGTCAAGCCCTAGGTGAGACTGGTGTGCCCGACTAGGTGTTTGACAGAGAAGAAAAGATGTGTACATGCAAGGGAAAGATTGGAAGCATAGATTAAGCATTGTTTCAAATAGACCATGAATATATTGACATATGGTAAATATATTAGTTATTGGCCAATCCTCTAACTTAGATTTCTAGCAAGAAATCAGTGGTTAGCTAAAGAATAGCCCTATTAGCCCTATAATCTAGGAAGCTATTATACAGAGGCCCTAGAACCCTAAAACCTACAAAATTTATAAGGTCTCCTAGAAGGGCATCCAAATATCAAATTGGTTTTGTAGGTCATTTGCATGTTTTTAGCAAGAAAAGAGAAAAGGACCCTGTCTAGGGCTACTAGAAATCACTAGGCCTAATAAGCCTAAACAAGCTAGTTTGTGAACTCGATGGAAAAGACCTTTGACATATACTCAAATGAGATCAAAGGGAACACAAAAAGATGTTTTGATGGAGAATGGACCCCCTGCAGCACTTGTGACAGTTTGTGGTAAAAGAAGCACTTGAAGACTTCCCAGGAGTTGAGAAGCATTAAGACAAAACTAATGATTGTTATCCTTCAAGGTTAAACACAAGGAGACTAACTCTTAGAGTGGAGTTAGGATAGTCTTAAGCTTGGAGTCTTGAGGCTAATGAGATCCTAGAAGAGAGATTGGGATCCTAGGTAGATTGGACAAGTGAAGTCCTTGAGAACTTGTGTGAGCACACCTTGGAGCTCTTCCATCACTTAGTTGGTGTGGTGAAGGAGGATCTTGTAGATTTACTTACTTCTTGTACTTCCACTTCTTCAATTTCTTCATCAATTTCCTGAATTTCTTTAGTTGGGGCTGCATGGGATGTTAAGGGTGGAACTAATAATACTTCTTTCTATCCAATGTCCCTCATTACTGCTACTGTCTAATTCACAATGAAAAAATCATGCTCGGTCATACCAGTATCTTTCAATATTTTCTTGATGGTACTGTCAACTTTCTTCTTTTCCATTTTCTGTGCTTGCGATGATTGTGTAGAATTGAAGTTCTCTTCATATGTCCAAAATCTAGGACTCTTAGCATCTAAATTACTCTTAAGTAAGCTACTCACATAGCCTTCAATTTCAACTTCTGAAACCACATACTCAAGAGGATCTATAAATTCCACTTTTGGCTCAACTAATTCAATATGGGTAAAGTCTATATGTACTAAGAATCATATCTCATCTTTATACTTTAGATGGTGGAATCCTTGATCTTTTCTTCATTTCATTTTGAAAAGTCTTAATCACTAAAGTAGCACTTTCATTCACTTTGTCAATAGGGTGTCTCAGGTACACTTTGTTGATTCTATCCATAGAATTTCTATTGTCATTCCAGTCAACTCCTATAGTGTATGGGAATCTTCTCAACAAATGAAAAAATATGTAGGTGACTAGAGATGAAAATCTAAATTGTGAATTCTTGGTCTTTCTGATCTTCTCAAGATTTTTAGTTAACTAAATCCTCAAAATTTCACACATATCTACTTGTTCTTTCTCTACACACATAAGCTAAGTTGCATGTACCATGCCAACTTCCATATCATCTTCTCTTGAGCTTGCAAAAAACTTTGAAGTCAATATTTTACACACATATCTAACATCATCTTGTTCAATCCAACTTATAACAATTCCTCTTCCATTGTATGAAGACTTGGTATTATCTAACACTATTTTCTTGACATTCTTTTCATTCAAAGGAATCACTCCTAACTTAGATAAACCGGTTACCTCATGAATAAGGTCTATGGTGATGTCTATGACTCTATCATCTAATCAAAACATTCCATTGTGAATTCTGCTCAATATTATCTTGGTCCATTCATCATTCTGAAATTCATAGTGAAGTGTATACTTGATAACATCTATTTAACTCAAATGTTCAAACCCTTCTTTATATGACATGTCCTATTTATAGATCTTATCATATTTCATGATTAGGATACCATCTCCAATAGGCTCAAACTTACATTTAAGATAACCTTTTACATATTCCAAATGCAAAACTATGTCTGGAACAGTTGATAAGGCTAAACTAGGGTCTTCTTCCAAAGGTTCTATAGGTTCCTTCTTCATTTTAGGTATGACTGAATCTCTGATTTGCTAAATAGTGATGTATCCATGATTCTATAAAATATGACTTCTTTTGATAGGAATACTTAGTAAAATACCTTAGAATCACGATTTAGGGCTTTGTGTAGATTTGGCAAGAAATCCATCTCCAAATCCTGCAAACTTCTCTTAATCTCCACTAGCTAGCTCTCTTTATCACTTGTAATCGCTTGAATGATCAACTAATACCAATCATTGGCTTTTATCCTTCAAATATTTCAATATATTGACATCGCTTTAAATTTCTTTACTACTTCATGCCAAAAAGTTGCTCCTGGTTACCTGCAAAACTTCATTCTTTTCGTGCACTCACATACATATTCATAAATTCATGCGCTCTTAACCATAGCTTTAGTATATCATATTCTAGCTTATATTAACTTTGGAAGACTTAATTCAATCTATTCTAACTTCTACACTATTCTAATGCCTTACTCTAATACATAACTCATAAAATAAATGTTTAAGTTCTTTGAGATGAATTAGGAAATGACTCACACTTACCCTCAGGTACTTCACATGTTTGATTTCCTGGTATACTGAGTGTGCTCGCTTGATCTTGTGCTTTAACAAACTCAACTTCCAAGTTACTTCAACATTGTATTTGACTATTGTTGGTGTTCATATTTCTCCTTGTGTAGTTTCTAGGATTAGGGTTTCTCATGTTGTTCATTCTACAAAATCTCATTGTGTGACTAAAATTGTTGCATATCTAAAAAACTACTCCATTGTTTCCATATCTCAGTCCTGTTTGACTGATTTGTGATTTGCAATTTGTAGCAATATGTCCAATCTTGTTGCATCTATAACACACAACTCCATTCCTTTTGTTCATATCTCCAACAGGTCTCTTATCTGCAGGGTTAGTATCTCTAAACATTCTACTACTATTGCTATCATTAGATCTAGTTTCTTACAATCAATAACTCTATGTCCACAACCATGACAATAATAACAATAACCAGAGATAAGTTTAAATTTATTACATGTACAATCTCTTTTCATGTGTCCAAAAGAATTGAATGAAAAAATCTACCATTGAATTCTCTTCGCATATCTCTAGGTGGTTCATCTTCTTTTGGTGGATTAGGTATATCTTCAGATTTGTTAGATTCATCAGGCTTCTTTTAATCTTTATTCTTAGAGTGTTTCAGATCTAGTTCTTTTCATTCCTCAATCTTCTTAGGGAACTTATCTTCAAGATATCCAAGACCGGTTTTATCATAAGATGACTTCTAATAAGACATTTGTTCATCAATCTTTTCACTACTGGAATACAATTTCTCAAGATGTTGTTTATACTGAGTTAGTTCTCCTTTCACAATTGTATTGTACTTCTCAAGTTCAACATACTACAATTTTGTTTTCTCAGATTCAGATGTCACATTGGTAAGTCTAGATTTCAGATTTGCATTCTTAGATTTCAGATTTGATTATTTTTTGTTACTATCATCTTTCAAGCTTAACTTCAGATCTACAATCTTTAACTCATGTTTAATGATCTCATTTTCCTTCTTTAGTTTTGAAACTTCATCACAATCCTTGACTTGAATTGTAGGTTCTTTCTTTGATTTCAGATCTTCTATCTTTTCTTTTAGTTTTTCAATGTAGTTTTTTGCATCATCATATTTTTTTTCAGAGTATCTCTTTCTTCAGTAAGAATATCAATCCGTTCAAGAGATTCTTCAAGATTCTTCTGCAATTGATCCACATCCATAGAGATCTTACTCAAGTTGTTAGGCTTTCTCTGAATAACTTTGTTTTGAGTAACTAAGCTCTGATACCATTTGTTAGAAATAGGAAATACTGAGAGGAGGGGGGGTGAATCAATATTTCACAAAATTTTACTTTTTCCCAATTATGGATATAAGAAATCAACTTGAAGCTTTCAAAATAAACTAAACTAAGTAAACTGAATATGATGCAGGGGCCTGGTAGATGCAAGCAGAATCAAGCAAAATTGACTCCACTTGAATCAATAACAAGCCCTGCTCAAAGTTACACAACAAAATCAATATGGATATCACATGAAAGCAATGAAAACACAATGGATATGAGGCAACCAACTGGAAGCAACAACAGAGAATTTATATTATTTCTTTCAACATGCCCGACTGTGAGGCCTTCCGAGTTTCAGCCTTATACAATGAGAATTATGAAATGAGAAGCTCAATTCACATCCTATCCTTGTCTCCAATGATGTTTCTTGATAATTATGTTCTTAATACCTTCTTTCTTACCTTCTACATCAACCAAGACTCTTTATATAGCCAGCTAAGCCACAAGTCGGCCAGTCAGGCATTTAATTACAATATAGGTCAAGTCTGGAAGATTTAAACCAAAACTAATGCTAGAATGATAACCACATGATGCACATTTATATTTAGGTCCACACATGACAAAATAAAATTTCCCTAACTTCACAAGGCCCCGTTTGATCACACAGAACCACGCAAGATGAAACACTCCATGTTTCGCATGAAAACTGGCAAAAAATAGGTCCCCAAGAAAAATGGGCATAAATTTTTAATCATAATGAATTAGGAATTGTGCTCTTGGTAAATGATATGACTTTAGGTCCTCTTAAATTACTTAAGAGCTCAAAGGCTGATTCTTTAAGGATCAATGTCACCACTATGCGCAATCAGCACCAAAACTGCATGAAAATACGGCTCCGACGGCAAGGAAAATAACTTTAACTTTGAAATAGTCCATCCAATCTTTATGTGCTCATAGGAGAATGTTACAAAATAGGTTCTCAACATCATGTAAGCTTCACACAACATGAAACCATCAAATGAAAAGATAATAAAGAAAACAATAGAAAATAGGTACAGAAATCAGGAAATATTTTTGGTTGATGCAAGATTGCTCAAAGATCCAAGATGCTCCTGCATCAGAATAAGAAGCATAGAAATTAAAAAAATGAACACATAACTCCATTTTTGTTCTCGAGGAAACCCTAGCCAAGGGAAAACCTTAGTGGGGATGATACCCACAACTGATCCACTAATCAAAAGTATCTAGTTAAGGATGTTGACCCTGTTAGGAGTATGTTACATACAAATAGTGTCTTTGTCCTGGTTAAAGGACTCTAGGCCTTGTTAGAAGCCTCAACCCTATTAGGAGTTTCTATTACAAAAAAAATGTTTGCAAGATGAGCTCAGTGCCCAAACATGCAATATACAATAATAGCTCTTGATACAAAGGTAAAGTACAAAACCTTTTACTGCTGGCAAATAACTTTCCTATTCTGATTTAGATTTGTAGGCTCTCCACTTTCACATACAATACTTATTTCCTTTCTTCTTACAATAGACAACTTTGCATCTTATGTCAACTTATTACAATTTCTATATGTAACTTGTACATACTTCACATTACATAATTCTTACATATATGCAAGTTATTATAATAAATAACTTCCAGTCGGCTTACAATACTTATACTCTTCTCAAAATATAAAATCAATTCATGCTGCCTTAGGGTTAACATCTAGGATGTCATCCCTACATAGTTAAGTCAATATTTTAATAAAAATAATAATCTCTTAACTCAATGTAATCATATTCTGTCTTCTGCTATGTTTAGGTCAGCTCAACACTATCTCTGTGAATCTTTAATATATTCTTCTGTACATGTTGTACAAACTTGCACTCTCATATGTGGATTTGATATACATAGAATGATCCATGTTCAAGTGCACATGCACTGAACCTTCTTCTGTGAACATCGCTAATCAAAACTATCTCCAATTAGACTGGTAAACACTATTGTACTTAGAAAATTTTCTAATGCTCTCATACAAGACTGCTTCCTTCAATTATTCTATCTTTATGCTGAGTATATCTTGCCATAATGACAATATTCTAATATCCTACTTAGCCAAATTTCCAACAAGATGCTAGGATCAAAGGTCCTATGGATGCTCCCTAGGGCTGAGCCACTATAGGTGGAAGATTTATGACAATAGGTAGAATAATACCATGTAAAGTTAAGGCTTGACATGTAGGAGATGAAATGGTTTTAGGAGGAGGTGGATGTTTTATTTTTTAGCATCTAACTGTCTTAATAAGTGTAAGGTTGGCTGCAAAATTCAGGTTCTATAGAGCTTCAAATATGAGATCAATCGCTCCTCTTCAAAGGGACCTTGTGAATCTTTGGGACTCCAGACAATCAGAAACATTTAAATCATTCACTGGGGTCTAGTTGTTCTTTGTTGGGTACTTGATTCACTGGTTGATTTATATTCACATTCAATTATTCTCTTCTTCTTTGTCTCTAGAGTAGGAACCTCAAGTTATCGACTAGATCTTCTTCTCTTTCCAACACCAAACTAGGTCTCCTATAATCTTCTGAACTTATCCTTGTACAGGATGGCACAATATTTAATGAACTAATGATATCCTCTTGATCATCTTAGAAACTTAAGTTAGGCTGTAATACAAGAAACACATTTTTATGAGGTAAAACCATAACTTCCCATGACAGGGCGACTATTCTAAATTATTTCCTTTGTTCAATCTTCCCACCAGAGTCACCAAAATATGTTGGCTAATAGATTTTCCCTTTTTAAATTTGTTTATTCTTAAACTTTATCCCCATAAAAGAACAATTCTTTAGGCAATAGTTGGTTGAAGCATGAAGGATTTCTTTCTGAATTTTATACAGGTACAACTCCCTTAAACAAATTTTCAATGAATCAAACTAAATTAAATCATTCACACATACTTTTAACTAGAAATTATAAAGGCTTTGATTGATAATTATTTCATTAATATGAAATGAATACAAAATTTAGTTCCACTTGAGTAAATAACTTATATGACTCATAGATCCTTTACAATATAACTATATATTTTGAAATATTTTCAACAAACCATAAATGAATATTGATGCAAGGCAGAGAGAAAGAGGGGCCAAACAATGGCGCACCCTAATGATCCAAGCCTGCACCATACATGTGGAAGCAACAAACAACAACAGTGAGAGAGAGAATGCCAGATCTTTCATATATTATCATCAAATAGAAGCATACATGCCAGGCTGTAAGGCCTTCCCGGTTACAACCTGATATTAAAATGAATCTTAGAAGTCCTCAAACATGTGAGGATCTGTTACAAATCTCTGATCTAATGTCTGCTATATTCTATCTAAAATCTAACTCTAATCTACAACCAAATATCTACATTTATACAAGAAGTTAGAGAGTTGAGTCAGCCTTTAGATCCACAATTAATGAAAGAAATAGTCAGATGTAGGACCACACACTTCCCAATGATGGATACCAACATTAAATCCATGATCCAATATAAATGCACAGGTCATCCACAATAGGAACTAAAACTAAACCTGTCGGCAAGCAAGATAACCAAGCAGCAGACAGGCAATGCTGAGTGCTAGTAAAATAACTGACCGCCTAGGAGAGAATCGACCACACTCGATAACCAAAGGAAACCGACCAACTACTGACCAACTTGTTCAAAGAAAGAATCGAGCAACACAAACAAACTCCAAATTATTTTTGGTGACACAGGATTGCCAAGGACCCGAGATGCTCCTGCATCAGACAGCTCGGGTTATTTTGAAATGATTCTCCAAATCATTTGGTAGGTCTAGTTTGAGCTGCATCCAACTCAGACTGTGAAATACATGAACTATCTTCCATCGGTCTACTCTTCCACTTAACTAGATATTCCATGTACTATTTTCCCCTTGTACTTTTGCCAACTCTTTCCTTCAAAATTTATTCAACTTCATCATTCTACTTCTTAGGATATTCTATTGGTACTGTCACTTCTTCATCAAGTTCATGATACTCATACAAATTAGCAATGTTGAAGATCGGTGATATGTCCATGTCATCAGGTAACTCAATTTCATATGCATTTCCACTGTCAAATTTCTTCAAAATCTTGCAAGGTCCAAACTTCATCTTCAGCTTCCCATATGTTCCAATAGGAAATCGGTCTTTCTTCAAATGAACCATCACTTCATCATCAACATCAAAATTTTTATGTCTCCTTGATCTATCAGCTCTATCTTTGTATTTATGATTACTATCTTCTAGCTTTAGCTTCACATCTTCATGTAATGTTTTCATGTACTCAACAAATTTTACTCCCTCAACACTTTTCTTATTCTCATCAGCAATGTCTCTTAAATCATATATTCCTCTCGGTTGGGTGCCATTCACAATCTCAAATGGTGTCTTTCCAGTACTTCTATTCGTTGAATTATTGTATGCAAATTCTGCTTGTGCCAACACAGAATCCCAATTACTCGATGTGTCTCCAACTAAATATCTCAAAAGATTTCCCAAACTTCTATTCACAACCTCAGTCTATCCATCGGTTTGTGGGTGAAATGTAGAACCATATTTCAACTCAGTGTCAAATTTATTTCAAAGTGTTTTCCAAAAGTATCCAACAAATTTACTGTCTCGGTCAGAGATAATACTCCTCGGTAATCCATGCAATCTGACAATTTCTTTAAAGAAAAGATCTGCTACATGTACTGCATCTGATGTCTTTCTATAAGGTATAAAATGTGCCATCTTTGAAAATCTATCCACAACAAAAAATATAGAATCATTACCTCTTACTGTCTTCGGTAAGCCAAGAATAAAGTATATATTGATGTCAATCCAAGGTTTCTCAGGAACAACAATTGGTGTATACAATCCAGTATTCTGACTTAATCCTTTTGCAACTTGACAAATTCCACAACTTTTCACAAATTTTTGAACATCTTTATACAACTGCGGCCAATAGTATTTCTCCTTAAGCAAATTCCATGTTTTATCAATACCAAAATGTCTAGCCAAACCACTACTATGTTTCTCCTTTATCAAATTAGATCTCATTACTCCTCTCGGTATACACAACTAAATACCTTAAATAACATACCTTCTTGAATAAAATAATCATCCCATTTAGTATCTTGTTGATCCTGAATAGGTGCTCTCCACTTTCTCCATGGCTCAGAAAAATCAGGGTCAAACTCATAAGAATTTCTCATCTCATCAAAACCAAGAACTTCAATTGTCATCTCGGTAATCAAAGATCTTCTTCTACTCAATACATCAACAACCCGGTTAGTGACTCCACTCTTATGGTTTATCACAAATGTATAACTCTGCAAATAGTCAACCCATTTCATATGTCTCTGATTCAACTTATTTTGACTACCTAGACATTGTAAAGCCTTATGATCAATATACAACACAAATTCACTTGGTATCAAATAATGTCTCCATTTCTTCAGTGCTTGAACAATAGCATAGAATTCTTGATCATACATAAAATATTTCCTTCTAGCATCATTCAACTTTTCACTAAAGAAAGAAACAGGTTTACCTTCTTGACTCAACACAGCTCCAATTGCACTTCCACTTGCATCACATTCTACTTGAAATACCTTACTGAAACCAGGTAATGCCAAAATAGGTAATTCAACAACCTTTTGCTTCAGAGTCTTAAAAAATTTGTGAGCTCCATGTGTCCACTTGAATTCTCTTTTGTCTCCTCTCATAGTCTCAGTCATAACACTACAAATTGAACTAAAATTCCTTATGAACTTTTGGTAAAAACTTTCCAAACCATGAAATGATCTTACCTCACTAGCATTCACAGGTGTAGGCCAATTCAAAATAGCTTCAACCTTTCCAAGATCCATCTTCAAACCATCAACTAAAATAACAAATCCCAAATACACAATCTCTTCTTTCATGAATGAACACTTTTTCAGATTTATCAGCAACTTTTCCTCTTTCAGTCTCTGCAAAACTTGTCTAACATGCAACAAATATTCTTCTATGATCTTACTGAATATCAAAATATCATCAAGATATACAATCACAAACTTACCCAAGAATTTCTTCAAAACTTCATTCATCAACCTCATAAAAGTACTCGGTGCATTAGTTAAACCAAAAGGTATAACCAACCACTCATACAAACCTTCTTTTATCTTAAAATCTATTTCCATTCATCACCTTCTCTGATTCTGATATGATGATACCCACTTTTCAAATCAATCTTTGTGAAATATTTTTCTCTAGTCAAACTATCCATTATATCATCCATTCTCGATATAGGAAACCTATACTTCACTGTTATCTTATTGATTGCTCTGGAATCAGTACACATTCTCCATTCTCCATTCTTCTTCGGTGCCAATACAAAAGGTACTACACAAGGACTCAAACTTTCTTTGATCAAACCTTTCTTCAACAACTCTTTAATCTATCAGTTCAATTCCTGATTCTCGGTAGGTGTTAACCAATGAGGTGCCTTATTCGGTTTGATCAATGCTTCTTTTAGGTGGCAAACCATCAAGTACATTATCAGAAATGATATCACTATACTCAGTGAGTAACTTATCAATCTCCTCAGGTACATTATCCTCTATTTTCTTACTCGGCTTATTAAGAATCACAACAAAACATACATCATTCTTTTTCAACGAGTTAACAAACTTTCTTCCTTCCATCAAACAAACTTTCACAGATGTGCAAACATTACTAACAGGTTCTTCCATCAATGGTAACAAGATTTGTTTCTTTACATCAGCCACAATAGTATACTTATGCAATCTACCATCATATATAGCATGTCTATCATATTTCCAAGGTCTACCCAACAAAATATAACAACAATCCATAGGCATGATATCACATAATACCTTATCATAGTATTTTCCAATCTTCAAATTCACATAACATTGTTCACTTACCAGGAGTGTATGCTCATCTTTGATCCATGAAATCTGATAGGGCTTTGGATGTACCAACCTTTCCAATTGAAATTTTGTGACCATCTCTTCAGATGCCAGATTCTTCGAGCTACTACTGTCAATGATTACCTTCCAAAATTTGTCAAAAACTATACATCTGGTCTTGAACAAACTTTTCCTTACTGAATCTTCCTTCTTGCTTTCATTCCACAGTGCTCTCCTTACCATCAAGTTATTTTCTTTCTCAGGTTCATTCGGTGACTCTTCTTGCACCAAAGCATTTCTACTACTGCTAGCCTTCTTACTAGCCTGTGTACAGTCAAAAGATCTATGTCCTTCTTCTTCACAATTATAACAAGTTCCTCGAAAACTTCCTCTACCATAACTACCTCGGTAGTTACTACCTCTACCTCTAGATGAACTTTCACCTTTCCACTCGGTCTTGCCTTTGTCTAGATTTGACTTTTTTGGTTCAGATCTACCATTTTCACCATTAGATCTACCTCTTCCTCTAGGGAATCTAACACCTTGACCTGTTTGTCTTTGCTCATGTCTTTTGTTCAATTTCTTCTCGGCCTTTAATGAAAATTGATAAGCCTCTTCAATGTTCTCCAACTTCACCATACTAATTTCCTCTTGGATGGAAACTCTCAAACCATTCAGGTATCTACTAATTCTTTCCACATCATCTTCATCATGTCTAGATCTGATATCTAATCTATAGAATTCCTCAGTATACTATTTTACCGAGCTATCTTTTTGTCTCAAACTTTACATTCGCTGAACTAGGTTAATCTGATAATCACAAGGTAAAAACTTTCCTTTCAATTTATTGACCATTTTACTCCATACCTTTATTTTGTCTTTGCCCTCCCTTTTCCTATCCAATTGCAAGTGTTCCCACCATAAGGATGCATGCCTTTTCAACTTTGTGCTTGCAATCTTCACCTTCTTATCCTGAGGAATGTTTTCATATTCAAAATACTTTTCCATCTTGGTGATCTAGTCCACCAATTCATCAGAATCCAACTTTCCACCATACTCAGGAGGATTGAAATGTGGTGTTGACTTTAGACTTGTCAAAGCCTTCAAAAATCTTTCTTTGCCTTGATCCATAATAGGTACAGGTTCTGCATTCACCTGTTCTTCTTCAATTTCATCATCACTAACATCTTCAAGATGTCTGCCTCTTCTTTGGGCTATTTCAATAGCTTCTAACCAAGCAGCAATCTGTCTTAGCATATCTACTAATCCTGGACTTGCATCTTTCCTCCCATGAACCATCTTGACAACCCTCTACAATTGTAGGTTAGATCACAATCTGCTACCCCACAAAAATTCAACTAGGGCTTCAAGAGGAACGTAAAAACCTAGATTTGAAGAACTAGATCAAGATCTAACCTCACTTTGATATTAGTTGATGCAAGGCAGAGAGAAAGAGGGGCTAAACAATGGCACACCCTAATGATCCAAGCCTGCACCACACATGTGGAAGCAATAAACAACAATAGTGAGAGAGAGAATGCCAGATATTTCATATATTATCATCAAATAGAACCATACATGTCGGGCTGTAAGGCCTTCCCGGTTACGACCTGATATTAAAATGAATCTTAGAAGTCCTCAAACATGCGAGGATCTATTACAAATCTTTGATCTAATGTCTATTATCTTCTATCTAAAAACTGACTCTAATCTACAACCAAACATCTACATTTATACAAGAAGTTACCAAGATGAGTCGGCCTTCAAATCAACAATCAATGGAATAAATAGTCAGATCTGGGACCACATGCTTCCCAATGATGGATACCAACATTAAATCCATGATCCAATATAAATGCACAAGTTGGCCACAATAGGAACTAAAACTAAACCCATCGGCAAGAAAGATAACGGAGCAGTAGACAGGCAATGCTGAGCACCAGTGAAATAATCGACCGCCCAGGAGAGAACCGACCACACTCAGTAACCAAAGGAAACCAACCAACTACTGACCAACTCGGTCAAATTAGGAACTAAGCAACACAGACAAACTCCAAATTATTTTTGGTGACACAGGATTGCCAAGGACCTGAGATGCTCCTGCATCAAATATGCATAACACAAAGGTAGATGTAATCCAAAGAAATATGATTTCAATTGATTGAAATAAAATTCACACAAAAAATTCATTCCAATTTCTTCAAACACATAGATTTGAAAGCCATTGAAATATCATCAACTTTTCATTGAAAGATCAAAAGCTATTTCAGAAAACATAAAACATATTATTTTTGTCTACTAAAAATTAAGTATCAGAACCCTACACCAATCTTATGATCGACCATATATAGTCATTTACATCATATCCTATAAAATTATCAGGGTTTCAAAATTAACCATAGTTTTGAAAAAAAACTAAACCACCAAAAACTATCTAAACATTCCCCAACTTCCTATAAGAAAATACCCTCAAAATGTGCTATCTAACTAGATAATCCATGCAACAATTGATTATGGTTGAGAAAATTCTCTTGATCTTGCGGACTGGGCTAGGTGTGATGGTGTGGTATGTGTTTATTCCATTCTTTGTATAAAATGACAAACTCCTTGACCACCTAGACATTAGGAACATTGACATGGGTCATCCTGTGCCTCCACATGTCTTTTTCCCATTTGATCTCCTTAATTTTCACCATGTGGGAAGGTAAGTGTCCTAACTATACACATAGTAGGGCTTCCATCTATGCCAATCTTTAAAGATCCTCAACCGTTAATAGTTTAGCTTCTTTGGCCTTCCCCATCTCTTCCCTTAGCCTCCAAAGGATGGCATTCTCATCCTTTTCTACCTTACAATTTTCATCCACACAAGACACATGATTTCACCTAAGCTCATCCATGAGAGAGCGGGTGAGTTTTCCAACTTCTTTACCAAGATTGGAATATTCATCTTTCCCTTGCCTAAGTATAAAATTGTACTATTCTATATTCCTTTTATAGGCATAAACTATGTCTTCATCCACCATTTTGGAGGAATTTTCAATTAGGAACTTGGCCACATTGTACCTCTGGACTTCATTGATTTGTGCCACCACATTGGCCCATTTTTTTTCCTCCTTCTCTGAAACCAGTGTCTGTGAATCCAACTCCCCAATAGATGAAATCAAATCATCATAAAAATTCTAACCACTCACCAAATAATGTCATGATCATCACGCCTCTTTGAACTTGATTGAGGAACTATTGGCTGACCGGCGACCTGGGGTAGAACGTTTGAGGTTCCTGAGTGACAGGTTGTGGGTTGGTTCCTTGGATTGCATCAATAGATTCTTCCATCACCTTTAACATATGTTTAAGTTATTTCTTGTCTTTCTCATCTTTCCAGGAATGACTTAACATCCTTTCTATAGAGGCCTTGAAATGGTGATTATATGCATCTATATCCGCTACTCTAAGTTCTATCTTCTCCATCTTGAAATTTCTCATAGTCAGTTCTTGAATTTCTTCTTCTGTCAGGGGCCTAGCCACCTCTATGACCCATGTCCCTATTTGTCAATCCACAAATATCCTTGAAGTGGATTTAATATTTTTGGGCTTCGGTGTAGTTCCCAAGCACCTACTGACCATATCATCCAAGGGAAAATAAATGAGAGTATATTTTATTTTCTTTATCACAACAACCTCTAGCCATTTTGGGGTTGCATAAGAGGTGTTTGTAACTAAAGTGGTTCAGTTAGGAGTGGAATTAACCATGCTTTGTGCACTGGTGAAATCTACATTATCATCTAGATCAATAGTAACATCTAGTTAGTATTCCATGTCTAGTCTAGGGAATTCTAATTCTTTCTCGACCATATTATTTTCAACTTCCTCTCCCGAGTCCAAATCAATCACTTCCTTTTCGTTTGGGGTTCCTTCTCTTTGTGCTTCATCCTGGATCAAGTTACCCTTATAGGAGAGATAACCATTGGAGGACTATTGGGATTCTTCTTTGGAGTAGTTTGGTTGGCTTTAATTTTTTATCCACTTACATCATAAATTTAAGCAGTTTTGTCAACAAATGTAATATGTGGTTTTTGTCCTTTTGAAGCCCTAGTTGATCTTAGTCCACAAGGTTGAGTCTTCTTGGCTCTTTGTTCATTCAACCATTTTTCTATTCTCTGAATGAAAAGGAATGTCTTAAATCATAGAATATCTATCTCTAGCACAGTACATTCAATTTTAGGTACAACGATGGGTTGAGCTTGCTAGTACATAGGCTCTACCAAAGAACCACCTTCTTCCTCTATACTTGTAATGTAAATTTTCCAGTCCTAAGCTAATTTTTTTTTGCAATGTGAACCTACTCCATAGTCTCTTCATCACTTCTTTCTCATTAGATAAATCTTCCTAGTAGTATTTGAGATGAGGTTGGGGTAGGAATCCTTCCCCGAGTAGAAGATGATCCCTAGAAAATCCCTTATTATCACAATTAGGCCTAGGTTTGTAAAACTAAAAATTAAAATCTGAACAAATCGACCTCAAGGTTGAGGGTGTATGAAATTATTTTACAATCACATGGACCTAGATCAGTTGGAAATGATATGTCTATTGCATTCTTAGGTGAGTACATTTTACTCACATGGGCTAGCTAGTGACACAATTCTACCAATACAAAATAGTCCAATGCATACTAGGGTAATTTGATAGGATGTCTATCATATTGTCCTACTCCGTGGTAGGTAAAGCGTTGGAATTGAGTATAAAATCTTCCATAGATACTAACTAGTTGTATTGCCTCCTTTGACATGTTTATTAGGAATACTAACTAATTCATGAGTTAATCTCCCTGAGAAAACATCATTAACCCTCTTGTAATTTTCACAAAATCTTCTCTTTTGTAGGTGAGGATAGTACTCATAAATTTTTTTCCCTTCAACAACTGGTTCATGATGTAGCCTAGTCCATTCCCTTGTACAAGCCAAATAATAGAACAAATATGAAGCCATGTAGAAACCCTAGCACCCAAAATGACCATTATTTAACTAAACATGTAATTCTTCAACTATAATTTCTCCCCAATCCAAAAACTAGGTTCCCTACAGGATTATTTGGATGAAGAAATACATCGAGTATTGAAAATAGAAGGCATGGTTAGGAACCTTAACTTGGTGTAACAATACCACCAAGTTCTTAATGTGGCATTTCATATGATATCTTTGTAAGAGTCCTAGGTAGCCATGACCCACGTTTCTAGAATTTTAACAACCCATTTGTGGCAATTACATTCCTATAAACCTTCTTTTTCTTAGAGAATGTGGACCAGAAATTTGATATACTAAACACATAATACACATCCTTGACTGGTATTCTTAGGGAAGCTATAACTATTTCCCTATCGATTTACAATAATATCTCTCCATTGAATTTCCTTATACTCCTATTCCCCGGGTCATATTTGTTTATACATTCCTTGACTAGTTCTAGGCATAGTAGGGCCAAGGGAAAGGTTGCAGCCTCCACTATAAGGCTCTCAACAATAGTGTTCATAATAAAGCCTTCTTCAGAGTTTTTATATCTTTCTACAAAATTATCAAGGTTGTACTAGACCCAAGAGGTGTCTCCTCACTCAGGGGATGAGAAGACTAGGCTCAAATCCTTTTTAAATATTTGAAAGGAAGCCCTCATGTCAATGAAATTCAAAAAGAAGAAGGAACAATAAAATTTCAAAAGAATGCTAGCATAGTGAGTTACGACAAGGACGTGCAATTAGACTCACCTTATAACTGAAACCTTCTGCAACTTCAAACCTGGAAAATCTGGTGTCCCCCATATGCTGCCTTCTTCTTCACAGAAAAAATGGTAGAATGGTACCCAAATCTTTCATTCATGTTAATTAATAGTACAAAATATTTCCCTTAAAGGATATTAATTACCTTATCACTTCTATGTGTGGGCTTGTCATTTCATTATTACTTCCCACACATGGGGACATCATGAAATTTAATAAAGTTGCTAGAATATTCTATTGCTGATCATTTCACCTTTTTCAAAATATGTGCCTTCCTCCTCTACTCGAATTATAGGTTACTCATGTTGAACTTCTTGAACCGTGTGAACCATTTCATAAGGTTCAATGAGTTCAAGTAGTTTAAAATTACATTTCATTTCCTTATAAATACAAAGGTGAGTGTAGAACATTAACAAAACATCAACTGACATAACACTTTTTGTATGATTGACGTTGAACCAATTGAATATGTTGAACCACTCAAACTCATTGAACTAGTTCAAGAGGTTCAATTGGTTCAATATTTTATCATAGTTTAACATAACGATGAGACAAGGAACTTTCAACATATTCTTGGGGTGTTTAATCGGTTGAACTAGTTGAACTAGCTCAAGGGGTTTAATGGGTTCAAAGGTTCAACAATTTCAACACTCCATCTTGCTTGTATTTTTCATTCATGACCATGGGGAAGGATACAAAGCAAAGACATAAGTACTAAGCTTTATTTTAACCGAGTTAGACACACATAAATTGAACATTTTGGGGGCATAGGTAACAGTAATATTAGCCAACTCATGTTGGTTCTATTTATAGCCATGATGATATACCATTTTGGGGGCATAGGTAATAGTAATATTAGCCAACTCATGTTGGTTCTATTTATAGCCATGATGACATACTCCTAGCATGATGTATTGGTACATTTCTCTATGGTGATGCACATTAAATTTGCATTGGTTTTATTTGCAGTTATGTTGTTCAAATTCCATTCACTACCATTTTCTCTATCATATTGTTATATTGAATGAATTTGGAGAGGTTATTTGCAAGTTGGTTTTTTAGAACAGTTGAACCCATCTTCCTACAACACACAAAAGCTTGGACATGTATTCATGCTTTTTGGGGATTATGTTCGAGTTTTTGTCCCTGTAATTTATTTAAGAAAGTAAATGTCTTTTTCACAAAAGTTTCTTTTTTTATTTAATCACATGGACATTTTTTAGTATGTGGGTATGGTAATGAAGATTGTAAATTTATACATTTGACCATGCATGTTTTCTCAATAGCTTATATTCGAAGAAATCTACTCTTTATCCATTTTTTTGTGGGACAAATTCGATTAGAGGTTTCATGGAGCTTCAAGATTTGTGGTTCAGGTTTTCTTATGCTAAGATTCTATCTGCAATGAGATCATGCCTAATTTGAAATCATTTTGATGAAGAAATAGTGACTTTAGATCAACTTCATTCTTAGCTACATGAACATGACTTGGACAAGTGTTTTGATAGATCATCAAAACCCACCTATTCTTGAGTCTTAGTTATATGTCTTTGGTAGTGCTTATCTTAGCATCTCCACCACTTGATGAGCCTAGTTAGAGTGGGTTGTAGATCTCCTATTTCCTACTGGATCACATGCAACTTAATCAAGCTCTAATACACTTGGTCTTTAGGTTTGTGTAAATGGGTTGTCTAATTGTAATTAAGAATTTTGGATGGTCTACTATTTTTTTAGTTGTGGTCTCCCCTTAGTTCAAATATGTAAAATTTGTTGAGGGTTGACTTATAGGTGGGATGATTATTTTTTCGCTCAATTTTGTTATTTTTGAGAGAGCATTACTATGCATCTTTTTTATTATTAATATAATATATGGAAAATTTATCACCTTTTACTAAAAAATATATGAAATATAATAAATAGAATATACAAAATATTATAGATTATTATTATAATTATATGCATTACAATTATACATTATATATTATATGTACATATATATTATAAACTCTACTAATTATACAAATATATAAATAATTATATAACTTCCTCAAGATTTGACAACTCTCTAATTGAAAAATTTAACTTAGGAAATGCTTTCATAAATATATTAGCAATTTGATAATCTATTCAACAAAATTATCACTTCACCACTTGATTTTTAATTAATTCATAAATGGTGATGGACTTATATCTTCTTGGACCTAACATTATACATATAATTTTTTGCTAGCATGGTAATGCTTTAATTATGATAAAATACAATAGTTGGACAATCTTTTGGATGTTGAGTTTCTTAATTAAGTCTTTTATGACAATGCTTATTTAGATACCTCTATTTGTAGATGATAGTGATGCTATTGTTTTCTTCTTATTTATCTAAGAAAATTTTCATGAACCAAGATGAAAGATGTATCTTTAGGTTGATTTTCTATCATTAATTCCGCCTACATAATTAGAATCTATATACCCAACTAGAGTAAACTCTCTTCCATATTTGTATCCAACTACAAGATAGTAACTACCTTTAATATATTTTAATATTATTTAAGCATCTTTCTAATGCTCAATGTGTGGATAAGCTATGTACTTGGATATAATACCACCTACATATGCAATTTCTAGTCTATCTATGGTAAGATACACGAGACTTCTAGCAAGTTGTCTACTCATTTTAAATCATAACTCACATGGTGTGCTAGATGGTTTATAATCATTCATATTAGATTTTATTAATACATCAAGAACATATTTAGTTTTGTAAAACATGATCTTTCCTTCTTAACAATTTGACATACCCAAGAAACAGTGTATTAATCCTATATCAATTATTTCAAAATTCCGTTTGAGTTGATCCTTGGTATTTCCAAAATGTCAGGTGATATTCTATAATAATTAAATCATCTGCATATAGTACAATACTAATAATTTTATGATGACTATGCTTTACATGCACATCTAGATCAAATTCTCTTAAAAAGATCTTAGGATCTTCATGGTATATTTCTTGAATGCTTGTATTCTTACTTGTGTCTTTGTTATAACCTTCATTTGATATACTTCAACTTGTGTTCCTTCTCATCTTTTAATGGATGAAATACCTTGATTTGAATCATTGGTATAAGTATATTTGTCTTCTATCATTAAGATTGGAAAGGAGGATAATATATAAGAATTATCTATTTCTACATCTTCATCAAACCATCCATTAATATTGATAAAAATTTCCATTTTATTAGGATTATAAAATCTCCATCCTTTCGAATCCTCGCTATAACCAACCATTAAGTACTTATCACTCTTCATTTCTAAAATGTTCCCCTTTTCATCAGTAGTGTGAGCATAGACATTCTATCCAAAAGATTCAAAATGAGACATTGTAGACTTTCTATCAGTCCATACCTTTTTTGGTGTTATACTTTTAACTAATTTTGTAGGTTTTCTATTCAAAATATGTTTTATAGTGTGACTTTCTTTAGTCTAAAATTTATCTTCTATATTTATAGTGTAGCATGCATCTAGCCATTTCTATTATAGTTCTATTCTTTCTTTCTAGAACCCTATTTTGTTGGGGTGAGTAGGAAATAGTTGATTCCTTCTTTATACCATGTTGTCTGTAATATTTTAATAAATATTTATTCATATATCCATTACATCTATCTATCCTTATTATCTTTAGAGATCTTCCTCTTTGGTTTTTAGTTAAAATTTTAAACTCTTCAAACTTATGAAACACTTCATCCTTCTTTTGTAAAACATATAGACAAATTCCTCTTGTGAAGTAACCTATAAAACTAAGATTATAACTCAATCCTCCAACTAAAGATGTTTTGAAAGGACCCATTACATCAATTCTAAACAAATGTAAAGGATAAGTAGGAGACAGTCTGACTTGAAAACTACATAGTTGAATCTTGATATCAATATCACAATTTGGATTGTTGTAGAAAATATCTCCTAATTATTAATTGATGAGCTAAAGAGGCTTGATAATGAATGGTTCATAATGAATAAAACTCTCTAAAGATTTTGAAAACAAAGTATGAGTTGGTGCAATATTGGGATAGATGACCTCCCAGGAAGTCTTGATTTTTGACCCTTGTGGGAATAACCTAGATGAAATGAGTTCTAAGTGTTCCATTCATTCTCATGAGAGATGAGTTATTGTGAACCACTAATCATGAAACATGGGTCAATGAGTTTGACTCAAAAACTACACAATTGAATCGTGATAGCAATATCAAAAATGTAAAGGAGTTTTTAATCTCCATTATCTTCCTTGTGGGAAACTTTCTATTGTTTTTTTTCTATAACACATCCTTCACATGCCTTATATTTTTTTGATGGTTTTTTAAATTCCATGCACCATATGTAGTTTCTTCATAAAATTGCGATTTTAGTGATAGACATGTCCAATATGCTCATGTAATCATATAATCATATTTGGTAATAGCACACATATGCACATTTCCATATGTAGTAATATATTATTAAAAAATATAATTTGTTCTTGATTTTACTAATTTTTGTCAGTTTATAATTATCACACGTCTTTAACTAAACTTTTGTCATTTTAGTACTCAATCTTATACCCTTGACTTGCAATTTGAGATGCAAAAAGAATATTTTGATTTGATTTTTGAAACTAGCTTAACATTTTTAACACAATATGTTTTATCTATATTGTTGTCATTTAATGACTCAAATTGTTCCTTATTGTGAGACATACAATGTGTAGCGCTAGAATCAACAATCCAATCCTCAAAATAGTTATTGTTTTTAAGTACAACACAAATAATACTACTTTTAGAATCTTATGAATTTGAACTTATTTGTCTTTCATTATATATCTCTATTTCTCTTATAACATTCATTTTCTTTATAATCTAGCTTACCATGTAATAATTATATTTTTATTTTATTTTATTATAATCATTAGAGTATACTTCCAATTTCTCTCTATTAGCTAATTTTGTAGTCTCTTTTTTATATTTTTATTTTCCCTCCTTCTTGTAAATGGTTTATAGGATCCTAAAAGGATTTTTAAGATTATTTACACAAAATATTTATTGTGTTTATTATTTCCTAGACAAGCAAGTCAACTTTTATTTTCCTTGGATTTTATTAAATGAGGGATTGTCTCTTCTAAATTTGATAATTTTGTATTATATAATTTTATGGAGAGAGTTAGGATCCATACAACATCTGAGTTTACATATGTACTCTTTAAAATATCTCATACTTTGATTTCATTTCTTTCAATACAAACTTCATTAAAAATTTCCCCGAGAAGTTTAAGCTTGTTTGTTATTGTTTCTTTTTTACCCCTTTTAACCCAATATCCATAACAATTTTGAAGCATTTGATTAATCTGCATACAAGATACCCAATCATAATATTTTCTTCCATTTAGTTTAATTGTTGGTAGAGGAATACCAATAGAATCCATTATACTAAATACCCTTCTTTTTCATATGATAATGAAACAAAATTCAAATTTATGGATGCACAAATTTTAAAAATGAGAATCTTTGACCAATTTTAATATTGATATTTTTTTTCTTTGTTGCAATTTTTCTTACTTCTTTTGTCACAAAAAATACTAGTGTTATCAACAATTAAACAACAACCTATATAGCTCAAAAAATCCACACTTCAAAATTTACATTTCACTTTGCCCAAGATTTAAAAGATTACTAACATATTATATTACAAACAGAGTAAAAGTATAAAAAAAATAACAAATAAAAATCACTTGAAGAAATGATTGAGTGATTCTTTGTTGAATAATCATAAAAAATGTTGTTGTATTTATAGACCTCATACAAATTCCTAGAAGATGATATTGAATGACTTACTAAAAGCCCCTAGAAAGAAAAATAGCTTGAAACTAATAGAATATTTTCTATGTAGAAAATTCTTAAAAATTAAAAAATGTAACAAATGACCACTATCTCTAGCATTAAAATCACTTCTAAAATAAATATTATCTCCAAAGATCATCATGAAGTTCGAGGACCTAAACCTTATTGATTATGACTAATATTTTATAAAATAAACATTAAAGAAAAATATCTCAAATATGCTTTACTAAAATAAATTTATGATGTTTCATTGTGATTCAACTGTATAGTTTTTGAATCGAGAAATAATCTACACAAACTTATCTCCCATGAATATAAATAATACATTTTGTCTTTTTGGGGATGGGTTATACAACCATCTAACTATACTTATTAATTAATTGAAAATAAAAATATGTAACATTCTAATATTTTAATTTATTTTAATAAATACAATCAAATATATAGTTTGATGATAGGATAGCCAATGTATTTATTGAGACCCTTAAGTTTTAAAAAGCAATTAATATACCAAATTTAGATCTTTGATTTGTGAGAATACAAGCTGTAAACCAATATCATGCTAATCTCAAAGGTGCACTTGTCTTTAAAAATATAAGATTGTGAAGCATTCATCAAATCAATGTAATGGTTAAATCCATAATCTTCTTTAAACAAATGATTAAGTGCTTAGTTATGAACAATTGTTTAATGTATTTGTAGGTAGAACAACTACATAAGATATTCAAATTGTGTGGATCACCATCTGAAGATTATTGGAAAAATTTGAAATCCCCAAACACAACCATGTTTAGGCCACAACATTGTTATAAGAGGAATTTGGGAGAGACCTTCAAGGAACTACCCACCTCAGCACTAAATCTATTGAACACACTACTTTCTCTTGATCCAGCTGATCGGGGTACTGCATCTCGAGCCTTAATGACTGAAGTACGTATACGCATACTTCACTCATACACTATTAAGATATGTTAGACAAATGTATTGGAATAATTAAAATTTATGTTCCTTTGATTAGATAATTTTAATTTTTTTATGCAATAATAAAATTGACCATTTCACTTAAATCTAAATTATAGTACTTTTAGATAACAAACTATTCATCTCTATTTTTAAACTTACATAAAAAAATGGTTTTGTTGTAAGAAGTTTCACATGTTAAGACTAATTACTCTTACGTGTCAAAATCTATTAGGAACTTAAGTCAATATTTTTGAGAAATAATTGAAGATAACAAGTAGTCATGTGTTGATGCAATGCTAACATCACTAGATGATTAGTTGATTTTTTATGAATCTCCTTGATGTGTGCAAGAAGTTACAATTTCATAGATTTCCTAGATGTTTAAATGAACTATTGTTAACTAAATAATATAATTACAAATGTGAAAGTAAAATGTCTCATCTTTCAAGCCAATAAATAAAAACTAGATGGAAGGTAAACAAGGACAAAAATTAGTTTTAAATTTTAAACTTGAAGGGTCATTTCTACAAACATAAATGATTTAGATCACTTCTGGAAATTATGATTTAATTTGGCATAAAAGATGGGTGAAACTAAAGGATGGGACATGTACTTTAGAATGAGTATAAATAGAGGTAGGTATATACGGAGTTGTATATTAACTCTTATAAAAAAATTATGCCACTTTTATACTTTTTAAAGTATAACCTACTCTAAGTGAGTCCAAAATATAAGGAAAAAATGTAAGATGTTTAATATTCACAAATAAAATTTTCCCCAACTTTGACTTGTATGTGACTACCATAAAGGTACATCCCAAAGTAAAGTTAGGGATACAAAATAAAAATTAAATATTCAAACACTATAAATAGATATAGTTATGGATGTATACATTCACTTTGATACACACTCTAATCCAATTTATAGGTAAACTAGACCATGCAATAGGATTCTAATTATGCACATTCAAAAGGAATGAAAAATGTTCATAAAAGATATTTTCTATCAGACAAGATGTGTATAATGTACAAGTGTCCAATACTATTGTTAGTTATTCTCTATCTATAATCTTTTTAGTGCAAGTATTTATACAAGTAGGCCATCAAAGAGGCTCAAAAAATATTTTGACAAATGTAACACATATTTTGGACATGAATTAATTATATGGGGTGATGAAATATGTCAACCCTATGCAATAAGTTCAAATTATATTTTAGGTATAAGTGGCACAAAAAACATCACGTGTTAGATAAGTATTGATATATTTCACATGGATTTGGATGCCACGCATATTGTCAACCTATAGTCTAGCTCAATAATAGCATTCACATCCATGTGCAAGGATGCATCTACAGTCTAGCTCTATATATATATATATATATACATATACATATATATATATATATATATATACATATACATATATATATATATATATATATATATATATATATATATATATATATATATATATATATATATATATATATATATATATATATATACACACACATATATATATATATATATGTATATATATATATATATATATATATATATATATATATATATATATATATATATATATATATATGTAGATATATATGTATATATATATATATATATATATATGTATATGTATATATATATATATATATACATATATATCTACATATATATCTACATATATATATATATATATATATATATATACATATATATATATATATATATCTGTGTGTGTGTGTGTGTGTATGTATATATATATATCTATATATATATTGGTATATATGTATATATACATACATACAGATATATATATACATACATACATACATACACACACACACAAATACATATATATATATATATATATATATATATATATATATATATATATATATATATATATATATATATATATATATATATATATATATATATATATATATAAAATTAATGTTGGGTGTAGTTAATGAGAATTGTATGCATGATTTTATAAAAAATGTTTTACATGGATGCATATGCATGCTACACATCTTGAGAAAATTTGATCATGCAAATGCAACAAAATATTTCATGTGGGTTAATAATCAAATCATTTATCCTCACTTGAAAAGTAATGGTTCGAACCTATTACATCAATTTTGAGTTAACGAAAGTGTGCATGAAGTTGATGAAAGTTGTATTACTTAGCTTTATCTACACAGTTCCTAGTCTTAGGTATGCAAAATGGTTTATATATTTCAATGCTAGTACATGTTTTAGTTTTGATTAGTATGTTATTGGTAGCTAGAGTGGCATGAGAAATTTTAAGTTTTTGAGATAATAATATAGAGTGTGTTTGAAAAGAAAAGGAAAATATGGCTTGAGTAATTGTAGGTTAAATACTAGGTGTAGCCTCAAGCATTGTGGAAGATTAATGATAAAGGAATTTTCTTTGGTCCCTCTTAATATAGTTTAATGATCATAGCATAGTGGCTTGATCATGTGGTGAGTACCTTTGAAATTTTATTCTTGAAGATGCACTTATAAATTTTTTCTTACTTTAAAGGCATATGACACATCATGAGTGTCATTGTGCTCTTTGTAATTTTGTAGTTAAAAGAGAATAATTGTCTTCACTTTTTGGTGTATATCCTTTTTTTTTTCCAAGAATTGTTGCAACTCATCTACTTACCCATTTTTTGAATACAATTTCAAGGTGGTGTGTGGTAAAACATGTTAAGGACATTACTATGCCCTATAGAACTATCTATACAAGAATGTTTGGTACATGTAAAGTTATTATCCCTAGTGCATAGATGAATGGTGAATGCATACAAGGTGTACCAAGGTTTTAACATTGTATACTAATAGGTTGGAAAAACTTCAATACTCTCCAAAAGAAAAAAAATAAATACAAAGGACTACATGTGACAAGGATGAAGCATTCAAGACGTTCCCCAAGTGTTGAATATGCCACATAAGGACAATGAATTTATCCCCATAACAAAGAGAAAAAATAATAGGAATATCACAATGAGTGATAAGTGTTCCATTCATTCTCATAAGAGATGGGTTCTTGTGAACTAATCCTCATCAAACATGGGTCAATTATTTTGAATCAAAAGCTACACAATTGAATCATGATACCAATATCACAACTTGTTTTGTTGCGATAAATATATCCTAATTATCAATTGAAGTGATTAAGGGGATTTAAAATGAATGATTTATAAGGAACAAAACTTAAATGGGGTTGCAATAAACGTAGTGTTAACATTGGAGGAAACTTCTTGATTAAGCACAATTGAGATGGAGTATTACTATGATGGCTAACCTCCTTGTAAATCTTAGTGCTCTACCTCTTTGAGAATCGCCTAGATGCAATGAGTGTTAAGTGTTCCATTCACTCTCATGAGAGATGGGTTGTTGTGAACCACTATTCATGAAACATGGGTCAATGAGTTTGAATAAAAAATCACATTGTTGAATCCTAGTAGATATTTCACAATTTGACTTTCTATGGAAAATATATCCTTATTATTAAATAATAGGAATCCCCTAGATGAATAATAGATCCCATGCAAATAATAAATCCCTAAACATATAGATCAATCCGCTACCTACAATTTTTACCCCTTAGGAAGAGATAAATACAATAGATATATGAAAAAATAATCCCATAAATAGGAATTTGTAGGAATCCAAATCTATATGTTGTTTGTCTATATAAACTACTCAAATGTTACTGTGTGCATGATAGATGATGATGATGACTTAAACCAATCAATACATGTATAATCAATGTATAAGGTGAAATTATAGGATGTTGCAAAGGCTGATATTGAACAATCTCTATGGGAGATGAAGATGATTTTACACCACTAATGAGGATTTCATCAAAGAGGATATGACTATCCTATAGAGTTCTCTAGAGCTGCAATATGAAACTCAGAAAACAATGATATTTTTGCAAGATATGAATTCCAAGTAGCTATGCTTGGATGAATAATGTCATGGTACACTAAATCAATGAGGGCCATGTATGTACCAATTACAATATGATCACGAACAAAAAAAGAGATGATTATTGAGATGGTGTCTCAATATGAGGAGTGGGAAATAAGAAAAAAGCCTTTGATCCATCGAGGCATGAAAGAATTATGATATAACAAAGAATCTCAAAAGTATCATGAGCAAAGGATATACAATCTACATGTGTAAGGGGAATGAGATAATGTGATATATGATCCTTTAAAAATGGGGAGATATGTGGGTCTCCATAGATCTTCGAAAGGCAAGTCTAAAGTCAATAAAAATAATCAATGTCCAATGTTCATTAGTGATCCTCCAAGCATACTTACCCTTATTTGAGGATGGCTAGGGGATGAGCCTACATAGATAAGGAAAAAAATCAATCCAAAACATCCAAGTAATTAACCAGATAGTAAAATTAGAAAAATATAAATAAAATATACTTGGAGGAAAATATTAAAAAAGTGCATGTATAGATCTGGAGATATTTTCACCTTTCTAATGCTACAAGTATCATAAAAGTTAGAGATACTGGTGAAAATATATGAGGAGAACCCATCTATCTAATCGTGTTCCTTATTTATTTTTTTGTGTAGGTGTAGGTGACACAATCATCATAACTATTCCAACAAGTACAAGATCTATTAGGAAGAGTGCAACTAGATTTAGGAAAAATACCTCGGTATAGAATGCCCCAAGCTTTTTTTTTCTGGGAACAAGATGCTCAAGTATTTTTGTACCTAGAAAATAACTCTAAAATTTATATTATAGGTTAGTACAATCTTTGGGATCCCATTTCAAGTTATCTCAATTGTTTGTCTATTGTTCGTCAATCTATATTTTTTGAATCTTGTTAAATTTTCTTATTTAGTATTCTATTCTAAATCATCATATCATCTCATTCATTTCAAACCCCAATAAATAAAGGATTATTCACTCACTTAGATCTTAATTCCTACTTTATCCTATTGAGACATCTTCCTTTTGATTGCACATTAGGAATAGGGGTTCTATCTACCTTTCTTACATTTTCTTATTGTACAATAACAAAGAAGCCACACATTGGGATGCGGGTACCACTTGCACATCAATGTTGTTTAAGGAATTGTTAATATTTATGAAGCCCTTAGGTTTTTAAAACTTTTGGAATGACTAAGATGTGGCATCACTCTCATCAATCATAGTCATTGGAGTGGTTCTTTCAAATTGACTCACTTGAAGTTGATAATTATGAAGCACTACACACAATTGAGTAAAGAAAGAGAATTCAAAAAGCTAAATATTATCTCTAATATCATTTTGTAAATTAGCAAAGAAAATACATTGAATATCAATATCAGGCACATGATAAGAAATATAAGCATGAAAATGCTTAAATCTATGAGTGAAATCAATCAACTTTTTATCTAACACCTTGTTTACAATGCGTTATATCCACGAGAAATCTTAGGACCAATATTATTTTGAAATTGTTGAATAAAAGAATTAGAAGCCTTTTGAAATGAATCAATAAAATAAGGAGGTAAATAACAATAGCACTACAAGGCCTTATCACAAAATGTTATAGTAAAAAGTTTATCCACGAGCTTATGATCATGAGAAAAGTCACTACACAATGTTTGAAAAGTTTTCACATGAGTCAAGCGATCATATTTACTAATATAAGTCTCCAATTGAGTAAATTATATGTATTGAGGGATAACAACACAAATAATATCCAAGGAAAAATAACTAGCAATGCCACAAATGAGAATATTGATTTTGGATTGAGTCATGTAGTCAATTTTTTGTTGTAAAGATGAAACAATTTAACCAAGACAATTGATAGTGGATTTAGTGGAAAGGTTGGTATGAGACATGTGTGAAAGATTTAGAGAATTATAAGAAATGGAAGGAACATTAGAATATGAAAATGGAACATTTTTGTAAGTAGGTATGTATGAAGGTTTGTAAACACATGGAAAACTTGAAGGAGGAGGAGCAATGGGGTTAGGAAAACTTCCAAGACTAACACATGTACTAGATTATTAGTAGGAACAAATGTAGTCATGAGAGGTGGAGAATATGTAGAAACCCTAGGTAATGAAGTAAGAATAGGAACTGGAGTCTCAAAACTAGTGTTAGGTTGAGTTAAACCAATACCTTGAGCACAATCTTTAACATGTTTAACATTGTTATGGATAAAATGGGAAATAATGTGTAAAAAATCAACACCATTCTCATCATTGCAATTCATCTTCCTTATCATTTATACTAAAGAGATGGCTTTCATATTAGATTTTTCTTGTCCTTACCATTACTCAAAATTTTCAAATTAATGGGAAAGATTTTGTACGTGAATTGGGGACACACTTAACATATTGTCTTCATCATGAGAATAGTGGAAGGAAGGATTCTCAACAATAGTGGGAATTCCATTGGTAGGCATGTGTGTCTCATCAAGATTCCTAGAAAACAAAGAGGAGTAACAATGAAAGAAACCCATAAGTCTACAACTTATCCTAACTGGAATGCTATAGGTAGGACTCAATTTTATAACACTCATGTACAAGGAAATGAAAGAGGGATATTGTTAAATAATGCAAAGAAAGGAAACTAAAAACACTTATCAAGTTTCTAAAACATGAATTAATTAAGCATAATTGCACAAAAAACCTAATGAGAGAACATAGAACCATCAAATGATAATGCATACAAAGGAGATCTAACAATAAAATCAAAATTTAAATGTTATATTTTGGGTTCTAAAAAATGTAGAATAAGTAAAAGGGTGCATAATGAAATAGATAGAGGTGGTCCACATTTTCTTAATGCACAATTAGAAGGAAGATTACCCAATAGGATAAAGTAGTACTTTAGTGCTAAGAGAGTGCACTGATACTTCATGATAATAATTAGGATCTAACTAATTATTCTAAGAACTTTTTTTAATTTTCACTAAGTGACATTTTGTCCATTGAAACTTTGTCTTCCAGTCACCAATCATGATGCGGTATCAATAGAAGCCCCATAACATAGTCTAGATAACATATCCTAAACTACAACACCTGAATCCAAACCTATTTGACACAATCATCAAATCATTCCCCCTTGGCTTCATCATGTTATTCTTATTTAAGTGTCAACCTTAAATCAATCATAAGTCACATCATACATATGATAAACCTATGCAGTCATAGATACAACATCTAGAGATATCAAGTAGTCTTCCATTACAATCGCACACTCCAACTCTTAACACATATTTGGATACAACCTTTTGAACATACATCAACATATGATGCATACTGTTAACCAACAAATACTAAGTTGACATCAATGACAACATCATAACTGATCAACCTAACATGAGATCTTCATCAAACACATACCATAACATACTCAACTTATCTTTGCATCAGTTATGCCAACGATCTCCCCCTTTGGCATTGATGTAAACATGAACAATACCAAGAAAATAAATACTCTCTATTAGCTAATATATATTTGTAGTTCTCTATTTTTGATCTCTCTCTCTCTCTCTCTCTCTCTCTCTCTCTCTCTCTCTTAGATTCTTCTCTCTTTACTTATTCTTCTCCCCATTTCACCTTTATTGATTCTTCTCCCCCTTTGAAAATAATTCCAAAGGCCCGATATGCACAATTCTTTATTTGTTGCAACTATCTTCATCTTTTTCTGATTACTTCCCCTAAGGAGTAGTCCCATCAACATTAATCCATAGTGAAAGATATGCCAATAAATCCACTAGATTGATGCATCAACAAAATTTTAGTTCTTTTTAGGTAGGGGTACAACCCCTAGTTGACTTATAAGGTACTCAAAAGTATCCTGAGGTAGTGGTTTTCTGAAGATATTTACTATCTACTCCTTTATTGGGACATATTTGAACTTCACCTCCTTATCCTACACTTTCTCTCTTAGAAAGTGATACTTAATTTCAATGTGCTTAGTCTTGGAATACATTATATGATTATTGAAAATATTTATTGCACTTGTATTGTCACAAAAAATAGTTACTAATTCAGTCACCTTTTCTTTGATACCTTCAAGAATCTACTTCATCCATGCAATTTGTGTATAATTTATAGCTACTGCAACATATGCTGCTTCTATAGTAGATTGTGAGATATGATTATGCTTCTTTCTTGTCCAAGATAAAATCCTTTTATATAGAAACAATGCACCATCACTTGTTCTCTTTGTATCATCAACATTTCCTGCTCAATTTGCATCAATAAACACACTAAAAGAGAAATCATCATCATGAGCATACCATAGACCATATTCAATTGTGCCTTTCAAATACTTGAATGTCCCCTTAACTAGAGCAATATAAGATTCCTTTAGATTTTCTTAAAATCTTTTCACTATTCCAACTGCTTGATGAATATCTAGTCTACTATAAACAACATATTGCAACTTACCGATCATAGATCTATACAAAGTAGCATCCCCTACATGAGATTCATTATCCTTAAAAAATTTACATCTTATTACCATGGGGGTTCCAACCAGTTTGGAGTCATCCATACCAAAATTCTTAAGTACTTCTTTCACATATTTGGATTGATTGATATGTATATATATATAGACACACACACACACACACACCATTCTTTACCTGTGAAAACTGCAATCCAATAAAGAATTTGATCTCCCCAATCATTGACATTTCAAATTCCTTCTTCATATCTTCAGAAAATGTCAAACTCATATCATCATTTCCTCCAAAGATTATATCATCAATAAACACTTTAACTATCAACAACTTATCTCCTTCAACTTTTAGGTACACATTACTATCATTACTTATTTTATTAAAACCAATCTGAATAAGATAAGAATGTAACCTTTTGTAGCTTGTATACCATGTGCTTGTCCTTTGTCAATGCAAAACCATTAGGTTGCTCTATGTAGACCCCTTCTTCAAGAATTCCATTTAAGAAAGATGGCGTGGCATCCATTTGAAAAACTTTGAACCTTTTATAAGTAGCCTAAGGAAGTATAATTCTTACTTCTTCCAATATTTCTAGTGGAGAAAAAGTCTCTCCATAGTCTAGTCTGTCTTCTTGTGCATAGCCCTTACACATAAGCCTTGCCTTATTTCTAATCTTATCTCCATCTTCATTCAATATTTTCCTAAAACCCCATTTGGTACTAATCACATTTTTATCTGTAGATCTAGGAACAAGTGTCCATGTATCATTCTCTCAATTTGATCAAGTTCTTTCTCCATAGCTTTTACCCAATCTTTATCCTTGATTGCTTCCTTCACTATGTTAGGCTCATACTTGGAAATCAAACAAGTACTTTCTCTGAGATTTATTTTTGTTAGAATGCCTGCAGTCTTATCACCTATAATCTAATCAGCGGAGTGATTCATCTTCACATACCTAGGTATCACTAGTTAAGGTTTATGACCTTCTCCTTCTGCTAGTTGAATCACTTCTTCCACAATATTTTGTTATGCTAGTTCATGCAATCCCAGTTCAATATACACAATCTCTTGATTATTATTTGTCACTTGCTCACTTGAATCACCATATTTCTCAGGGTATCCATCCACGTTTATATTTTCACTCTTAATCATTTTTCTAGTTCTCTTATTGAAACACTTATATGCTTTTCTTTTAGTAGAATAACCAAAGAAAATCCCTTCATCACTTTTTGGATTAAATTTTCTTGTGTGATCATCCCTCTTAATATAGCATCTAATACCAAAGACTTTAAAATATTTAGCACTCGGTGAGTGACCATACAATAGCTCATAAGGTATCTTATCAGTTCCTTTATTTACTTTCACCTAGTTCACTATGTAGACAATAGTAATAATTGATTCTTTTTGGTACATTTTTGGTACATCTCCTTGAATCAACATCATCCTTGCAACATCCACTATAGTTCTATTCTTCCTCTCTACAAAACCATTTTTTATTAAGTCATAGGTGCAGACACTTGTCTCTTGATTCCATTATCTTCTCAATACTTAAAAAATTATGCAGAAGTAAACTCACCTCCTCTATCATTAAACACTTCAAATTATTAACTAATTCCTTATCAAACAGTGCCTTGAATGCTTTGAATTTTTGGAATGCATCTAATTTATCCTTCAATAAAGTTACCCACATCATTCTAGAATGGTCATCAGTAAACATCATGAAATATCTATCACCTTGATAACTTCTCTATCTCATAGGCCCACAAAGATCAGTATGCACCAAATCAAGTACGCCCTTAGATGAAAAAGACTTTCTACTGAAAGTAGAACTAGTTAACTTACCCAACTGACATTCCTTACACATCATGTTGTCTGACTTGACTAATTGTGGTAATCCCCTAACTTCATTTTTCTTACTCACTTTAATTGAACTATCAAAATTTACATGACAAAACCTTATACTCTATAGAAAACTATCTTCAACCTTTGCATCCAAACAATTGTTCACATTAGTATTCAGATAGAATAAATTACTTCTAGATTTACTACTAGTATAAATCTCATCACCCAACCTTCCAATTATCCTACACATACCTCCTTTGATTTCCAATTTGTAACCTTTATCATTTAGCTAACCCACACATAAAACATTATATGTTAGACCATCCACAAGATAAACAACATCTATATTACTCTTACCATTCAAAATAATAATGCCTTTTCCTTTAAAAAAACAAGGTGTATTTTTGCCAAACCTTACCACACCACCATCAAATTCATCAAACTTAATGAACTTACTCTTGTCACCAATCATGTGATGTGAGAATGCACTGTCTATAATCCATTCATCATTATTTCCCATGTGAGAAACTATTACTTTTTCACCTTCAAATGGATATTCTTTAACTGTAACAAATACAATTTCCTCTTCTCATTATCTTCTGATTCTTCATTTGTCAATCCTTCATTAACTGCGACATAGGATTGTTTATTTCCTTTTCGCTTAAACTTTATAACTTATCCTTTTGTTCACCATTAGGACATCTAGATGCAATAAATCTAATCTTATTACATGAAAATTATTTCAGTGGTAGCTTGCCTTTGTACTTACCAGTCCCTCTATGTAATATCTTTTCTAGTAGTGCTTCAAGTTCTCCTTGTCTCCTTTCATCATCCAAGATAGCTTCAAGTTCCTTGGTGTAACTTAACATGCAATTAGAATGATGAATTAAATATTTATCTTTCCTTACTGATACATTAGACACTAATGCCTTGAAAGCTTCCTCAACTCTTGGAATATTGTTATCAAAGTTATTTAACTTAAATATAGTACCGATTAGTCCATCTATAGTAACATTGTCAAAAGTTCTTAGCTCATCTATATGAGACACTTTGATGGAATAAGTAGGAAATAAAGCTCTCAACATTTTACTTACCACACCATCTTCCTCAATAGTTCCACCAACACCTCTGATAGCACCAACAACTTCTTCTATTCTCTGGCCATATTGTGCAATTTTCTCTCCTTCTACCATATTCATTTCATCATACTTACCTATGAGACTGTCTTCCTTAGATTTTTGTACATGAATATCTCCACCATAGATTAGTTTCAACTTTTCCCAAATATCATAGGCAATATCAAGTCTATGGACATCAACATATTTGATATCAGATAAGTTACTTACAATAGCTTCTTTTTCTTGAGTATTCTCTTATTGTTCCTTTAGTTAATTGAGAGTTCCAATAGGTGTGGTATAATTGTGTGTGACATGTATCTAGTATTATGATCCCATACATTTTATATATAATTTCATTCTGTCACTCCATACCAACTAGTTTTCTTTAGTGAACTTGGGAGGTTCTTTCCTCATTATTGTGATATCTTCCTCAAGATATTTGGCTTACTACAAATAGGACAAAATATCTAATACCAATTTTTAATATTATGAGGTTCAAGATTACTCAGAGGGGGGTGAATCAGTAATCTAACAATTCAAAATTTTCATAAAACATTCAAAAAATTGCATCAATTAATCATGACTAAACAAACTAATGAAGATAAACGTCCACAACCATGCAACACATAAATACCAATATTTTTCTTGTGGAAACCCAACTGGGAAAAAACACATGTGAGAATAGTACCCATAAATAATTCTTTAGTATTATGAAATACACTCATTTAGGAGCTTAGCCCTGTTAGGAGCTTATAAATGCCCAGTTAAGAAAAAGACCCTTTTAAGAGTCATCTGGTTAAGGTATTTACCTCTATCCTTGTTAGGAGCTTTACCCTATTAGGAGTAACACTATTAAGGGATTTTAGACCCTAATTAAAGAGTCACTTGGTTAAAGGATTTACAAATCAGACCTATTAGGGTTTACCAGTTTAAGGGATTTTTTTGTAGAAAATGTTAGGAATCAACAAGTGAAAGTGATTTGATAAAATAGCACTCCTCCTCTACTAGTACAAATCTAGTTCAAGCTCAATCTCTACTTTACATCCAAAACATCCAAACCCTACAATCGCACAACTACATTTTTTGATCTTTCTCTTCCACACTTTCTCTCTCTCTCTCTCTCTCACACACACACACACACACACACACTTCACATAATACATCAAAATGATATATAAAACATTTTACAACTTAAGGCAGAAAAAAAACTAATACATTTGAATTTAATCATTACAATTCAAAATCATTCAATCCTTGAACCTTAAAACATGTTACCAATTATCAATTACAATTTCAAATCAATGTCGGCCTCAAGATCCACTGCACAATCAATTTGACATGGAAAAGTCAAACCACATCACACTTTCCAATATTATTGTATTATAAGTTAAAGAAATTTGATCATAACGATCCTAAAAAAGCTAACTAACCATTCCATGTTCAACTTCCACATCACTACGATCCTTGGAACACATAATCACTTTTCACAACATGGTACAACATCACTGGTTAAGGATCTAACTAATTGTTCTAAGAAATTCTTTAACTTCTCACTGAGTGATCTTCTGTCCATTACAAATTTGTCTTCCAATTACCAATCATGATGCAGTTACAATAGAAACCCCATAACATAGTCAAGATAACATATCCCGAATTGCAATACCAGAATCCAAACCTATTTGACACAATCATCAAATCATTCCTCCTTGGCTTCATCCTATTTTTCCTTTTAACATGTCAACCTTCAATCAATCATAAGTCACATCATACATATGATAAACATGTGCGGTCATAGATACAACATCTAGAGACATCAAGTAGTCTTCCTATTGGAACCCTAAATTTTATAAAATTTAGAATTCTAGATTCCTGGCCAATAAGAAAATTTCACTCTCCAAACATATGAAATACCTAAGATCGAGCATAATCTCACAGCTCCAACTCCAAAGAGACTAGTTCTGAAGAAGGACATGACACTAAGAAAACAAACATATTAGAAAGATCTAGGTCGACGACATAAAGAAGGAAAAAGGAAGCATCATAGATCAACATAACAAATACCAATTAGCTCCATCAACAAAGCAAGCACTAGAGACATAATGGAAATATTTTCTTGCTGATAGACTTTGAGCTTATTAGTAAGACATACTCTAATGAATATAAGGAAGGTCTATCAATGAAGTGTTACAGTGATATAGATCACCAATGCAAATAAAGTGATCAAGATGAGTACTTTTGGGTTTCCCCACTACCCGATGAATACATTGGTAAGTCCTATACCTATCATAAGAGGAACATTAAGTTTTTAGAGTAAGGGATATCAACAAAATGAATACTGATGGATCCTATCAGAATAGTTTAAAGCATCAAAGAAGGTACAAAGTGGCCAACTGATATTCGATGAGATGATCGGTATTTCCTATGCCGATTGGAAAGTGACAAGAAGACTTCAGAGAGGGAAGAGGATGGTTATGCCAATGGTGCTAGGAGAATTCATTTATTAGTGAAAAATACCCAAATGAAAGACTATTGTCACATCAGTTAAATTTTCAATATCTAAAAGAAAGAGTATTGTTAATACTCAAATCAAATGAGCTAATCCATCACATGTGGAAAATTTATTGGAAATCCCCTTATAGATTATAAAGAATAAATGCATTTCTCCTATTTTATAAGTAACCAAATAAATAGTGGTTTTACAAGAATTATGGATATACTAACAGTGTTGTTTGGTTGCTAGAATGGGACTTCCAATAATCGTTGGACCTAGGGATGAAGAATCAGGACCAGTTCAATAGCTTGGTCTAAATTAGATGGAAGAAGATCAATTGGACATTGATACCAGTCTCCTCACTATCGCCTGAGATCGGAAGATGAGTTATGCTACATACTAGAGTGATGTACAAGAGTTAGAAGCAGAGAAAGATAAAGCTGAGCTGCATGAGATTTTTTGAGAAGTATAGGAAAACAACGAAGGGTGGGTTCTAGTCGATTTCCAAGACGAGCTACTAGAGTTTATTAGTCTAATTACAATTAACGATGTCCCTTTTGTCCCATGATGCTATTTTAATTTCTTGATTAGTTTATAATTAGGTATGTGGGATTACCATTTTGAAAACCCATTTTGTCACGATCTGAAGCTAATGTCGCATCCCTTCATTGTTTATAAGAAGGGATACCAAGAACAAATAAAAAATAGAGGGATTCATGGTCAAATATTTTTGTAACAAATTTTGAGTATTGTCTCTTGGGAATACAAGGCAAGAGAAGGCATTATAGTTTGTAACCAGTTGATCATATTATGCTTATCTCAATATAAAGACCAGGTGTTATCAAATTTCTTATGGTGTTTTATCTTTCAATTATTGATTAGTTCTTTATAATAAATCTATTGGTTTTGATTTTTGTAGTGTGTGATCTTATGTTATTATAATTTGAATTCAGTTTTAGTTTGAACATCGATTTGAAGGATTGCTTGTCAAACTTCAAATTATCTTACTGGTCTTTCAAAAGAGGGTGAAAATCCATAAGACTAACTGAAACAACATATTTAAATTAATAATACACATAGATACCTTTGAAGTGATGGTCTCTCTTTGATAGAAAGTTGTTAAAATTGTCTTGCAAAGTTATACATAAGATCAATTAATTGAAATGATAACATACTTGAGAAGTGAAGGAACTAATATAAAATTGAATTAAGATATTATAATCATGTAATCCTAGAGAAATCTCAATTGATTTAATTATATTATACTCACAACTTACATTCACAACAAAGAAATCTTTTTCAAAGAAATTTCAATCATGCAAAGCATTATTTTGATATAGTTTACAAGTGTTCACAATTTTTCAACCTTCAAGAAGCATTTCTATCTTGAAGAGATCACAAAAGAGTTAATTCTCTATACAAAAGCCTCTAACAAACAAATTGAGTTAGAGGTGAAGGTTCACCCTCCTAGGTTTAGTGAAGCCTATAGTGTAGGGGAATCTGATAATTCCCATTCATTGGCCAAAAATAATTGAGGAAGTTTGAAAGAAAAATGGAAAAACTCTTAGATTTCCAATTTACAGTTTTGGGAACCAATAGATTAGTGACTCTACTAGGAATGTTTTTGTAAAATATTATTCTCAGATCTCTGGAAGACACTCTACTAGAAAGGAGAACCCATAAGAATAGAAAAATAACATTTTCCTTGAAGAGAGGTGATGATTCTATTCAATAAACATTTCAGTCAGTGACTCTATTAAGGGAGAAGATCTAGGAGATGAATTTTTTTCCTTTTTGAAAATTCTATATCAGAATGTATCAAAATAAATAATTGTTTTAGAGAAAACCATTTATTCTAGATGGCATCAGGTTGTTGGATCTCAAAGGTTTCAATGTATTCCAAATAATTTATTCCCAAATCTTTCACAACTTGTACCAAAGTTTCATGGAGAGTATGAAAAATAAATACTTGAGCATTTGGATGTAATCTACACATTCATAGAGGATAATCATATTTGTGTAGAAGATACAGTGATGAAGCTATTTGTCAGGACATTGAAGGATAATGCAAGAGAAGCATATGAATCATTACCTACACATAGCATCTCATAGTGGAGAAAGTTTGAGAAGTGGTTTCTTGATGTGTTTCATGATGTAGGAGAGGAAGAAGAGAACATATGCTATGAACTAGAAGAAATTTAGGATTACACCATGGATTCAAAATGCTATGCTTCTCCTATAGATGATTCTTTTAGTGGATGCAAAGAAAATGACAACTCCAACTGTGGATACATATTTCAAATACTCAAGCATGTATTGTCTGATGCAATAAAGGAACTCATTAGAGAAAAGAACATGAAAGAAAGAAAACCAGTCATTTATTCATGTGTTGATGACTCTTGTGACAAGAGGACCTATGAAATAGATGTAGATGATAGAAAAAAAATGAATAAAGAAGAATATTTTCTTAGTAGTTAAAAAAATTCAGATTTGTTGGACAAGGAATACTAGAGGCTTTCATATAAGAGTTTCTCAAAATTTCATCCATCACACATCAATTTTGATAGGGATATACAAGATGTAGAAGAAGAAAAGGAACTTGGTCATAGTTTAGTGCCTCAAGATGGAATTGACTTCGAAGATAGTGAAGTTTGTTACTGTGAGCAACATGATAACATGTCAATGTTTATGATAGATGGATATAGTAGTGAAGATGAATACATTGATAGAAAAATAAGTGAAGAAGAAAAATATGCTCACAAAAATGATCTTCAAATGTTGTGAAACGTTTTATATAATAAAATAAACATGGATAATTAGTCTCTTATCAGTATGTGGTTGCATATCATCTTTTCAAATTTTCAATTCCACTATATAGGGATGATGAAATATCTTCATATAGTGTTGTAACTAGTTAAATACGGAATGGATATATATGTGAAAAGGGGGGGAGAAATGTGATGTATTGAATGTGTGGGGGAATATAGGATCTATCCCTTATCCAAATTCCCAAAGAAGAGATCCAAATTGATTAATCACAAAGAAGTGACCAATGCACAAATGAATCAATCTATAGAGAATATGAAGAAAGGAGAAAACCCCTATAGTTAGTTATAGTAAATGTGTCTTAAATAATTAAATGAATTGAAGATAAATACTAACATCAAAATAGGGTAAATCTGGAAAAGACTATTTTCTGATGTCTGTGTACAGTTTCAGGAAATTCTGCAACCAAATATGGCTTGGAAATGCAGAAACAGAGAAAACCCAAAAACCTTTTATCTTTCAGAGAAAGGTTGTCCTTCACCTTAGGATCGGGGTAAGATCTTACCCCAGGGTACAATCTTGACCCCCACTGAAAGTTGTCCTTAACTTGAAATAACTCCAATGGAAATTCTATTCGTGGATCTCAGAAATTCATCGAAAAGGGTATCCAGATCTGTACTTATATTCATCATCCCACACCTGCACCTGCAAGAAAAAAGGTTTTGTTGTTTGGATGAGGGGTTTTCCTTGGTCAAACCCCAGTTTGTAATCAACCTTGAAATGTAATTGAAATTTCAATATATAATCAAAGTAAATGGAACTATTCACCTTGCTTATGTTGAATCCTTATGGAGGATTCAAATTCTTGAATCCACAAGTATGGATGCTCCAAATGAATGTAGAATTGTATGTAGGATGTCTCAAATCAATGGCATTAGATCTTAAACACCAATCTTGAGTAGATCTTGGAATAGGAAGAAGCTTGAATGAATGTGGATGAAGAAATCTTCAACAAGAGGGCTCCAAAGAGATTGAATCCTTCAATGACTATTAATGGATCTACTTAATGAAGTGGATCTTGAATGCTTCAATTCTTGAATTCTTGAGGATGTATTAATGCTTGAATGCTTTCCTTCTCCTTCTTGCTTTCTTGATCTCTTGATTGCACTTGAGAACTTGATGAAAAATGAGATGATCATGAAGTTTCTTGGTGAATAATGGATGTGAAAATGAAAGAGGAAGGCTTCCTTTTATAGTGATCTAGGGCACAAGCTTTTAGAGGGCCCAACATAGGGAAATTAAATTTCAATTAGGCCTTAACCCTTAGAAATAGACCTAGATTAAATACAATTTAAGAGTTTACCATTCCAAAATCCAAAATAGCTGACCCAGAAGTGGGAAATAAATCTTTCCGAAGCCTGACATCCCAAAACCTCCAGACTTTGAAAATTGGACCCAAGGTTAGGGTTGAGGTCTAATTTGACCTAGGTCAGAGTCAAGGTTGACTTTGACCTAGGTCAGAGTTGAGGTCAATGTTGACCTAGAAGGTCAACCTTGACCCTGAGGTCACAGATCTCAGATTCTCAGGATGAGGTGCCAGAAACAAGTGGAGAGAGAAGAAGAACATGGGGAGAAAGCTAGATCCATTCAAATACCTATTCAAGGCACTTGACATGACCCAAACCACTTACTCAGAGGTATAAACCAGTCCTAAATGGAAGTGCTTCCATTTTTCGATGATACATTTAGCCCCCACTTTAGCAAGAGCATGGACTCGACGCAAACTCTTGGTAAAGTAGATCATAATGAAAAGATAATCTTATTGAAATCAAAGGGACAAAGGAATCCTCAATCCCCCAGGGACTCAAGTCTTTGTCAACTCCAAGATTATAATAAGAAAGACATCTCTAGAAAAAGATAAATAAAGAGAGAGTGTGATTACCTTGCCCAATGAGAACTTATGTGCCATTGTAAACCACACATGGAAACGACGCAACTCACTAGTCAACCCATCAAGGATTCACCCTCAGAAATGTTCTATTGCATAAGAGTAAAACCAAAAGCAAAAGAGATTCAGTCTTAAGGACACCTTCGACCTTAAGGGGTCAAAAATTTGAAACTGGAGGGATCAAGAGATCCTAAATAAAAATCCATGCTTTAAGGATTAGTCACTAATCGATAAAGGGAGAAAAGTGCCTTGAAAAATAATACATGTAAATTGAAAGTGCGTGTGTGCAACAGGTGAGTAGAGTGTATGCCCCCATGTTAAAGTCATTGCTAACACTTTAACTGGAGCAATGGATTTAATGAAAACATAAATAACTCCACTGATTATGTTTCCACTATGAGATGCCCCCAAGTGAAGACAAATCAAGGGAAATACCACATAAACATACAAAGAACACATAATACCTACCGTGGGGTTAGTATGGTCATAAGATAATATATATATGATACTATTACAAATGAATTGACATCATTCCCTAAAGAAAGTAGAACTAAAATCACAATGGAGGAAAGAACACATAAGAGATACAAAGAAGAGTATTTTCGGACCACAATCTAGAGACCAAAAAGATTCAATTCTACCAAGTTGCAAATCCAAGCAGACTACACAAGGAAACATGTAGTAACAATAGCACAAGTACAACATAACATGAAACAACATATAGAAGAATAGAGATACATATAGAAGAATTGTACAACATGTTCGATTCCTTTATCACCTTTCACCAAAAAAGAAACAAGGGTCGTATAAAAGAATCTAACTACATTTAGGAAACACATCATGAGAGAAGCACAGTACAACATTCAAACACAAAAAAAAATACCATAAAGGACAAGCCAACCAAGTGTGCTACCTACTCTCCCCACCTTGTTTTATATCATTTAGGGAAGGTGGGTAACTTGCAAGAGGGACTATATCCAACACAGTAGGAATGATAGCCAGTTCCAAACAAGGATCCTTTTGAGAATCATAATGTTCGATACTTGGTGTAAGTGTCAATTGTGATGAAAGCATATTAGATAAATCAATGTCAATGTTAATAGTCTCATATTCATCATTAGTATCATCAAGAGTATCTTCCTCATCCAGATTAATCAAAATAGGATCTAAGATATGAATAAAATCATCATAATCTTGTATTTTAACATCATTATTAGTAGTAACTTCCTCTAACACATCATGCATAGACTTGTCAAAAGAAGGTAAAGAAATTTGAAGAATAGAAGTACGAGCCTTTGCTTGAGCACGACGCTTCTTACAACATTCATTAGTAGATCGATTACATTTTGTCTTGTTTGAAATATGTTGAGAACTAGGAGGAACAACTACCAGATCCTTCACAAGCTCTATAGGATGATTAGTAGGATTCTTAGCGGATTGACAAGAAACACTAAAAGCTTGATTAACAAAACTAGAAGCCATGGATAAAGGAGGTATGGAAGGTGTAGGAAAAATACCATGATTAAGATCTAGCGGAGGCATGCTTAACTCAAGAATTTTTCAATGCTTATAGGATTGATATGAATGAAAAAGATTATCAGGTCGAGAAGGACATGAATTAGGTAATGAAGGCCAAAAGAAGTAAAGGGTAGCACAATCCCTAGGCCAAGAAGGTTGATATAAACTATGATTAATCATCTTCACTTCTTCATCATGAATAAATTTAAGATACTTATGGATAGGAGAAGCAACAACATGCATGGAATTTAACCATGAAAAACCAAGCTTAACATGAAATTGATCAAAAGTAGGAACAACAATGAAGGTAGTGTTCACAATTTTACCAAAAAGTTCAATCGGAAAGTTAATGGAACCAAATGATGGATGCAGAAAACCATTACAATTTTTAATCCACACATCTGATGTATCATAAGAATCATGTTGCAAGTTTTTCATAAAAATATTTTCTTTAGTAATAACATTGACTAAGGATGTAGGATCAACAAGGCAACCACACATAGGTATCTGAGAAATCCTAGTATAAATGTAAAGGGGACCATCAGGAGCTTTAATAGTCTCAGAATCATCAAAGGTAATCAAAAGTTCCCAAGGTCTTTTATTCATAGGTTATTTTTGAGGTTTAGGTTGAGATTTCAGTTTAGGCTATAGTTTTGGTGTAGGTTGAGGTGGAATTTGAGGTTGAGCTTGAAGCTGAGGTGCAGATACAGATTGAACAACATGCTCCAGCTGATTAACAATGTGGTTAAGATCATCCATCTTTGAATCATAAATAATATCCATAGAAGATGGTTGAGAAATGGTATTAGTATCATTTGTAGGTAAATGATTCATATAGATTTGAAGATTTTGATTAGGAGAGATAGATTTATTCCCACTACCATCAAGATTATCAACAGAGAAGGCAATAGAATTGATTAAGTCTTGAACCTTATGTTTTAAAGAATAACACTTCTTAGTATCATGACCATTCTGATGATTATATTGACAAAAAGCATTAGGATCAAAAGATTTGGATTCTACTATAGCAGGTAAAAGAGGATGAATAGGAGGTAAAGTAATCATGTTAGTAGTTAACAACCGATTCATAATAGAATGTAAAGATTTAGAGAGAGGAGTAAACATATGATTTAATCAAAAAGTAGTGGATGCAGAAATGGCATTGTGGGATGCAACAACAACTTGATCAGCAACTGCATTCAATTGTTTGGTTATCTTGACATAGTTGTTGAATTTTTGAAATTCATTCAGATTAGGAGTGACATCACTCTTATCAACTAGAATAGGAGCCATTGGAGTATTTCTCTCAAATTGAATCACTTGTAATTCATAATGATGAAGCACTGCACAAAGTTGTTGAAAAAAGGTAAATTCAGTAAGTAGAATATTATCTCTAATATCCTTTTGTAAATTTGAAATAAACATACGTTAAATATCCATATCAGAAACATGATAAGAAATCTGAGCATGCAAATGCTTAAATCTACCAATAAATTCCAACAATTTTTCCTTAGTGTTTTGTTTACAATGCATCAAATCAGTCAAAGACACTTGCGGACCAATGTTATTTTGAAATTGTTGAATAAAAACATTAGCAAGTTTTGCAAAAGAATAGATAGAATAAGGAGGCGAGGAATAATACCATTGTAAGGCCTTGTCATGAAAATTTATAGCAAACAACTTGGATAAAATCCTATGGTCATGAGCATAATCACTACAAAGGATTTGAAATGTTTTGACATGAGTAACAGGGTCTCCCTTACCATTGTAATTCTCAAGATGATGCATATCAGCTCACTAAGGAATGCGAGTACGAATGATGTCTAGGGATAAAGGACTTCCCATGTCACATGTAGGAATGCTAAACTTGTTTTGAGTCAAGGATGCAAGTTGTTGTTGTAAAGATGACACAGTTTGAGCCAAATTGATGATTATTTAATTATTAGAGGAAATAGGAGACATAGAAACATTAGGTACAATGTATGAAGCAGCAGGAATGGAAGACACAATTGGAGGAACACTTGGAACCATAGTTGGAAGAGGATTGGAATAAGTAAAAGGAACATTATGATAGGAAGGTTGTGATGTAGGAAGGGACACAGGAGGAATGCTCATAGGAAGAGAGGGAACCATCGTAGTCACCAAAGGAAGAGTATAGGTAGGAATACTAGGTAAAGAAATGGAAGAGGGTTACACACTAGTGACAAGAGGAGTAAATCCTAAATCTTGAGCTTCTTGAGCTAAAGGTTTAACATTTGAATGCACAAGATGAGCAATACCACGCAAGAGATTAACACCTTGATCACTATTATGAAGAACTTTCTTAAGAGCCTCTATAGCTTGAATAGAATCTTGATTATGGTTTTCTTGAATAAGACAATTACCCATTTTATCGAGTTTGGTTGAAATTTTTTGGACTTGTTTAGGAGGAACTCTTAAAGCATCATCCTCATCATGGGATGAGTGAGAAGAGTTTTTCTCCATAGTAGGAGTGGAATCATGAATAATCATATTGTCATCGAGGATCCTAAGGAAAGGAGAGGAAGACTTAGGATCAAAGGCACTGATAAGTCTACGACTTTGTCTAACTGAAATATTATAAGTAGGACTAGAGATAGTAAAGTTCATATACCAATGCAATGTAAATGAACTAAACTAGGAAAAGACAAAATATTTTGATTTTATATAAGATGCAAACACATAAAAGAAATCTAATACATGCAAGACCTACCACCATAAAAGAAAGAGTTAAACCAAAAATCTAACACAATAGGACATATAATTCCACAAAAGAAAGGGGTAAGCATGTCAGGTTCACCAAAATGTAACTGGTTAAATGTGGAATGGACATATATATATATATATATATATATATATATATATATATATATATATATATATATATATATATATATATATATATATATATATATATATATATATATATATATATATATATATGAAAAGGGGGGAGAAATGTGATGTATTGAATGTGTGGGGGAATATAGGATCTATCCCTAATCCAAATTCCCAAAGGAGAGATCCAAATTGATTAGTCACAAAGAAGTGACCAATGCACAAATAAATCAATCTATAGAGAATATGAAGAAAGGAGAAAAACCCTATAGTTCGTTATAGTAAATGTGTTCTTAAATACTTAAATGAATTGAAGATAAATACGAACCTCAAAATAGGGTAAATCTAGAAAAGACTATTTCCTGATGTCTGTATATAGTTTCAAGAAATTCTACAACCGGATCTGGCCTGAAAATGTAGAAACAAAGAAAACCCAGAAACCTTTTGTCTTTCAGAGCAAGGTCATCCTTGACCTTAGGATTGGGGTAAGATCTTAACTCAGGGTACACTCTTGACCCCCACTAAAAGTTTTCCTTGACCTAAAACAACTCTGACATAAATTTTGTTCATGGATCTTGAAAGTTTTCTGAAAAGGGTATCCAGATCTATACTGATATTCATCATCCCGCACCTGCACCTGCAAGAAAAAGGGTTGTGTTGTTTGGATGAGGGGTTTTCCTTGGTCAAACTACTATTTGGAATCAATCTTGAAATGTAATTGAAATTGAAATATATAAACAAAGTAAATGGAACTATTCACCTTGCTTATGTTGAAATCCTTGTGGAGGATTTGAATCCTTGAATCCACAAGTATGGATGCTCCAAATGAATGTAGAATTGTATGTAAGATGTCTCAAATAAATGGCATTAGATCTTCAACACCAATCTTGAATAGATCTTGGAATAGGAAGAAGCTTGAATGAATGTGGATGAAGAAATCTTCAACAAGAGGGCTCCAAAGAGATTGAATCCTTCAATGGCTATCAATGGATCTCCTTGATGAATTGGATCTTGAATGCTTCAATGCTTCAATTCTTGAGGATGAATAAATGCTTGAATGATTTCCTTCTCCTTCTTTCTTGCTTGATCTCTTGATTTCACTTGAGAGCTTGATGAAAAATGAGATGATCATGAAGTTGCTCGGTGAATAATGGATGTGAAAATGAAAGAGGAAGGCTTCCTTTTATAGTGATCTAGGGAACAAGCTTCTAGAGGGGCCAACATAGGGGAATTAAATTCAAATTAGGCCTTAACCCTTAGAAATAGACCTAGATTAAATACAACTTAAGAGTTCACCATTCCAAAATCCGAAACAACCAACCCGAAAGTGGGAAATAAATCTTTCCGAAGCCCGACATCCTGAAACCTCCAAAATTTGAAAATTTGACCTAAGGTTAAGGTTGAGGTCTACTCTGACCTAGGTCAAAGTCAACCTTGACTTTGTTTGAGAAGGTCAACCTTGACCCTGAGGTCATAGATCTCAGATTCTTAGGACCAGGTGTAGAAACAGGCTGGAAATAGGTGGAGAGAGAAGCAGAACATGGGGAAAAAGCCAGATCCATTCAAAGACCTATTCAAAGTTCTTGACATGACCCCAAACCACTTACTTGGAGGGATAAACCAGTCCTAAATGAAAGTGCTCCCATTTTTTGATGATACAAGTGTAAACAATATGCCAAATTTTAGGGATGGATAGTATGATGATGAGAATGTGATATCATTATCAAAGGAAATGACAAAAGAAATGGGTGATGTTTTAGATCTTGACACTATGATAATTTTGAGGAATAAGTTTGATTCTAAAGTTTTGGATCTGTGTGAGGGGGAGGATAATCTTGAGGATGTTTCTAATTTCATAGAAGAGAAGGTGATTTTACAAGGCTGTATTAATAAAAATGAATTCACTATTCCTTGACCACCCACATGTTTGATGTCTTATAATAATTTTTATTGTAGTATAATTGGTGATTGTGAGACTGAGTTAGAATGCAATTATGAGTCAGAGAAGTTTGTACATGGTAAATATATTTACAAGAGGTGTGATGTTGCACATAGTTGTGCATTTTGTGATAAGGTAAGATGCATTAAGGAGTACTTGTATGATTTATTTAACTTAAGAATGAAGATTATCAGAGTGTGTAAGTGTTAAGAATGGATGATAAATATGTCCTATGGGGGAGTATTTGGAGTCATTTTTTAGCATTTGTATGTTGCATTCATGATTGTGGTTGTCTTTGATGTCAACACAGTGATCTAATGGAAATTAGCAAAGAAGCAAACAATGTTTGAATTAGCACATGTGGAGTATTGAAGATCAATCTATAGAAAGTTGAGGACTTACTTCATATTGTGTCTTGAGATAATGGCCAAGAGTGTGCACAGAAATTCAATTATTCATGACAGTTATGTGTAATTTAGTGGAAGCAGTATTGAGGCAATGTTCTTGAGAAGTGACTTGTGGTAAATGGATGATATCTCCTAATCAAGATAGAATCTAGGCATGAAAATTTGTATAGTTGATGAAGACATAGTGATAGTGATGTGGACATGACAACATGGTCAAAGATCTCATGAGTGAAGAATTATTTTTTTTGGAAGCCGACAATTTTATGTAATTGTACTAAAATATTATGTAACGTGTAAAGGTTTATATTTTGTAATTGGTTAAGCCTTTTTGGCCAATTCATTTATAATTATTTGAGTGTGGTATAAAGGAAGGAAGTATGTATGTAAGGAATAGAGATGAATTGCAGAATTGAGCAATATATGATGTAAGAGGATATGTGAATTTCAGAGATCTGGTGAAGCAATTGGTGTGGTTTGGCACAAATAGAGGAGAAAAGATAAGTTGTTGAGATCAATAATTATTTGGTATTATTCTATTTTGATAATACAAAGATCAGTTGGATAATGTGTTCAGTGATCTTTCCCCTGAAGCTGTTTGGACAGTGGGTCCTTCTATCTTCCATAACTCCTAACCGGGTTAGAATCTTCTAACATGGATTCAAAGTCTCCTAACATGGACTCATATGTGTTGAATGTATTTCATAAGGCTCCTAACAGAGTCCATCCTCTCACAAGGAATTTTTATATTGGTACATATTTTGTGTGAATCATTCCCACCGGGGTTTACTCTCTAATCAAGAGGTTCCCTAGTCAACATAGCTTGTGTTATTGTGTTGCAGTGTATGTTTATCTTTCTATGGTTGTTGCTTAAATTGATTACATGGTTGAAATCTATTAATGGTGATACAATTTGTATTTATCTAATAACTGATTCACCCCCCCTCTCAGTTATCTTGTTGGACTTTACTTTCTAACAGTAAGTGTTGTTGGTTAAGGAAGGATCCAACACATTTTATCAAGAAAATCTTAGTATTGTCTTCAGATTGATGAGAATGGAATGTGATGATAATAATACTTTTGACAAGGGAAAGTGTTGATTCAATATTTTTGGTTTCCTGGGGCCTCCAAATAAGAGCTAATCTAACTATTGAAATATGCAGTGGCTCTATAGCTCACTGGATAAGGAACTTGGTCTTCTTCTACCAGAGATAGATGAATTCTTGATATTCCCATAGGGAGAATACATCAACAGAAAGAGCCACTATTAGAACCCTAAATTTTGAAAAATTTGGAATTCTATATTCTAGGCCAATAAGAAAATTTCACACTCCAAACGTATACAATGTTTGAGATCGAGCATAATTTCATAGTTTCAACTCCAAAGAGACTAGTTCCAATGCATTTGTCAAATGGTCAATTTCCAAACATGAGTGATCATGATAGAATATATCGATGATGAAGTATATGGTACTAAGGAAAATAACATGTCAGAAAGACCTGGGCCGATGGCATTAGATGGGAAAAAGGAAGCATCAATGATCGAAATAACAAATGCTAATCAATTCTGTTGGCAAAGAAAACTCAAGCGACATAATGGAAATATTGTCTTGTTGATGGCCGATGAGGTTATTAGTAAGACATACTCTGATGAATATAGGGAAGGTCTATTGGTGAGTGTTATAGTGATAAAGATGATCAACGTGAATAAAGTGACCAGAATGAGTACTTTTGGGTTTCCCTGATACCCAATGAATACATTGGTAAATCCTATACCAATCGAAAGAGGGACATTAAGTTTTCAAAGTAAGAAATCAAGAAAGCCAATATCGATGGATCCCATCAGTATATTTTAAAGCATCGGAGAAGGGATAAAGTGGTTGGTCGATCCCTGATGAGATGATTAGTATTTCCTATGTTGATTGGAAAGTGACAAGAATACTTCGGAGAGGTAAGAGGATGGTTATGAAAATGATGCCAGAAGAATTCTTTTTTCAGTGGAACCTACCCGATGAAAGACCATTGTCACATCAGTTAAATTTTCAAAAGCCAAATGAAAGAGTGTTTTTAATGAAAGCTCAAATCAAATAAAGTAATCCATCATAGGTGGAAAAATTATTGGAAATCCCCTTACAAAATGTAAAGATTAAATGAATTCCACTTGTTTTATAAGTAACAAAATGAATAGTGGTTTTACACTAATTTCGGACAGATTGACAGTGTTGTTTGATTTCTATAATGGGACTTCCAGTAATCATTGGCCCTAGGAATGAAAACCTAAGACCAGTTCAACAACTTGGTCTAAATCAAATGGAAGAAGATCAATTAGACATTATTACCAGTCTCCTCACTATCGCCTAGGATGTGAAGACAAGTTATGTTGTATACTAGAGTGATGTGCTGGAATTAGAAGTAGAGGAGGACAAAGTTGAACTACATGATTTTTTATGAGAAGTACAAGAGAAAAATGAAGGGTTATTTCCAACTGATTTCTAGGATAAGCTGCTAGAGTTGATTGGTTTGATTCCAATTAACAGTGTTCCTTTTGTCTTGTGATGTTGTTTTAGTTTCTTGATTAGTTTGTAATTAGGTATTTAGGATTACCATTTTGAAAACCCATTTTGTAACTGTTTGAAGCTAATGTTGCATTCCTTCATTTTTTATAAGAAGTGATAGCAAGACCGAATTAAAAAAAGAGGGATTGCAGAAAAATATTTTTGTAACAATTTTTGAGTATTGTCTTTTTGGAATACAAGGATGGAAAAGGCATTATAGTTTTTAACCATAGGATCATATTATGGTTATATCAATATAAATACCAAGTGTTATCAAATTTCTTATGGTGTTTTATCTTTCAATTATTGATTAGTTCTCTATAATAAATCTATTGGTTTAGGTTGCTGCAATGTGTGATCTTGTGTTATTATAATTTGAATTTAGTTTTAGTTGGAACATCAATTTCAAGGATTGGTTGTCAAAATTCAAATTATCTTATTGGTCTTTTGAAAGAGGGTTAAAATATGTAAGACTAACTAGAACAACATTTTAAATTAATAATACATATAGATACCTTTGAAGTGATGGTATCTCTTTGATAGTGAGTTGTTAAAACTATCTTGCAGAGTTATACATAAGATCAATTAATTGAAATGATAACATTTTGAAAAGTGAAGGCACTGATTAAAAATTGAATTAAGATATTAGAATCAAGTAGTCACAAAGAAATCTTAATTGGTTTAATTATATTATACTCACAACTTACATTCACAATAAATAAATATTTTTCAAAGTTATTTAAATAATGCAAAGCATTCTTTTTGTAAATTTTACAAGTGCTCACAATTGTTCAACCTTCAAGAATCATCGTCACCTTGAAGAGATCATCAAATAATTAAATTCTCTATACAAAATCCTCCAAAAAAAAGATTGAGTTAGAGTTGAAGGTTCACCCACCTTGGTTTAGCAAAGCCTGAAGTGTAGGGGAATTTGATAATTCCCATTCCTTGGCCAAAATTGATTCAAAAGTTTGAAAGAGAAGAAGTGGAAAAATTCTTGGATTTCCAATCTGTGGTTTTAGGAACCAACACTTCCATAACGATCACACACTCCAACTCTTACCAAATCTTTGGATCCAAAATTTTGAACATACATCAGCATAACATGCATATTTTCAACCAAAAAACACTAAGTTAACATCAAGGAAAACATCATAACTGATCAACCTAACATCAGATTTGTATCAAACACATACCATAACATACTCAAATTATCCTTGCATCAGTTATGCCAACAATCTGCCCCTTTGGTATTGATGGCAACACAAATAATACCAAGAAAATAAATACTCTATCTTAGTTGATATATATTTGTAGTTCTCTATCTCCGATCTCTAGTTCTCATCCTCTCTTGCTTGTCATAGTTTCTCTCCCCCTTTACTAATTCTTCTCTCTTGACTTATTCTTCTCACCCTTTTGCCTTTACTGATTCTTCTCCCCATTTGAAAATAACATAAAAGGTGCAATATGCCCAAGTCTTAATCTGTTGCCACTATATTCATATTTTCGTGACTACTCCCCCTAAGGAGTAGTCTCCTCAACATCAATCCATAGTGAAAGATATGAGAATAAATCTACTTTATTTATTTATCAACAACATTTTAGGTAGGGAAAAACCCTTAGCTGACTTCTAAGGTACTCAAAAGTATGCTTAGATAGTGGATTTGTGATGATGTCTTCTATCTTCTCCTTTATTGGGACATATTCGAACCTCACCTCCTTATCCTACACTTTATCTCTTAGAAAGTGATACTTAATTGCAATGTTCTTAGTCTTGGAATGTATACAACACTCTTGGAAATAGTTATTGTACTTGTATTGTCACCAAAAATAGTTAATGATTTAGTCAAATTTTCTTTGATACCCTCTAGAATCTACCTCATCCATGTAATTTGTGCATAATTTATAGTTACCGCAACATACTCTTATTCTATAGTAGATTGTGAGATAAAATTTTGATTCTTTCTTGTTCAAGATACAAATCGTTTACGTAGAAATGATGCACCACCACTTGTGCTCTTTATATCATCAACATTTGTTGCCCAATCTACATCAGTAAACAACTTAAAGAGACATCACTATCATGAGCATACCACAGACCATAGTCAATTGTCCATTTGAAATACTTGAATATCATCTTAACTACAACCATATAAGATTCCTTGGGATTTTCTTGAAATATTTCCACTATTCCAACTATTTGAGCAATATCTGGTCTTCTATAACCAATGTACTACAACTTACCAATCATAGAATTGTAAAAAGTAGCATCCACTACATCAGATTCATCATAATTAAAAAATTTACATCCTATTTTTATGGGGGTTCCAACCAATTTGGAGTCATCCATACCAAAAGTCTTGAGTACTTCTTTCATATATTTGGATTAATTGATATATATATATATATATATATATATTAATATTAATATATATACATACATACATACATACATATATATATATATATATATATATATATATATATATATATATATATGTATGTATATATATTAATATATATATATATATACATATACATATATATATATATATATATATATATATATATATATGTATGTATATATATTAATATATATATATATATACATATACATATATATATATATATATATATAGATATATATATATATAGATATATATATATAGATATACATATATATATATATATACATATATATATATATATACATATATATATATACATATATATATATATATATATATATATATATACATATATATATATACATATATTCTTTAGTTGTGAAATCTGCAATCTAATAAAGAATTTGAGCTCTCTAGTCATTGACATTTCAAACTCCTTCTTCATCTCTTTAGAAAATGTCAAGCTCATCTCATCATTTCCTCCAAAGATTATATCATCAACAAATACTTCAACTATCAACAACTTACCTCCTTCAACTTTTAGGTACACATTACTATCATCACTTGTTTTGTTAAAACAAATTTGAATAAGATAAGAATGTAATCTTTCATACCTTGAACTTGGTTCTTGATTTAGTCCGTATAGTGCCTTTTGTAGCTTGCATACCATGTCCTTATCCTTTGTCAATGCAAAACCATCAGGTTGTTCTATGAAAATCTCTTCTTCAAGAATTACATTCAAGAAATCTTACTTGACATCCATTTGAAAAACTTTGAACCTTTTATAAGTAGCATAAGAAAGTAGAATTTTTACTCCTTCCAATATTTCCACTAGAGAAAAAGTCTCTCCATAGTCTAGTAGTTCTTCTTGTGCATAACCCTTACACACAAGCCTTGCCTTATTTTTTATCACATATCCATCTTAATTTAATTTATTCCTAAAAACCCATTTGGTACCAATCACATTTTTATCTCTAGGTCTAGGAACAAGTGTTCATGTATCATTCTTCTCAATTTGATCAAGTTCTTCCTCCATAGCTTTTACCCAACCTTCATCCTTAATTTGTTCCTTCTCTGTCTTAGGCTCATAATTGGAAATCAAACAAGTTCTTTCTCCGATATTTCATCCGATTGTATTACTTGTATTCTTATCACCTATATTCTAATCAACAAAGTGATTCATCTTCACATACCTAGGTATCACCAGTTTAGGTCTATGAGCTTCTCCTTCTATGATTTGAATCACTTCTTACACAATGTTTTATTTTGCTAGTTGATGCAATTCCGGTTCATTATACACAATCTCACAATCATCCTCTATCACCCACTCACTTGAATCACCATATTTCTCAGGGTATTCATCCATCTTTATATTTTCACTCCTAATCATTTGGTTAATTCTTTTATTGAAACACATATATGTTTTTTCTTTTTTTAGAATAACCCAAGAAAATACCTTCATCACTTTTTGGATTAAATTTTCTCGTGTGATCATCCCTCTTAATATAAGATCTGTTTCCAAAGACTTTAAAATATTTTACACTAGGAGAGTGACCATACCATAGATCATAATGTATCTTATTGGTTCCTTTCTTTACTTGCACCCAATTAACTATGTAGACAACATTACTAATTTCATCTTTCCAGTACATTTTTGGTACATCTCCTTGAATCAACATTGTCCTTGCAACATCCACTATAGTTCTATTCTTCCTCTCTGTAACACCATTTTGTTGTGGAGTCATAGGTGCAGAAATTTGTCTCTTGATTAGATTATCTTTACAATACTTAACAAATTCTACAGAAGTAAACTCACCTCCTCTATCATTAAACACTTCAAATTCTTAACTCATTCCTTCTCAACTACTGCCTTGAATGCTTTGGATTTTTGGAATGCATTAGATTTATCCTTCAAGAAAGTTACCCACATCATTCTATAATAGTAATTGATAAACATTATGAAATATCTACCACCTTGATAACTTATCTATATCATAGGACCAAAAAGATCAACATGCACCAAATCAAGTATGACCTCAGATGACAAAGGCTTTCTACTGAAAGTAGAACTAGTTAACTTACCCAATTGACATTCCTTACACATTATGTTGTCTGGATTGACTAATTGTTGCAATACCCTATCTACATTTGTCTTACTCACTTTAATTAAAATATAAAAATTTACATGACATAACCTTTTATGCCATATCCAACCATCTTCAACCTTTGCAACCAAACAATTGTTCACATTATTATTCACATGGAATAAATTACCTCTAGTTTTCCTACCGGTAGCAATCTCATCACCTGACCTTCCAATTATTCTGCACATACCTCCTTTGAATTCCTTTTTGTAACCTTTATCATTTAGCTAACCCACACATAATATATTAAATATGTTAGACCATCCACAAGATAAACAACATCTATATTACTCATACCATTCAAAGTAATAGTGCCTTTTCCTTTAACCAAACAAGGTGTATTTTTTCCAAACCTTTCCACACCACCATCAAATTCATCAAACTTAATGAACTTACAATTGTCACTGGTCATGTGATGTGAACACTTGTTGTCTATAATAAATTCATCATTGTGTCCTATGTGAGAAACCAATTCTTTTTTGCCTTCAAATGGATCTTCTTTGACTACAACAAATACAATATCCTCGTCCTCATTATCTTCTGATTCTTCATTTGTCACTCCTTCATTAACTACAACATAGAATTGTTTCTTTCCTTTTCCCTTAAACATTATGAACTTATCCTTTTGTTCACCATTAGGACATCTAGCTGCAATAAGTCTAATCTTATTACATGAAAAATATTTTAGTGGTAGCTTGCCTTTTTAGTTACCAATCCCTCTAGGTGATATCTTTGCTAGTAGTGATTCAAGTTCTCCTTGTGTCCTTTCATCTTCCAAAATGGCTTCAAGTTTCTTGGTGTAACATGCAATTATAATCATGAATTAATTATTTATCTTTCCTTACCGATACATTAGCCACTGATTCCTTGAATTTTGTCTCAACTCTTGGAATACTGCTATCAAAGTTGTTTAACTAAAATGAAGCAAGCTTATCAATCAGTCCATCTATAGTAACATTTTCAAAAGTTCCCAGATCATTTATAGAAGACACTAATGGCATAAGAAAGTAGTAAGGTTATCAAAATTTCACTTACCACAACATCTTCCTCAATAGTTCCACCAACACCTTTGATAGCACCAAAAAATTCTTTTATTCTCTGACCATATTGTGTAGTTCTCTCCTTCTACCATCTTCATGTCATCATACTTACCACTGAGACTATCTTCCTTATCTTTTTTCACGTGAATATCTCCACCATAGATTAGTTTCAACTTTTCCCAAACATCATAGATAGTATCAAGTCCACATACATCAACATATTCAATATCAGATAAGGTACTTACAATAACTTCTTTTTCTTGAGTATTCTCCTATTTTTCCTTTAATTGATCTACATTGAGAGTTCCAGTAGGAGTGGTATACTTGTGTGTGACATGTATCTAGTATTGTGATCCCATAGCTTTTAGATATAACTTTATTCTATCACTCCATATGAAGCAGTTGTCTTTAGTGAATTGGGGAGGTTCCTTCCTCATCACTGTGATCATTTCCTCAAGCTATTAGACTTACCACATAGATAACCAAAGCTCTGATACCAATTGTTAGTATTAACATGTCCAAGATTATAGAGAGGGGGTGTGGGGCGAATCAGTAATCTAGAAATTCAAACATTTCATAAACCATTGAAAAAAATATATTAATTAACATTCATTGTATGAGTAAACAAACTAATGAAGATAAACATCCACAACCATGCAACACAATAACACCAATATTTTTCTCATGGAAACTCAATTGGGAAAACCACTGGTGAGAATGACACCCACATTTAATTCTTCACTCTCTTGAAGTACACATGGTTAAGATCTTAGTCCTGTTAGGAGCTTACAAATGCCTGGTTAAGAGAAATGCCCTATTAGGAGTCCCCTAGTTAAGGGATTTACCTCTAACCCTATTAAGATCTTTACCCTATTTGGAGTAATGATGTTAAGGGATTTTAAACCTTAATATAAGAGTTACTTGGTTGAATGATTTATAAATTAGACATGTTAGGGTCTACCCGATTAAGGGATTTTCTTGTAGAAAATATTAGGAATCAACATGTGAAAGTGATATGATAAAATATAACTCATCCTCTACTAGTACAAAATCCAATTCAAGCTCAATCTCGGATTCACATGAAAAACATCCAAACCCTACACACTCTCTCTCACACTTCACATAATCAAAATGATATATAAATATTTTTACAACATAAGGTGGAAAAATAACCCTAATACATTTGAATTTAATCATTACTATTTATTCCTGCACAATTCTTGAACCCTAAAATATGTTACCAATTGTCAATTACAATTTCAAATCCATGTTGGCCTCCAGATCCATTACACAATTGATTTGACAAAGAAAAGTCAAACCACATCATACTTTCCAATGTTCTTGCATATCTTCAAGATATTTGATCACAATGATCATAAAAATGCCAACTCATCATTCCACGTTCATCTACCATGTCACTACGATCTTTAGAGGACACAATGGTTAGAGTAAAATGTTCTTTTCACTTAATTATTCTAATTAAGACACCTTTTATTCCTCTCTTAAGATTCACTTAGCCTTGCATTGTAGGTATTTAATAATTATTATAATTATTAAATACATTTTTTCCTTTAGGTTTGCGCATTCCTTTAGGGTTTCTTATTCTCCTTTCATAAGGATGAATATTGTATTTTTCATTCATTCTCTCTAATGAAATTTTCCTTTTGAGAGATATTTCTATTTGTTTCCATTCTTCTCTTGTGATAGGTTTTTTCTTGTAGATATTCTTGGGTTGTGAAGATTTGGATTATCAAATCTTTCATGGTATCAGAGCTCAGATATACTGCTTCTTGTTCTTGATTTGTTGAAGATTTTTGGAGCTTTGAGGGTTCCAATTTTTTAGAGTTTTTTAATTGGATGTGGGGATTGACTTCATTTCTGGTCACTTTGGGCTCAAACGGACCTCATTGTTGAGCTCAAGCCACCCCAAAACCCCTATTCCCATATACAATTTGTCCAATTTCGACAACATTGTGATTTGAGGAAAAAAAGATTTGTACTAGAACCATATGATCCTAACATGCATACCAAGGTTTCATACATCCTTGACATGCATACCCAACATAAATCGATGGTGGATCCAAAATTACTACCTGGAGGTAGATTTGTGATCATTGTTGATGTCACTGCAATGGTTACCACCGGTGCCACTGATAGTCGACCCGCGGTTACAATCACAGTCATCATCGACTGGGTCTCATGACTATCAAAGTCACCACTGGCCAAGTCCCTAGCCAGTCACGTGCATGACCAAGGGCTCAGCCCCATCCTGCTGTGATTTTTTTCCACAACATCTATGTAGCTATCAATTTTTAGTACATTGACAACTGACATCATCACAACATCAACACTCTTGCAAACTTCTTCTAGTCCCCTTCTGGTGCATGTGCTAGGATTTTTCTCATATCTTGAGCATACAACATTGAAATTGGGAAAACAAGATATTGACGTAAATCTCTTTTCAAGCTTTATCTAGATCTTGAGGTTTTATTTTCAGATTTGGTAACTTGTTGCTTATGCTGTCAAAGTCAGAGGTTCTTTTTTACACTTCGGGAACCATATCTTGTGCATCAAGACTTGGTTTTGGGCCAATGAGATATTGCTAGAAAGCTCTTCCTGAGATCTATTCAGATATGTGAATTATTTCATTAGAAATTTTCTCACATACACAGAATATAGTCTGCATCAATTCTTGTTCATTCTTTCTTTCTGGTTTTTCAGATTGTACTGGGTTTTTTTTTTTGTGGGGAGTGTTTTTATGTTGTCTTTTGTCATTTATATTAGAAAAAAAAAACACCAAAACCAAACAAAATAACACAAACCATTTTTTATCTTCTATCTAGTTTTGAAAGAAAACTAATAATTAAAAAAATAGATTAGATCAATTGGCTGCATGGTAGATCCAACATATGTTGAGCTTTTTACTCCGCATAATTATCACATCTAGAAAGATCGTATGAAGAGGCTTCTAAGGTCACAAGGGTTATGGTCTTGTTTGGATGAGGAACAACCTCATCTGAACCACCCCTATGAGGTCATGAAGCACATGAACAAAAAGAATGAGGCTATGGGTGTGTTGTCTCTACATGTTTCAAACAACCTTCTTTTTCATCTTGATGATTGTCTTATTCCTAGGGATATGTGGACAAGGTTTCAAACTCTCTTTAGCATAATTAATGAGTTTAGGCCACTTTAGATTAATGTAGAGTTGACTTCCATGGTAGTTGATTCTTTTCCCTCTATTGAGGATTTCTTGATGAAATTCAAATCCATCGAATCTATTTTATAGGGTTGTGGCAAGAACAAGATCGACACATAGTGTATCTACCTGATTCTTTCTAAGCTTCAAGGAAAATTTAAGATTTTCTCTTCTACTTTCCATTCCACAATGGATTCTTTGGGTCCTAGATTTATCATGCCTACCTTTGAGGTGTTTTTTAATTGTTTGACTTGAGATAAATCTAAGCTTAAATAGTTGGATTCTTTCACAGGATCAAAGAACCAAGAATTAGTTTCTCAGACACCTATGGAGAAATAGAAGAACAAACCAAAGCCCAAGAAAGATTCAGATGGTAGTGAGAGTTCCTCCAAGACAACCCCTAAATCTGATTCAAAACCACAATCCAATTCCAAATAAGGGAATTATTCAAAGTCTAGTGAGTCTTCCTTGAAGACTAATAAGAAATTAGGATATTCTTGTAGTTTTTGTGGAAAGGTAGGACATCAGGCTTGACATGGGACCAAGCAACATAATATCTCTTCTCCTCATCCTTCCTCCTCTTCCATATGAAAAATGTCACACTCTTTCTGCACAAGCTATATCTATAGATTCTTCTTGGATTATTTATTCATGTGATTCTAACCATATGACACACTCCCATCACCTTGTCATCGCACTTTCTCATAGTGCTACTTCACAAATTGCAGTTGGTGACTTAGTGAAGCTTTTAGTTATAGGTTTAGGCTAATTTCATTGAATGGTGGTTATCTTCAAGATTTCCTTCTAGTCCTAACATTTCGACAAACCTCCTTTTTGTTTATCAAATCTTCCATTCTGGCTTTGGTAAGATAGTTGAGTTCTCACCACATGATGTGGTTATTTGAGACCTTTGTGATCCTAATTTAATTATAGCTTTAGGAAGTGTTTACCCTTAGTCTCTCTTGTAACTATTTGATGGATTTGAGAGTTAAGATAGTTTCGGTGTCTCTCTTATTGCACATGCAGATACTGTGAGTAGGATATGGCATGAACATTTTGGCCATGTCAACTACAGATATTTACAACAAATGAGTACAAAGGAACTTGTGATTGGGCTTCCTATCATTACCTATACATATGGTGTGTGTTGAGGTTGTGCACTTTCAACACATCATCGCAATTTTTTTCCTACAGGAAGAGCCACACATGCTAAGGCACCCTTGGATTTGTTCCATAGTGACGTTATGTCATTTTTTAATCCTTCTTTTTCTGGGAGCTCGATATGTACTCACTTTTATTGATGACTTCTCCAAATGTTCATGGGTGTAATTTATTAAGTAGAATTCTAATGTCTTTGATTCATTTTGAATCTTTAAGACATTTGTTGAGAAGCAGTTTGGACTTTCTATTAGGAGGATATGTATAGATAATGGGGGGAATATGTGAATCAGGCTTTCATATATTTTTGCACAGAGCATGGTTTGCAACATTAGTTGTCAGTTCCATATACCCCTTAGTAGAATGGTATTGTTGAGAGAAAGAACATAACCTTATGGGAGATGGCCAAATGTATGCTTCAATCACGAGCTATATAGTCTTCTCTTTAGGCCGAGGTAGTCAAATGTGCCAACTATATTTAGAATCAGATGCCTCATAAATCATTATGACATATAACTCATGAGGGGGCTTGGTCCCATGCCAAGCCTGATATTTTATCATTCTGAGTGTTTGGTAGAGAGGCTTGGACATTTATTGTAGATTGTCAAAGGAAATCCATGGAGAAAAAGGGTCGACTACTCATATTTTTTGGCTATTGTGAGGATGTTAAGCCATAGATGTTATTTGATCCTAATTCTAAAGAGGTCTTGTTTTGATGGGATGTCCAATTTGATGAGCACTTTCCTTTGCTAGATTATCCATCATCAGCTTCCCCCTCACTACCCACTCCTCCCTCTTCATCTCTTGAGGATACTTTATCTCTTGAGGATGATTCAGATGATGATCCACCATCACCACCACCACCAATTTCTCACCCTTTTCCCAAGTGGGCCCATTTGAATGTTGATGCAACTGGATCTTTTATATGTGATCCTACAGAAACTATTCATACTCATGCTCCAACATCTGGTTCTATCCTTCTGAGTTAGGCCATTTTAGATGACCCTCAGAAGTTTTTAGAGGTGACATGACACCTAGAGTGGGATAGGGCTATGGATGAGGAGTATTCCTCTTTGATGAAGAATCACACTTGGGATCTTTGTTCTCATTTCAAAGGGATAAATTTGGTTTGGTGCAAGTGGGTGTACCATACCAAATATTTTGCAAATGGTTTTATTGATAAGTACAAGGCATGTCTTGTTGCAAAGGGATTTTATCAGGTGGAGGGTTTTGATTACTCCAAAACCTTTTCTCCTATAGGCAAGATGAAGTCTATTAACCTTGTACTCTCCCTTGCAGTTTCATAGGGATGGACAATGTTTTAGATGGATGTGAAGAGTTATTTCTTGCAAAGAGACTAAATGAAGAGATCTATATGGAGTAGCCTTAAGGTTTTGTGTAGGATTCCTCTTTGGTTTGCATACTTTGATGATCATTATATGGTCTCAAAAAAGCCCCTTGGGCTTGGTATGAGAAGATAGATTCCTTTCTACGTTCTTCACACTTCACTCACTGTCATTCTGATCCTACTATGTACATTCAACATCATGAGGATGATATTTTGATTCTTGTGCTATATGTTGATGATATTCTTCTTACAGCTAGCTCATCCTCTATGATTCAAATTGTTCAAAGAGATTTGATGGAGTAGTATGAGATGACAGATCTTTCTCTTCTCCACTATTTTTTGGGCCTACAGATTATTTAGTCTTCAGATGGGATTTATATACTCTAGCAGAAGTATTCTCTTGATATGCTCAACATATTTGGCATGCTTGATTGCAATCTTTCCCCCACACAATTTTAGTTAGGCATTGTTTTGTCTCCCACTTTCACTACTCCATCAGTAGACTCTACTTTGTATAGATAGTTCATTGGAAACTTGTTGTACCTAACACACACTCATCCTGATCTTTTCTTTAGGATTGTTGTTGTTGCTCAATTCTCGCATGATCCACAGGAGAGTCATTGGAAAGCTTCCAAATGTATCTTGAGATACATTCAGAGCACCTTTTTTATAGAATTCACTACTCATCTAGAGATCCCATATTGTTGGTTTCACTGACTCAGATTGGGCTCATGATATCACTAATCAGAAGTCTACTTCTAGCTTTGTTTTATATCAGTGGTTCTGGTCCTATCAAATGATCTTTCAAGAAGCAAACTACTTGTGCATTATCATCTACAAAGGTTGAATACCAAGATGTTGTTCTTGCTAGTTAGTATGTTTTATGGCTTTGACAATTGATGATTGAGTTTGGTTTTCCTTCAAATAGTCTCACTATTCTTTGGTGTAACAATCAGAGTTCTATTCAAATTTCTTGCAACCTAGTAGAGCATCAATAAACCAAACACATTGAGATACACATACACTTCATCAGGCAGTTGATAAAGGATGGTATTCTTATATTGGAGTATATTCCTACTATGAAGCAAGTTTCTAACATCTTCACTAAACCTTTTGCATCGCCACGCCATCTTTAGTTGCGCTCGATGCTTGGGGTGATAATGGATTCCCTTGGGGGGTCTCAATGAGGCATTCCTTCCTTTTTTTAGTGTGTTCCTTCATCTCTTTTTGGGGTAGAGTTTTTACCATGTGGTTTTCTCTATTTCTCCACTTTATAGAGATTTGGTTGTGACTGGGTACCTCGTCAAGCGATGTTGTTGGGACCCAAATTTTCTTTCTAGCTTGTAGTTGCATTTTCTTTTTTATGCATTTAGTTTTTAGCTTCTCCCTAAGATCATCTTAAGGGGGGTGTTAGAGTAAAAGGTTCCTTTCACTTACTTATTCTAATTAAATCACCTTTAATTCCTCTCTTAATATTCACTTAGCCTTGCATTGTAGGTACTTAATAATTATTCCAATTATTATATATATTTTTCCCTTTAGGTTTGCACATTCCTTTAGGGTCTCTAATACAATTTTCCTTTTGAGAGCTATTGCTATTTGTCTCTATTCTTGTCTTGTGATAGGTTTTTTACTTGCAGATATTCTTGGGTTGTGAATATTTGGATTATCAAATCTTTCAATAATCACTTATCACAACACGTTACAAGATCACCAGTTAAGGATCTGACTAATTATTCTAAGAACTTTTACTTTTCACTGAGTGATCTTCTGTCCATTGAAATTTTATCTTTTCATCACCAATCATGATGTGGTTGCAACAACAACCCCATAACATAGTCAATATAACATATCCTAAATTGTAACACTTGAATCCAAACCTATTTGGCACAATCATCAAATCATTCCTCCTTGGCTTCATCATGTTATTCTTGTTAACCTATCAACCTTCAATCAATTATAAGTCACATCATACATATGATAAACCTATGAAGTCATAGATGAAACATCTAGAGATATCAAGTAGTCTTCTATTATGATCACACACTCCAACTCTTACCACATCTTTGGATCCAACCTTTTGAACATACATCAGCATAACAGACATGTTGTCAACCAACAAATACTAAGTTGACATCAATGACAACATCATAACTGATCAACCTAATAAAAGATCTACATCAAAAATATACCATAACATACTCAACTTATCTCTACATCAGTTATGTCAACACTTTTGACCCGGATCTATAAACTAGTGAGGCCCAAATGGGGGACCTCATCCCTATATAAAAAAGTTGAGGCCCAAACCTACAAGCACATTGTTGTAGAAAAGGCACATGCACACGATCACAATAGTATTGGAAAGTTGAATATACTATTGTATATGACTATAATTAAGTGTTGTCATTATGGCAACAAATTCATATGGAGTTTTTGAGTCAGCGCACTTACTCATAAGATCAAAAAATTGCTAAGTCTGGAAGACTAGATAGTCAATGAAGCATCAGATGAACAGAGCATCAGCACACATGCATATGCTTGAGTTATGGTATGTGCCCTCAAAGATAAGCTTCTCAGTATGTAATTATGCTAAGTCTAAAAGCACATGATCATATAAGTTAGTATGAAGAAGTTACAGCCATATGAAGTAACATAGACAGTGAGCGAAAAAATAGAACAGAGCATGGAGAAAACTATTGGTATTATGGTTAGCGTGTATAATAGTATTTTGTAAAGGCTATGTGCCTATTGTATTTATGTTATAGACATGTTAATAAAATTGTATGTAAAAATGCTTGAGCCAATTCAATTAGAAGCATTATATGTAATAAGTTATAGGCTGACCTAATGAATAGTTTTGTTTGCGCATATAAATAAGACACACATCTTTGTATTTGAGCATGGAATGATAGAACTAGTATATAGCAGTAGAGAAAAAGTATGTGAAGAGAAGTAAAGATGACATAGTGCTTTACAAGAGGTTAAAGCATCAGCGTACAAAAGGAACTGATTAGACAAGCAGTGTCACAACAATAGTTCACCATTGTAGATATAGTGTGTATCTGATACTTAGAAGGTTGTAGCCTTCACCATTTGAGTAGTGACCTCTAGGATAGTGTGTCTCCACCCCTAACAGGGTTAATTGTAAAAGACTCCTAACAGGGTACGTCCCTTGATCGGGTCACTCTACTAAATGCATTGTAAAGAAAAACTTCTAACAGGGTTGTAAGATCTTCTAATAGGGATCATAATACACTTGTACAATTCTTAGTGGGTGTCAATTCCCACCAGGGTTTTTACCTATTTGGGTTTCCCTGTAATCATATCTTGTGTTATGTGTTGATTACTTTACATGCTTTAATATTCAATTCTGTAATTAAGTTATTGAGTTAAGTTTCAAGTATAGAAAAGTAATAATATAGAACACTGATTCACCCCCCCTCTTAGTTTTCCCATTTCTAACAATTGGTATTAGAGCTTTGGTCCTTTGAAGAGAAGTTTAACCACTTGAGGAGATCATGGATATAGGGGAAGTGAAACATATGAAGAATAATCTTGAAGACCTTGATGAATTTGAAAAAGAGATTGAAGAACTAAAACTTAAAGTTAGTGGTTCTCAAGCATTCATCAAGAAAATAAAAAAGGATTTTAAAGGTTATTCTACAAGTGATTTAGGGATAACGGTCAAAAAGATGAATGAGGAAAACACATCTTTGAAGGATCAGATTGAAGAGTTGGATGAAAAGCCATGTAACAATCAGGAAGCCTATGAAGAACATGTCAAAGAAAACAATCAGTTGGATGAAGAACTGAGACAAGCAAACATGAAAATCTTGGAGTTAGAGAACATTAAGAAATAGATGGAATCTGAATTAACTGAAGCAAAGAATCATATTGACAAATTGCACACAAGAAAGGATCTAATAGAGTCATAGTTGTATGCATAGAAGATTAAAGGAGATACCAACGGTATTGGATTAAATAAAGCACAAAATTAGATTAATAACATGCGAGGAAGATTCAAAGCACCAAAAGGATTTACAGAAGTGAAGAAGACTGAGGATCATGCTGAAGCTAAGATAGAACCATCTAAGGATGAGTGCAAGCCAGTAAAAAAACTTTTTATGCCTATAACAAGCATGATCATATTGCAAGAGATTGTAGAGGTAAGAACTTTCAATGGCTATTGTTATTCATGCAATAAGTTTAGTCATAGAACTATGAATTATAGATCAAATTGAAGAAATCATACTCAGTACAATCAGAGAAATCATCCTCAGTGGAATCGTAGAAGTCCTCAAAACATAACATGTCAGATATGTAATTATAATGGTCACACAGCTAAACAGTGCATTATGGTAACCCACATGAAGGCGCCGAGGAATTTCAGACCTCTAGTTATTTGTCACTCTTGTAACAAGCCTGGTCACATCTCAAAGTTCTGCAAATCAAAAGTGCAAAGACAGGAAAGCTCTAAAAATTTTGAAGGATCAATATTAGATGAAGTAGGAGAAGTCAAGTTTGTGAAAGCTACATAAGATGCGAGAAAGACTTGGATGGAAGTAAAGAAAGATAATATTGATGAGTATGTATTGGATGCATCTGTAATGGATGCACCCTCTACTTATGGATGAATAACCCTCATGGTCATAGGGGGAGCTAGACTAGCTCTAGATCCCTGTGTGGCTAGTATACTCACCCTTTGAGTATGCATGTTTGGTTATAATTATTTGAAGCCTAATTGATGCATTATGCAAGAGTGCACTATCTGATTGATATCAGAGATGAAGATTGGAATTCTCTGTAGAATTCTGTATTTTACGTGACAAGCATTAATGGCACAAAGTTGTTTTTAAAGTCACCGAAGATCTTTTATCCACACATTTGCATTCAAGATCGAGCCTTTAAAGAGCACATGAGATCAAAAGTAGTTTGTGTTGAATGATTGCAGTTGATTTCATCAGCGAAAGGAAATTAAGTTTCTTGGAAAGCCCTAGTTCAAACACAATGGTTCAGAAACCCTTGGAAATATATTTGAAGTGATTAATCAAGTAAGTCATGGCTACTCCATTTTTTTTCAATGTTTCAGAAAGGAAAAGATACATCTTTAAAAAGCATCCCTTGAAGTCAGTCCTAGATGACCTAGAAGGAGCATTCTCTAGGACTCCAATGGGTGTTATGCATGTCAAGGACATACGTGCATACATTTACTGTAAGAAGGAACCAGTTGGATTGGATAGGATTAGGTTACACATGGAAACCATGATGAATCCTAACAAGACATTCCTAGATGAGTTCACACACTTGGAAAACAACCCTATTATTGAGTATGCAACTGCATATGAGCTTTATGAATCCAAATGGATTAAAAACTTGTTGAGAAGAATTCATGAAGACTTAATCTAGATTGGTGAAGTCCTTGTTAGAATAACTACTGATTTGATTCATGAGATGACTGGATTACCTAAGACTAGCACCATCCTCCCCACTGGCAAGGATGTCAGGAAATTGGTAGAGTAGACTTGTAAGTCTCACAGCGATAAGCGTGAAATGACCATAAAGACAATTGAGGAGAAAGACATCAAAATTATGTCTATGATTCTTGGTTAGAGGTTCCAACATGCAAACATGGTAAATAGTGTGTCCGCAACCACTATTTTGGTAGCTATCAGATTGGTGAAAGAAAATGGAGACTTCAACTAGTGTGAAATCTTGCGTGCATAGTTGATGGATAATATCAAGGAAATCAAACATGATAATAGTAAGATATTCAAGTTTGGGTCACTAATCATCTATATGTACTTTCATATAGTTAGAAAATATTAGATCTCTATCTAGACAAGAGCCTTCCTACAATGCCATAAATTTCATTCAAGGGATCATCTAAGAGCACCTTGAAAGACTACATGGAATTGGAGATAAAGACATTTAGAATAAAGATACAGAGAAGGTATATGATAACTAAAATTATTGTGGAAAATTATAAGGACAGTATATGTTTCATGGTGGAAAATGACATCACTTGCATGGAAGCTATAGAACCAAGGACTAAGTGGATTCATGCACTCGGTTATGAAGTGGAAGAACACATTCTAGAAGCCTATGCACAAGTCCTACTATTTGTGCCTAAGGATCCTAATGAGCCAAGATGGGGCACCTATGAGGTGAAGACAAGACAAGTAGATGCAGTCTTGAACAGTGCCACAACCTAGAGGAAAGCTTCTACGATCACCTCTGAGAAACTGAAGATTCATGGTGTTACTCAAGTTGACCTAGATAAGGCAAGGGAAGCCAATATTTCAATGCAACTTGAGAGTGCACCCTCTTCTGAAGTTAAAATAGAGAAGACTGATGACCCTAAGGAGAAGAAGATAAAAATGGAAGAAAACACTCCTGCACCCACTCCTACTATTGATCTAGAGTCTAATCAAGCATCTCCTGAGCCAAGTAAGATGTCTAAGAGGAAGAAGCAAATAGTCACTAGCCATCCATCAACAAGATCCACAAGAAGCCAAGGCAAAAATATTCAACCACCTCTTGAGGTAGGAGTCCTACCAAATCTAGAAGTGTTGAGAACAGGAGTGGTGGATGAAGGGAGGATTGACCAAATAGCTAAGTTCAATGATAGATATCATGTGATAGACATCTGAGATCCATAACATGATAATCAGATATATGATTAAGTTCAAGAAGATAGTCTTGGAACTTAAGACAATAGTTTCTAACCAAGTATGGAACATACTTGATTCATTGAAAAGATAAGCAATAGAAGAAGACTTCAAAATAGGAGAAAAGACTTTAGATGATAACCTTCTAGTATGTTCAGTAGAAGAGAAAACACTATTGTTGGAATTGGTGAAGCCTCACCTTAGAACCAAGCTAAGAACCTTGTAGATCATGAATAAGGACTATGAGTTGGTTGTAAAGGAAACTAAAGAAGCATTTGAGAAAGTATTTTTGGAACAACACATGCATCCATCATCTACGCCTACAACCCAAGATCCATCTAAGGAAGAAAAAGCATTAGAGGCCCCTAATGCACCTATAATAGGTCCATAGGATTCAACGCCCATAGTGATAGAGTCTACTAAAGAAAAAGAGTCTGCGCCCATGTCGAAAATAAAAGATGACACAATTATGATTGATAATGTAGAAATATCAATGGTGGCCACTGATAAAGACTTAGACAAGTTTGAGGAAGCTTTTGTAAGCACTGAAGAGGCTAAAATTTTATGTGGTACTAATTCACCTATGTAGCAGAAAGAAGTGCATATTGAAGATATAACTAGACAAGAATAAGAAGAGGGGAAAGAAAAAGAAGAGGAGAAGGAAGAAGAGAAGGAAGATGAACCTGCAGATGAGCCATCTATTGAAATACCAATGATTGTAAAGACTGGGGTAATGGATGCTAGTTAAAGTTCACTCCTTACTCCTAGGCCCTCAAATTCATTATTGTCAAGTTTTACCCCTGACACAAGTACAAGTATAGATTCATGGGGAGAAGAAGACTTGATCAAGATCAATGTGCTAGCAATGGAAAAAGAAAAGGAGAAACAAGTAATGAGAAATCCATTGTTTGTTGAGTCAGTCAACATTCTGAACAACCTACTTCTAGAGGAAAGAAGGTAACAAAAGTTCATTCAGTGGATGATGTCAATACCATCCTAACAAGATTCAAAGAAAAAATTTTAAGCCTAGAAGAGTCAACATCCAAGGTTGTAGAAGAAAAATATCTGAAGAAAAGGCTAAGTGAATTGATAAGTAACTTCACACTTGAACTTAGCTCTTTAAAATTTGGTCAAGCCTTGTTGAAGGAGATAGCAACTAAAGGAAGATATATCATAGCTAATTGTATGAACAAGGACAAATTGATTGTAGACCTCTCAAAGAAAATTCAAGAAGCTAAATCAATGATGGAGGCAGTAAGGAAATCAGTAAAAGATCCTCCAAAGATGTAAACATGTGCAATAATGTTTATCAAGGTCAGTTAGACAAAATTGAGAAAATGAAAAAAGAAATGGCCAAAATTAGGGAAAGGAAAACTCAGTTAAGAAATGCACTTGCGCCCTCTCTGGATGTGCTGAATTAGAATATCAAGGAGATTGATGCCACAATGGTGACATATGATCAAGGTCTGAGTTCAGAATTGGAGAAGATGGAGAAGCTGACTTATGCACTGTGCGCCCATCTCCAAATAATAGATACACTGAAAAGGTTTTGGCAAAATGAAATTGCAAACTCTCAGATTGCTTACTCGGGTGTATTCACTATGTAAGTACTTGTAGCTAAATTTTTTTGAGAAAATTTGTCATTAATGTCAAAGGGGGAGTAGAGTATATAGTAGAAGGGAGAATATGGAGCAGTATATAAAGGGAGTAAAGTATATAGTATAAGGGAGATATAAGATAGAGTATATGTTAGAAAGTTTTGTATAAAGATACAGTTAGTAACTTTGCCATATTCCTTTGTTTCCATTAATAACAAAGGGGAGATTGTTTGAAAGTTGACTATACTATTGTATATGACTACAATTAAGTGTTGTCATTATGGAAAAAAATTCATATGGAGTTTTGGAGTCAGTGCACTTACTCATAAGATTAGAAAATGACAAAGTATGGAAGACTGGAAAGTCAGTGAAGCATCAGATGAACAAAGCATCATCGCATGTGTGTATGACCGAGTTATGGTATGTGCCCTTGAAGATAAGCTTCTAAGTATGTAATCATGCTAAGTATAAGAGCACATGATCATATGAGTTAGTATGAGGAAGTTACAGCCAGATGAAGTAACATAGACAGTGAGCAGTAGAACAGAACAGAGCATGGAGCTGACTATTGGTATTTTGGTTAGTGTGCATTATAGTTAAAGAATCAGTGCACAAAAGGAACTAATCAGACAAGTAGTGTCACAACAATAGCTCACCATTGTAGATATAGTGTGTATCTGATACTCAAAAGGTTATAGCCTTCACCATTTGAGCAATGAGCTCTAGGACAATGTGTCCCCACCCCTAACAAGGTTAATTGTAAAAGACTCCTAACAGGGTCCGACCCTTGACTAGGTCACTGTACTAAATGCATTGTAAAGAATAACTTCTAATAGGGTTGTAAGATCTTCTAACATGGATCATAATACACTAGTACATTTCTTAGTGGGTGTCAGTTCCCACTGGGGTTTTTACCTATTTGGGTTTCCCCATAATCATATCTTGTGTTATGTGTTGATTACTTTACATGCTTTAATATTCAATTATGTAATTAAGTTATTGAGTTGAGTTTCAAGTATAAGAAAGTAATTATATAGAACAATGATTCACCCCCCCTCTCTTAGTGTTCCCATTCCTAACAAATAGATCAATGGGGGTTTGATCCTAGGTGGGGAGAACAACACCACTACTTAACCAACACACTAAGTGGTGAACCCCAATTTTCTCAAAATTTTTATCAAAATCTATAGGATTGATATTTTATGGTACACTAATATTTTTAAATGACTATTCCATAACTTGTCTTTATGTCATGGAGGTCAGTATTAGATCAAAATAAAAAATTATTGGTCATTTTTTTTGATTTGATGAATTATATCATTGTGATATTTCTATTAGGGTTCAATTGTGTAGTTTTTTGAGACAAACTCATTAAGGAAACTTTGTAGTTAAGTGTTCTTGAACTAGAGTAGTACTAGGATGGGTGACCTCCTAGGAAGTCCTGATGCTTCACCTCTGTGAGCATCAACTAGATGCAATGAGTTATAAGTGTTCCACTCATTCTCATGAGAGATGGGTTCTTATGAACCACTACTCATGAAAATTGGGTCAATGAGTTCAACTCAAAAAACTACTTGATTGAATCTTGATAGCAATATCACAATTTGATTTGTTGTGGAAAAGATTTCTTACACATGAATTATATCATATTCTTGATGCACTTTTATGGTAAAATTAGTCAAAGGAAAGACCATATCACTAGATAAAACAAATTAGTAGATATAATATTATTTTATCATCTAACCATTCTTTGTTAAATATCTTCAACTACATGATAACATTATGAAGTAGAAGTCACATAGAAACTAGGAGAGATATAGCTAGGAGAATCAAGAATATCCTACAATATAATTTAGTAAGAGATTAATAT